>JAPXFY010000018.1:2670035-2675035 GCA_030674185.1 Monoplex corrugatus
AGTCAGCTGACCCACTGCACTATGTTGTTGTACAGTCTGTATCTGTTAGGTCACTGACCACACTGCACTATTTGTTGTACAGTCTGTATCTGTTAGGTGAGCTGACACACTGCACTATGTTGCTGTACAGTCTGTATCTGTTAGGTGAGCTGACCACACTGCACTATGTTGCTGTACAGTCTGTATCTGTTAGTCACTGACCACACGCACTATGTTGCTGTACAGTCTGTATCTTTAGTCAGCTGACCACACTGCACTATGTTGTTGTACACCTGTAATCTGTTTAGGTCAGCTGACCACACGCACTATGTTGTACATCTGTATCTGTTAGGTCAGCTGACCACACTGCACTATGTTGTTGTACAGTCTGTGTCTGTTAGGTCAGCTGACCACACTGCACTATGTTGTTGTACAGTCTGTATCTTTGGTGGGTGTGCATGCTGGGTGTTTTACTGTCTCCATAAGCCAGCCACTGACATAGTTTACAGGATTTTGAATGTACGTACTTGATATTCTGTAACAGTATAAATACAGAAGGCAGTTTAAGCACTGGCAGGTCTGCACACATGTTGATGTGGAAGACGACAAAAATGTCTACCTTCTGCCCATCAGGTGAAGGTATCCAGGTATGATCGAACCCAGGCTGTTCTGAATGGAAGTCTGACATACACCCGCTTGACTACCCCAAACAAAAGGTCCATACTCACTTTGTACTAAACTCCTTCCAGAAGTCTCTGTATTCTTCCTTGCTGATCTTCTTGATCATGTCCAGCGTCTTACGCACCAGCTTCTTCTTGATCACCTTCAGCAGCTTGTTCTGTTGTAGGGTCTCACGCGACACGTTCAGGGGAGATCATCGCTGTCCACCTGTGGTGGGAAAAAATGGTCAGGGTTGTCCCATAATGCAGAGAATGCAGAGAACCAAAGGTTGTTGGGCTGATGTTTATGTCAGACTGCTTCAAAATGAACTTTGTAGTGGTTTAACAAAAAGACAAAGCATGTTTTGTGGTTATGTAAGGTAAGGTTCCACATCTGTAGGTAGCAAGGCAGCTATAAGCTGATACAGTACTAGTATAAAAAATATAGACAAAGTCAAACATAAGGCTAGGTAGGATCTTAGAACTTGGCCAACCCATGGGTTTATGTGCAGGCTTTAGGCTTGTGCCATGATCACCATACACATGGCCAGCTCATGGGTTTATGTGCAGGCTTAAGGCTTGTGCCATGATCACCATACACATGACCAGCTCATGGGTTTATGTGCAGGCTTTAGGCTTGTGCCATGATCACCATACACATGGCCAACCCATGGGTTTATGTGCAGGCTTTAGGCTTGTGCCATGATCACCATACACATGACCAGCTCATGGGTTTATGTGCAGGCTTTAGGCTTGTGCCATGATCACCATACACATGACCAGCTCATGGGTTTATGTGCAGGCTCAACCCCTTCGCTGCCAAAGTGTAAATAAAAAGGTGAATCGCCTGTGCCACGGGGTTTTAAACGTCTCGACTTAAAATATAAAAAAATTCATATCTCTTCATCCAGCCCAGAAAACCCCACAACACTATAAATTTTCTTGTTCAGTATACTTTACAACACACCAGGAGCAGCAGCACTTTGGTTTTTACAATCGCCAGTGCTAGTAATGTCACTTCGAACTCATATCTGGGTCAAGTCCGACTTCGGACATCAACATCGAAATATCGCCTGCATACGCTAAATTACCGTCATTTTCACTCTTATCGACAGACTGCAAATCAGAATCGGCTCCACAAGTAACGATTTCTGCAACTTCTTTTGCTGCAGAAGTTGTTTTTTGGGTCCAATCGACGCTCGGTGTCGAAGCGAGTCTGTCCGCCATTGTTTCCACTCGCTGAATAGTAATCAGCTGCAGGGGTCACATTTTCGACCGCACGGCAGAAAAGACCGTAAAACGTCACACATACATAATTAGCATCGACGTGTAGAGGGAATCCTAAAGTTTCCGTTGATATCTCATACGTCACTGAAAGCGTTGGGGTTTTCTGGCTAAAAATAGGAAAAGTCGCCGACCGAATATTCGGTCGGTGGCACTGAAGGCATACGTTTCTTTCGACCGAATATTCGGTCGGAAGCACTGATCGGGTTAAGGCTTGTGCCATGATCACCATACACATGGCACCTGTAATGTTAGTGCATATGGAATTTGTTCCAAGGCGGAGACATCACCTTGAGAAACAGAAACTGTTCAAAAGGAATTCATCGCATTCAAATAATTCCAAATCGTTCCATCCACATCTGCCAGCAACTATCTGGCAGACCACCTGAGTCCACACA
The DNA here is from genome assembly GCA_030674185.1 of Monoplex corrugatus. Lineage (NCBI taxonomy): Eukaryota > Metazoa > Mollusca > Gastropoda > Littorinimorpha > Ranellidae > Monoplex > Monoplex corrugatus. The sequence goes on from JAPXFY010000018.1 coordinate 2,672,356, forward strand.
AAGCCCTAGGCACTGGCAAGGTCTTGAAATGCACAGGGGAAAGAAAGATCTACGAAACACCATGCTCACACCAGCAGAATGATGGAAACATTAAGATTGGCAACAAACAGGCCAGTTTTTAATGTTGTGGGCTCAGGCTAAAGTGAAAACATCAGGGATTGTCTCCATGGCTCTATCAAAACAACCAACCAGCGTAAACAAAAAATTAAAATGAAAAAAAGAAAACAGGGGAGTGAGTTGGTCATAATAATAATAAATCATTCTTGTGTAGCACTGTAAGAAGAATGTTGAGAGTTCCATGGACAGCAAAGAAAACAAACGAGACAGTCTTGATGGAGGCAAGACACAAGTAGATCACTCATAAGGAAGATTAGGAAAAGACAGGCAACATTTATAGGCCATTTTATGAGGAAGGGGGATTTGGAGCACCTGGTCACAACGGGAAAGCTGGAGGGAAAGAGAGCACCAGGTAGACCCAGGGAGAAAATACTAGACGGACTTGCAGAGTGGCTGAAGATGGGGAGGGTGAGAGAGATGCTTGGGGCAGCAAGAGATAGAGATAGATGAAAGTCCATGATCGCCAACGCCATGCGGCACGGCACTTGATGATGATGATAGCGCTATACTCCAAACTCATTTGGACTCAATGTCGTTACACATTTCACAAGACACAAAGTGTAATGTATACAGAAACACTGCAATATCACCCATACAATACACGCACACATCAGAATACACACACAGAGACCTCAATTTTGGGGGGCAGGTCAGCATAATGAGCTTGGTGCCTACTGCCTCTCCCTCACCGCTTTACCTTCCCTCCCCCTCACTATGATTCTCGTACCCATTCACAGCCAGGTGGACTGGAGACTGCGTACACACGCTTTTCCCTGAGTGACATTTGAAATCGTGCAGACAGACTGAACATGGGAACCCTACTTTTATGTCAGTCAGGCCTTCAATAGCCACACACAACTCACAATGCTACAGCTTTTTAAAAAAATCCCCTACACATTCATACACATGCACACAGACATGCACAAAATATACAACACACATGCACACTCAAAAATACAAACACACAAACACACACACACATACACATACATGCACACACACACACACACACACACACCACACACAACACAACACACACAACACACAACACACACACAACACACACACACACACACACACACACACACACACACACACACACACATGCACAAATGCACACACACCACATACACACACACACACACACTCTCTCTCTCTGTCTCTTCCTCTGTCTCTCTCACTCTCTCTCCCCCTCTCTCTCTCTCTCACTCCCTCTCTCTTTCTCTCTCTCTCCCTCTCTTTCTCTCCCCCCCCTCTCTCTCTCTCTCTCTCTCTCTCTCTCTCTCTCTCTCTCCCTGTGTAACTCACCACTCCACTGACAAAAGAGAGGTACTTGGGCATCATCTCTTCAAAGTTATCAGTGATGAAGACGCGACGCACGTACATCTTGATGTTGCTGACTCTCTTGCCATAGCCATTGAACATGTCATCCGGCAGCTTTTTGGGCACAAAGAGGATGGACTTGAAGGTGACCTCCCCTTCTGCCGTGAAGTGGATCCTGGACAACGGGTCGTCTTTCTCCTTGCTGATTGACTTGTAGAAGTCGATGTACTCCTCGTCATCCACATCTGCCGGTCTGAAACAGTCATAGAGTTTGTTAAAATGTAAGTCGTACAGTCTGACAATAGTTATGTGGTTTGTCAATGTCTCTTACTAATATACAAGTCTGTGTATTCTTTTAATTTAACAATAGTTTCATATTTTATCAATGTCATTTACTAATATAGAAGTTTGTGTGTTCTTATAATTTAACCACAGTTTCATATTTTGTCAATGTCATTTACTAATATACAAGTCTGTGTATTCTTTTTATTTGACAACAGTTTCATATTTTGTCAATGTCATTTACTAATATACAAGTCTGTGTGTTCTTATAATTTAACCACAGTTTCATATTTTGTCAATGTCATTTACTAATATAGAAGTCTGTGTATTTTTTTTGATTTGACAACAAGTTTTCCATATTTTGTCAATGTCATTTACTAATATACAAGTCTGTGTATTCTTTTTATTTGACAACAGTTTCATATTTTGTCAATGTCATTTACTAATACAGAAGTTTGTGTGTTCTTATAATTTAACAACAGTTTCATATTTTGCCAATCAATATCTCTTACTAATGTAGAAGTCTGTGTAATTCCTTTTAGTCTGACAACATTTTTATTATATTCACATATTGTTTTGTCCTTACACATTTGTGTTATGTAGATTTTGTAAATTACGTTTTGTGTATAAAAGTTGAGAATGTGAAAGGGAAGATTGTGGAAAGTGCAAGTTTTCCCCAAGTTCGTTTGAAGAACCAGTTTTATAATTTATTCTAGGAGATATCCCCTTATGATAATATCATTCAAAATAGCAAACATTGCATATGCATATGTCACAGCCCATTAGGAAAATTGTCAGAAAGAATACAAAAAAAACATTGTGGTAATGCCACAAGTGAAAACATGACTTAACCCTTTGACTCCCACAGCCAATCCACCAAATGCAAAATCTTAACCCTTTGACTCCTTCACCCTATCCACCAGCTTCCTGCAGGCAGCTGGTGGGTAGGGTGAGGGAG
>JAPXFY010000018.1:2677535-2695035 GCA_030674185.1 Monoplex corrugatus
TGCGTTAACCACTACACCACAGTGCTTGGTGAGGGACAATCTTTATCTTTTAACTTTTTCACATCGTAACACCAGCCCACTAGCATTCTCGCGGAGAACCGTAGGCGCCGTAATGCTAGGGGTATAGCGTTCAGCAAGCTCGCCCCTGACAACGTAACGCTAGGATTCTAGCATCTTGCGTTAGAAAATTCCTATGTGAAGCCAGTTATGGTTTAAGGGAAACAATCTCTATTATAGTATCAAGTAAACCATTTCTAAATACTGTGAGAGTGATTTCCCGAGTAAAAAGTCTATTTGAAGAATTTTTCAGGTGCGAGAACAGTGTCACCCGAACAGCGTGCTTCACTGAAACAAAGGCAAAATGGAGCGCCCTGCGAATGCACGATGTCCTGTTCACTCAGGATTGTGGAATTTTTGTGTGTGTGTGTACTTTTCTGAGCTTCTGATCAGATGACACAAGTCATGGAGAATTGGTGTCTCTTTTTCTGTTTTGTTTACATCTGCTGAATGGATGAAATGCTTGTCTCAAATGCTCCTCAACCATGATATTTCATTGCACAAATAACCTCAAAGCATGTCTGAACAAACCTTATACTGCAGATATCCTAAAAGAGGATTAAATTACCTTTCTAACCATACCCTACATGTTGATGTTAGTCATTTGGGGCGCCTGTGAAAATTAATTCAAAGTGGCCTAAAAATGCACGTTTCCAAGGAAAGTAGTCAGCGGCAGCTGGCACGTCTGCAGGGAAGTAGGTCAAATAGCCAGCTGACGATGCCAAAGTGTTAAACAATTACAAAGAGAAGAAGTATCAGCATACTTGCGTGTCCAGATGGGCTTGACGGCGTTGATCAGCTCCCAGTCCCACACGGTCTTGGTCACTTTCTTCTTCTCCTTCTCCTCTCCTGCCTCCTCCACCTTCCCTTCCTCATCCTGCGTCACCGCACCCTCCTCTGGAGTTTTCTCTGCCTCCGCCGAGTCAGCCGCTTTGTCTGCGCCCTCTTCTGGTGTCGCCCCCTCCACGACACCTTCCTCCTCCACCTCCTCCTCAATGGTCTGTCAGTCAACAAAAAGCATTGTCAGCAATACACAGGGGAGTGCAAAAGTAGGTATACAGTTATGAAAAAAGAAAACACGTACAATACTCATTGCATTTATTATACAAACAAATGAATATTGCATATATATGTAATAACAAGCACAGCCTTAATCCCTCAGATACTCAAACTGCTTGCCGTCGGTATTCACACACTCCTCTAATCGAGAGCGGAATCAAGCATTATAATAATGATGTGATACTTACTGTATACCTACTTTTGCACCCCCCTGTATTTATTTTTTTCAAAGGAAATCGGTTTGGCTGGATCTTTTTTAACAGAGCCTTACACTCAAGATCTTGTGTCTTGAGTTCGCACCCATCCCGCAACATAAAATTGGACTTACCAGCAACACTGACTTTTGCATCGTATCCACCTATTGCAAAAACTTAACCATTTGACTCCCTCACCCTATCTATCAGCTTCATGCTTTGTCAACCATGCCAGCAAAGCAAAAACTTTACTTTCTGATTCCCTCACCCTATCTACCAGCTTCCTGCATTGTCAGCCATGCAAACAAAGCAAAAACTTAACTCTGACTCCCTCACCCTGTCCACTAGCTTTCTGCTTGCAGCTGCTGGATAGGGCAAGGAAGTGAAAGGGTTAAGCTTTTGCAGCTGGAGGATAGCATGCAGGAGAGAAAGGGTTAAAGGCATGCCTGTGTCTTGTAGCCATGTCAGTGTTTGGTGGCATACAGAAACACGAAATCACCACGCATGCATGTCCCCAAAGATGGAGTACGCAGACTTGTGCAGTGACATAATGTTGCCACAGTGTGGACATACAAGTATCAAAGAAAACATTGCTTGCAATGCAAAATTAATAACAAAAATTATTTCAAAAACACAAAATGTAATCTATATGACTATAAAGCCCAGTCCTGAGTAAATGATCTAAGAACAGCAACACATAAAGCATGTGTAAAAAAAGAAATTCTTTTGAAATTCTTTTAAAACACACACACACACACAACACACACACACACACACACCACACACACACACACACACACACACACCACACACACACACACACACACACACACACACACACACACACACACACACACACACACACACACACACACACACACACACACACACACACACACACACACACACACACACACACACACACACACAAACACACACTTCCCTCCCTGGTCATTTTAGATTCAGCCCAGATTCAGTTCCTCTCTGTTCAGTGCTCAACTATATTGTTTTACTTACTTCTATACTTGTTTGTTTACTTATGATATGTGTAAATTTTACTTGAACGTTATTTGATTATCTAATTATCTAAATATACGATAGTACTCCAAGCTTATTCAACTGTTCATCATGAAGAAGTGTGAAGTCCGTGATATCAACGTTGTTCAGTGGAACACACGTTCCCTTGTTAAAAACAATTCCTATTTGACTAACTATCTATCTTCTAGAAACATCCAAGTCTTGCTTCTACAATCGCTGAATACACCAAGACTAGTATATCTAAAATATCGGGGTTTTATTATCCACCAATATATGACTCTAAAAATGACGGTGGCCGAATACAAACAGCTATATATGTTCGAGAAGGTCTAACCTACTGTGAAAGAACATCGCCAGTACCAAAATCGTGCTCATCTATTTCTTCATGTGCAATTATTATAAAATTTTCATCATCATTAGTTTTGAATTTGGCCTCTGTGTATCTATCAAGAGGTCCCGATTCTGTGAATACTGAGTGGCTGAAACATTTCCATGATCAGCGTGACAAATGGATCATTGGTGGCGATTTTAATGCTCATGCCCCATTTTGGGACAAGAATTGTAAAATATAACTAGCAACAGGTTGATTGAAAATATTATAGATTCCAATTTATACTTACTAAACAACGGACACGTTACCCGTGTCCCTGACATACCAACCCATAGACCCAAGCTATCGACCTTACCTTAATCTCACCATCGCTAGCACTAAATGCCACATGGCAAACAGAGTATGACCTGTGGGATCAGATCACATCCCCATACTTCTTACCCTTAACCTTATCGCTGAAATAGATGCAATGCCACAAGATAGTTTACCCAAGTTTAACTATAAATACGCAGATTGGGCCATGTTTAAAGCTGTCCTACAAAATACAAGAACAGATCTATCTGAAACAATGACCTTAAACGATATGTACGTAGATTTCTGTAATTCACTCTTAAGGGCCGCAAAAATTTCAGTTCCAGAACTTAAAGCGTCAAAAACAGGAAAACATCATGGAAACGTCTGGTGGAATAAAGACTGTGAAAAGGCAGTCAACGAAAAGAAAGAAAAATACAAACAATAATAGCAAATAGGTCACCTGAAAATCATACGGCGATGAAAAGTGCCAATATAAACTGTAACAGAGTCATAGAACAAGTAAAGAACAATATTGGACATATTTTTGTACATATGAAGTAAGTGACCATAAAGATATGCAAAAGATTTGGGAAAAACTGAAAACAATGAAAAATGGGATCAAGTTGCCATCAATTCCAGTAAAGCTAGAAAACAACCCTTTACCTAGCTCACAGGAGAAAGCAGAAGCTTTTGCAGACATGTTTGCTGAGGTTTGTCGAGTAGAAGGACTTCCTGCCTCTAGTAGAAATTATAGGGTACAAGAAGAAAAGACAGACGCATACAAGGATCCTGCACCAGATAATATGCATTAGTAAATGCACCAATCACGTTCCAAGAATTAAAAGATGCCATTAAATCAATTCCAAATAAAAAGACATCAGTAGGATTTGATGCAATATCCAATGAGATGTTGAAAAATTTACCAGAAAATTTTTTAATCTTGCTACACAATATGTTTAAAAACTGCTGGAACAGCGGCAAACTGCCTAACTATTGGAAACAATCAATAGTGGTTCCTGTGCTAAAACCAGGTAAAGGTAATACTGACTTGAAAAACTACAGGCCGATTGCAATAACATCGCACGTATGTAAACTAATGGAGAAAATAATTTTAAAGAGATTGATGCACTACTGTGAAAAGAATAAAATATTACCAGTGAATCAGGCAGGATTTAGAAAAGGCAGTTCACCGTGGAACTCCTTAAAAAAACTAACCACTAATATCAAACAACAATTTGCCAGACGTCAATGTGTTTTAGCAACATTTTCTGATATCACTAAAGCATACGACCAAGTATGGCACTCCAGATTATTACTCAAATTGAAAAGTATTGGGCTGACAGGTCACATTTTTGATTATGTCAAATGCTTCTTAGAAAACCGAGTATTTCAAACGAGGATTGAAAATGTGTATTCCACAGAACGACTTATTCAAATGGGTATCCCTCAGGGATCCGTTATTGCTCCCCTTCTCTTCATGATATTAATGCATGACTTACCCAGTAAAATTGTCTAAACATGTAGTTTTAGTTCAATATGCTGACGATTTATGCATGTGGATGCAGGTAAATATGAAAAGAAAAACTCCTTTGCGCTGTCTTAATTATACGCGTAAATGTTATCAATTAGAGCTTGATACAATAGCACGATATATGGTAGAAAATGGTCTGCATTTATCAGTGGAAAAAACAAAGATACTTTTGTTTAACAGTTGAGCTAACCCAGCAAATATTCCCACTTCAAACTGGGAGATACTCTTCTTCAATATAACGAGTCGATTAAATTCTTAGGAGTTTTCCTTACAGCGAAATTATCTTGGAATCAGCATATTGAATACTTATTAACAAAAGCTCAAAAAAATTTTAATTTCTTGAAAATAGTTCGCAAACAGACATGGAGACAAGATATATCAACACTTGTTCATCTTTGTAAATCGCTTATTAGATCTAAATTAACCTATGCCCAAGAAATCTTCTTCAGTGCACCGAAACACTTATTAACAAAACTGCAGAGCTTAGATTGTAAAGGTTTCAAACTTGCGCTGGGTCTTCCAATGCATGCTTCTTGTCTTCGCACATACAACGCGATCAAATTATTGCCGCTTGATGAACAAAGGAAAGTCGCTTCCACTAAATTTCTGTTAAGAAACACCACCATAGAAAACAGCATTGAAACAGAGACAAAAATAAGATCAGACTCCGACTTTCCAAAAAGAGCTAAATCAATATCCTCACAGGTCACACTAGCAACATATACAACTGATGTTATGAAAGGCTCTGGAATAGATCTAGAAGCAGATCCTGTCACTTCAAGACCTTCCTTTTCACCTGTATCCAGTTGGGAACTTCAAAGAGCACGTTTTGACATATGTCACACTGACTTAAAAAAAGAAGATAATATCAACTTACTGGCAAGTCAAGTTAAATGTCATATAGAAGATTTTTATTCCGATCACTTGAAAGTTTACACTGATGGATCAATAATTGAACGACAAGCAGGGTCAGCGTTTTTAATACCTGCTCTCAAAATTGAGAAATCCTTCTATATAGGACTTTATAAATCTGTCTTTACCGCTGAACTCTTTGCAATCTTAATGGCTTTGAATTATATGATAAATTTTCCTAGGACACTTCCCAAGATACTTTTTTGCGTTGATTCAAAATCTGTACTTCAAGCTCTTGAATTATCAAAATTACAAACAAGATCTGAAATGATATTGGAAATTACTCACTTGATTAATAGTTTATCCTTAAGAGGCATTGATATTACTTTCTGCTGGATACCATCTCATAGTTCTTTTCATTATAACGATATGGTTGATAGGGCTGCCAAACGGGGGGCAAAGAGCTCCCCAGATTCAAATAGTGTACAACTTTCCCTCTCATTGCATGAGTGTTATACCTTAGTGGACTCCTATGTATGGAAGCAGTTTCAAGATAAACAGAAAAAGTATGAAAACTGTTATATGAACTTTGAAATTAGCGAAACACTTAAGCAGTTTCCTGCCAGCAGAAGTATACAATCCCTTATGTATAGGTGGAAACTTGATGCATTTAAAACAAAATACACCAGGAATATAGTATGTCTGTGTGGAAAAAAGATAACACATAGTCATATTCTTTCATGCGTTCGGGTGAAAAGACATATTCCTACACTATCTAAGACAGTTTCTGATATATTTGCCTCACCATCCTTAACATATGAATTTTTTGTTAGCCTGTCAAAAAGTCCTATAGCAAATTATCTTTAACATGCCGTTATTTCACATGTTCAATGTTATGGTTAACCAATTTTATTGTTTCAATCGTTAATTATGATAACATCTTGTGATTTTGTTCCTTCTCGTCTTCGGCACAGTTGTTTTCTGGTTCATTTCTTTTTCCTGAAGATTAACCATACTCTTCACTCCTCATGAATTTTTTTTTTTTTTTTGGTCTAAAATCACTTAAGTGAATAGACATTAAATGAAAGACCACCCACACACACACACACACACACACACCAAACAACACACACACACACACACACACACACACACACACACCACATACACACACACAGACACACACAACACACACACAACAACACACACACACACACACACACACACACAAACAAACAACACCATCGCCACAATAACAACAAAAACAATAGCAGAGAGTTGCTCACCTTGGAGGCCCAGACATAGATGTTGAAGTTGATGAACTGGCTGTACTTTCTGACCAGAGCGATCAGAGTGTCTGTCTCCAGGAAGTCATGTGCCTCCTCCTTCAAGTGCAGGCTGAAATACATCACACACTTAACCACATCGTCCAATAAACAAAAAAATGCATATCTCATAAAAAAAGAAATTCAAACTTTCTGAACTTTCTTAACCCTTTCAGCCCTGTGTACTTTTAGACCTCTGATACCCTCAACCTTGAGTATTTTTAGAGAAATTCTAGCGAAAACCGGTGTCTCAGAATAAATCCTTCTAATGCTTAAAACTTTGCCAGGAAGAAAGTATAGGGTGTCTGGAATTCGGTAATATAAACAGAATGTGGCAGAGGAGAGTAGGTGTCGGTAGGTCGCATACCAAACGCCAGCACCATACCAGGCCAGGTCAACCGGACATGTCAGGCCGCTCCTGCGGCCTGCTGGGTCCAGAGGTATTAATCGCACTGGCCGCCACATCGGCCAGCCAGGTTCAAAGGGTTAAACCTCCAATGTATGAAATATCATAATGTCTATTCTGTATGGTGTGCGTTGTTCATATGTCAGCAAGACTTTTTGCTATTTATATAATTTGATACCATCTTTTGTTATCACAGTGTATCTTAATCTTAATGTCTGTTTATTGTAAAACAAAAATGAATATAAAAAAAAAGTACATAAAAAAATAAAATATTCTATGTAATGCCAAATCCTAAAAGAACATTAACGAAGATCAGGAAAAGACAAGCGACATTTATAATACATTTTATGAGGCAAGAGAAATTTGAACACCCACTGGCAACAGGAAAGTTAGAGAGAAAAAGAGCACCAGGTAGACCCAGAAGAAAATATTACAAAGTTTTGGAGAGTGGGTGGGGAGAAGAAGGGTGAGAGATATACTTGCAGCAACAAAAAGATTCATATGGAGGGCTATTGTGGCATGGCGCATGATGAACTGGGTAAACTAGTGACAGTCTAGGTGAACTAGTGACAGTCTAGGTGAACTAGTGACAGTCTAGGTGAACTAGTGACACTAGGTGAACTAGTGACACTCTAGGTAGTGACACTCTAGATGAACTAATGGTACTCTGGGTAAACTAGTGACAGTCTAGGTGAACTAGTGACACTAGGTAAACTAGTGACACTCTAGGTGAACTACTAACAGTCTAGGTGAACTAGTGACACTAGGTGAACTAGTGATACCCTAGGTAAACTAGTGACACTCTAGTAAACTAGTGACACTCTAGGTAACTAGTGACACTCTAGGTGAACTACTAACAGTCTAGGTGAACTAGTGACACTCTAGTGACTAGTGATACCCTAGTAACTAGTGACACTCTAGGTGAACTAGTGACACTCTAGGTGAACTAGTGACACTCTAGGTGAACTAGTGACAGTCTAGGTAAACTAGTGACACTCTAGGTGAACTAGGACAGTCTAGGTGAACTAGTAACACTCTAGGTAAACAGTGACAGTCTAGGTGAACTAGTGACAGTTTAGGTGAACTAGTGACACTAGATGAACTAGTGACAGTCTAGGTGAACTAGTGACAGTCTAGGTGAACTAGTGACAGTCTAGGTGAACTAGTGACACTCTAGGTGAACTAGTGACAGTCTAGGTAAACTAGTGACAGTCTAAACTATGACATTCTAAGTGAACTAGTGACACTCTAGGTGAACTAGTGACAGTCTAGGTGAACTAGTGACACTCAGTAAACAGTGACACTCTAGGTGAATAGTGACAGTCTAGGTGAACTATGACACTCTAGGTGAACTAGTGACACTCTAGATGAACTAGTGACACTAGGTGAACTAGTGACACTCTAGGTGAACTAGTGACACTCTAGGTGAACTAGTAACACTCTAGGTGAACTAGTGACACTCTAGGTGAACTAGTGACACTAGGTGAACTAGTGACAGTCTAGTGAACTAGTGACACTCTAAATGAACTAGTGACACTCTAGGTGAACTAGTGACAGTCTAGGTGAACTAGTGACACTCTAAGTGAACTAGTGACAGTCTAGGTGAACTAGTGACAGTCTAGGTGAACTAGTGACACTCTAGGTGAACTAGTGACACTAAGTGAACTAGTGACACTCTAGGTGAACTTATGAAACTTTAGGTGAACTAGTGACAGCCTCACTGTATGACCCAACAGACAGCCTCACTGTATGACCCAACAGACAGCCTCACTGTATGACCTAACAGACAGCCTCACTGTATGACCCAACAGACAGCCTCACTGTATGACCTAACAGACAGCCTCACAAGGTGAACTACAGACAGCCTCACTGTATGACCCAACAGACAGCCTCACTGTATGACCCAACAGACAGCCTCACTGTATGACCCAACAGACAGCCTCACAGGAGCTGTTTACATGGCCCTCTGCGCACGCGCATGTGTGACGGAAGTTTCGCTTTCACGCAGCTGTCTTTTTACCGCGTTCTGACGAAAACAGAGCTAACCGGATAAAATATCAAAATCGAAAATTTAAAATTCGGGAATTTTCATCGATTTACCGGATTTTCCGGGCAGCTCACACATTTCGGGACATTCCCGAAAAATTCGGGAGGGTTGGCAGCTATGATGACCCAACAGACAGCCTCACTGTATGACCTAACAGACAGCCTCACAAGGTGAACTACAGACAGCCTCACAAGGTGACCTATCAGACAGCCTCACAAGGTGAACTACACACATTCTCTCACCTGACCGTGGTCCCACGACCCATGGTGTTTCCTCGCGGATCTTTGACCACCGTGAAGGAATCAGAGTCAGACTCCCACACATGCTGTTCGTCGTCATTGTTCTTGGAGGTCACCACCACGCGGTCAGACACTGAAACACAATTACAAGATAAAAAGATAACAAGATAACAAGATTTTATTTTAGCCCAGTGCACAGACACAAGGAAAATGTTTTGGCTATACATACAATCACACTCACTCACACCTCACAACAATAATAATATTCAACATCATAAAATACATATTTGTCAGTCATCCACGGAATCGAAAACACACACACACATACACACACCACAAAACACACACACACACACACACACACACACACACACACACACACACACACACACACCACACATACTCACACACACACACACACACACATACACACATACACACACACACACATACACCACAAACACACACACACACACCACACACACACACACACACACACACACACACACACACACACACACACACACACACACACACACACACACACACACACACACACACACATGCCCACAGGACTTAAACAACATAAGGTAAAAATTATTCTCTTACTTCCCCTCCCCTTCCTCACATGCACAAGACTAAAATCCAAAGATAGGTGAAAAAAACCTCTGATGCATAACAAAATATTTCATAAGAGTACATTCTATCGCGAGTTGAGAAAAACCATCACAATAATCCAAGTCTGGAGAATTAAAACAGTTTATCAGTTAACAGTAATAACGAACAGATAAAAGACATATAAAGTTCTTTCCAATAACTATCACCGAATTTCCATAAGCCTTCCCTCGAGTACGCAGATTAAAAATTAGAATTCAAAGCTCTTATAAATTTGGTTAAGAATAAGTTCATCACAGGGTAAGAGAAAAACTTGTAACCTAAGACACAATGAAACACAATGAGACATGATGAGACATGATGAGACACAATGAAACACAATGAGACACAATGAAACACAATGAGACATGATGAGACACAATAAGACGATGAAATTGCGCCTTTTACGCCCTGATCCTCCTCTTTAGTGTCTGAAACTTTAGTCTGTGATATTTCATATTCATTTTCATTTCTTTTTGCCACAACGGATTTATCATGTAAAACTCTGACTGATCTCCCTGTTGAGAACGCATCACCGCAGCGCAGTGCCACCTCACCTTTTCTTTTTTTTTTAACAGACTTCAGCAATAATAAAATTAAGCTGTTATGTCCACTCTGTTCCACAAAATTCAGTATCAATGTTGGCTCTCATACAGTCAACAGACCAGCATCAGCATACACATGCGACCGCTGCGACAGAGACTGCCTCTCTCGCATTGGTCTGTACAGTCACAGGCGACGCTGCTTGGACCAAGCAGACAGCCCATCTAATAATAATAATAATAATTACAATATTTATATAGCGCAAAATCTTGATAAAATCAAATCTAAGCGCTGAAGCAGACACACACGCAGGCACGCACGCTCGCACACACACGCACGCACACATACAGACACACACACACACACACACACACACACACACACACACACACCCACACACACGCATGGCTATAAATGGGGAGAAAGAATAAAAGCAATAAAAGCAAGAATAAAAGCAATGGAAAATTATAGAGAGCATAGCATACAATTATATATTATAACCATGTGATTCCCTCCGAGCGGAGACAGGCTGCAGAGGGGAGGGTTGAGTGAGGTTAGGATTTTATGCAGGAGAGAAAAGGTGAGTTTTGAGAGCGGACTTGAAGGAGACAAAAGTAGGTTGCTGACGGACTGAGAGAGGAAGTTTGTTCCAGGAGAGTGGACCAGAAACAGAGAAGGCTCGTGGACCATAGGTATTGAGCTTAGAACGGATGTATTTTGTCTATGGTCAGCCATGACCGAGGGAGGCCTACTACTATCTCTCATATATACAAACGCTGCATAGATTTAATTAGCTTCACTGAACAGTGGAAAGATCAGTTATGCTATTCTTAACTTTTAATATCAAGTAAGCCTTAAGGTGCCAGTCCCAAAATTCAAAACTCTTTAAAAATCCCAACCCAGAATGTATGTACCAAACTGAGTTTAGAGTTTGGAGTTTTCAAGAGGGGATCCTCGCACTCAGACAATTCCATATACGCTTCACCCAAATCTGCCACCAACTGTTTAGAAGTGGCAGACTCCCTAAGCCTGTGTGAAATCCTATGTGCTGACAATGTCTTGAAATGGGGAGGGGTTTACAGTAGCCTACGAAACAGTAAGACGACACCAATAGAATGATGGACACATTAAGACAAGCAACAAACAGGCCAGTTTATAATGTTGCGGGCTGGGATTGAACCAGAGTTATCAGATCTTGAGTACATCATCATCATCATCAGGTGACCTGCCACATGGCGTTGGCGATCATGGACTTCCATCTGCCTCTATCTCTCGTTGCCCCTAGCATCTCCCCCACCCTCCCCGTCCCCAGCCACTCTGCAAGTCCGTCCAGCATTTTCTCTCTGGGTCTACCTGGTGCTCTCTTTCCCTCCAGCTTTCCCGTTGTGACTAGGTGCTCCAAATCCCCCTTCCTCATAAAATGGCCTATAAATGTTGCCCGTCTTTTCCTAATCTTCCTTATGAGTGATCTACTTATGTCTGCCTCCAATCAAGACTGTCTCGTTTGTTTTCTTTGCTGTCCATGGAACTCTCAACATTCTTCTGAGAAGCCACATCTCGGCTGCCTCAATCTTGTTCTGGCTTTGTTTGTTGACTGTCCACGCCTCGCATCCGTACAACAGTTTTGGTTCTATATAACATTCAAGAACTCTCTTTCTGATGTTAATTGATAGGCATTTGTTGGTACATAGGATCCAGAATGTTCATCTGGAGAGAGTTTCCAGGCAAGGTTATCACACTGATATGTTGGATTCTTTTCCATGCAGTGTTATCACATAGATATGTTGGATTCTTTTCCATGTAGTGTTATCACATAGATATGTTGGATTCTTTTCCATGTAGTGTTATCACATAGGTATGTTGGATTCTTTTCCATGTAGTGTTATCACATAGATATGTTGGATTCTTTTCCATGCAGTGTTATCACATAGGTATGTTGGATTCTTTTCCATGTAGTGTTATCACATAGGTATGTTGGATTCTTTTCCATGCAGTGTTATCACATAGATATGTTGGATTCTTTTCCATGCAGTGTTATCACATAGGTATGTTGGATTCTTTTCCATGTAGTGTTATCACATAGGTATGTTGGATTCTTTTCCATGTAGTGTTATCACATAGATATGTTGGATTCTTTTCCATGCAGTGTTTATCACATAGATATGTTGGATTCTTTTCCATGTAGTGTTATCACATAGATATGTTGGATCTTTTCCATGCAAGGTTATCACATAGATATGTTGGATTCTTTTCCATGCAAGGTTATCACATAGATATGTTGGATTCTTTTCCATGCAAGGTTATCACATAGATATGTTGATTCTTTTCCATGCAGTGTTATCACATAGATATGTTGGATTCTTTTCCATGCAGTGTTATCACATAGATATGTTGGATTCTTTTCCATGCAGTGTTATCACATAGGTATGTTGGATTCTTTTCCATGTAGTGTTATCACATAGGTATGTTGGATTCTTTTCCATGCAGTGTTATCACATAGGTATGTTGGATTCTTTTCCATGTAGTGTTATCACATAGGTATGTTGGATTCTTTTCCATGTAGTGTTATCACATAGATATGTTGGATTCTTTTCCATGCAGTGTTATCACATAGATATGTTGGATTCTTTTCCATGCAGTGTTATCACATAGATATGTTGGATTCTTTTCCATGTAGTGTTATCACATAGATATGTTGGATTCTTTTCCATGCAGTGTTATCACATAGGTATGTTGGATTCTTTTCCATGTAGTGTTATCACACTGATATGTTGGATTCTTTTCCATGTAGTGTTATCACATAGATATGTTGGATTCTTTTCCATGTAGTGTTATCACATAGATATGTTGGATTCTTTTCCATGTAGTGTTATCACACTGATATGTTGGATTCTTTTCCATGTAGTGTTATCACATAGGTATGTTGGATTCTTTTCCATGTAGTGTTATCACATAGATATGTTGGATTCTTTTCCATGCAGTGTTATCACATAGGTATGTTGGATTCTTTTCCATGCAGTGTTATCACATAGATATGTTGGATTCTTTTCCATGCAGTGTTATCACTTAGATATGTTGGATTCTTTTCCATGCAAGGTTATCACATAGATATGTTGGATTCTTTTCCATGCAAGGTTATCACATAGATATGTTGGATTCTTTTCCATGCAAGGTTATCACACTGATATGTTGGATTCTTTTCCATGCAGTGTTATCACATAGATATGTTGGATTCTTTTCCATGCAGTGTTATCACACTGATATGTTGGATTCTTTTCCATGCAAGGTTATCACTTAGATATGTTGGATTCTTTTCCATGCAAGGTTATCACTTAGATATGTTGGATTCTTTTCCATGCAAGGTTATCACATAGATATGTTGGATTCTTTTCCATTGCATGACACCTGTGGTGTTCTTGTGTACGACAATTTCCCAGCAGACTGGTCACGAAGTCTTGAGAAAAGCAACACTGACACAGAAGTTTGCTCATGTCGGTTCTCTCCTTCGCTCTCTGCACTGGTTGCCTGTTTTGAACAGAACTGAATTTATATAAGCTGGATGCCTTGTGTTACAAATCTATTCACTAGTCTCCTCCATCACACCTTTGTGACACTATCAATATTTATACGCCGACTTGCACCTTGCACCTTGCACGCAGCTTAAGATGCCATTTCCCTTCAGGTTCCTAGATTTAAACTATCAACTGTCCGTCAGCATTCTTTTACTGTTTCGGGAACATCTGCCTGGAATAAACTTCCATTCACCTACCCTTTCAGCTTTTAAATCCAATACAAAAACCCACCTCATTTCCTGACAATGAATTCTGCAACCGCTTCTTTCCATCACAGAGTGGTGTGTGGTGTGTGTGTGTGTGTGTGTGTGTGTGTGTGTTTTGGTGTGTGTGGTGTGGTGTGTGTGTGTGTGTGTGTGTGGTGTGTGGTGTGTGTGTGTGTGTGATGTGTGTGTGTGTGTGTGTGTGTGGGTGTGGTGTGGTGTGTAGTGTGTGTGTGTGCGTGTGTGTGTTGTGTGTGTGGTGTGTGTGTGTGGTGTGTATGTGTGTGTGTGTGTGTGTGTGTGGTGTGTGTGTGTGTGGTGTGTGTGTGTGGAATGTGTGTGTGTGTGTGTGTGCTGTGTGTATTCTAAGGTGGTCGTGCATTGATCGCATGTGTATGTCTGGTGCGTGGGGTGTGCCCTGATTTGAACTGTCAAGATTTGGCGCCGTACAAATATTGTAATTATAATCGAAATATTATAATTATTAAGACAAAACAGGAAACACACAAACCCTCTTACCCAGGAAGCTGGAGTAAAAGCCAACACCAAACTGTCCGATGAGGTCGTTCATCTCACTGGGCGAGGCATCACCCAACTTGGCCAGGAAGTCGCTGGTGCCAGACCTGGCGATGGTGCCCAGATTCTTCACCATCTCGTCTTTGGTCATGCCGATGCCTGTGTCTGACACGTGCAGCACGTGGTTCTCAGGGTCTGCCTGTAATGACAATCAACTGGTCATTCTGTCTTTCCTATACTGTCTGTAATGACAACTGTCATTTGTCTTTCCTATACTGCTGTAATGACAACTGGTCATTCTGTCTTTCCTATACTGTCTGTAATGACAACTGATCATTCTGTCTTTCCTATACTGTCTGTAATGACAATCAACTGGTCATTCTGTCTTTCCTATACTGTCTGTAATGACAACTGGTCATTCTGTCTTTCCTATACTGTCTGTAATGACAACTGGTCATTCTGTCTTTCCTATACTGTCTGTAATGACAACTGGTCATTCTGTCTTTCCTATACTGTCTGTAATGACAACTGGTCATTTTGTCTTTCCTTACTGTCTGTAATGACAACTGGTCATTCTGTCTTTCCTATACTGTCTGTAATGACAACTGGTCATTCTGTCTTTCCTATACTGTCTGTAATGACAATCAACTGGTCATTTTGTCTTTCCTATACTGTCTGTAATGACAATCAACTGGTCATTCTGTCTTTCCTATACTGTCTGTAATGACAATCAACTGGTCATTCTGTCTTTCCTATACTGTCTGTAATGACAATCAACTGGTCATTCTGTCTTTCCTATACTGTCTGTAATGACAACTGGTCATTTTGTCTTTCCTATACTGTCTGTAATGACACAACTGGTCATTTTGTCTTTCCTATACTGTCTGTAATGACAACTGGTCATTTTGTCTTTCCTATACTGTCTGTAATGACAACTGGTCATTTGTCTTTCCTATACTGTCTGTAATGACAACTGGTCATTCTGTCTTTCCTATACTGTCTGTAATGACAACTGGTCATTTGTCTTTCCTATACTGTCTGTAATGACAACTGGTCATTCTGTCTTTCCTATACTGCTGTAATGACAACTGGTCATTCTGTCTTTCCTATACTGCCTGTAATGACAACTGGTCATTTTGTCTTTCCTATACTGTCTGTAATGACAACTGGTCATTTTGTCTTTCCTATACTGTCTGTAATGACAATCAACTGGTCATTTTGTCTTTCCTATACTGTCTGTAATGACAAACTGGTCATTCTGTCTTTCCTATACTGTCTGTAATGACAATCAACTGGTCATTCTGTCTTTCCTATACTGCCTGTAATGACAAACTGGTCATTCTGTCTTTCCTATACTGTCTGTAATGACAACTGGTCATTCTGTCTTTCCTATACTGTCTGTAATGACAACTGGTCATTTTGTCTTTCCTATACTGTCTGTAATGACAACTGGTCATTTTGTCTTTCCTATACTGCCTGTAATGACAACTGGTCATTTTGTCTTTCCTATACTGTCTGTAATGACAATACTGGTCATTTTGTCTTTCCTATACTGTCTGTAATGACAACTGGTCATTTTGTCTTTCCTATACTGTCTGTAATGACAAACTGGTCATTCTGTCTTTCCTATACTGTCTGTAATGACAACTGGTCATTCTGTCTTTCCTATACTGTCTGTAATGACAACTGGTCATTTTGTCTTTCCTATACTGCCCGTAATGACAAAACTGGTCATTTTGTCTTTCCTATACTGTCTGTAATGACAAACTGGTCATTTTGTCTTTCCTATACTGTCTGTAATGACAACTGTCATTCTGTCTTTCTATACTGTCTGTAATGACAACTGGTCATTCTGTCTTTCCTATACTGTCTGTAATGACAATCAACTGGTCATTCTGTCTTTCCTATACTGTCTGTAATGACAATCAACTGGTCATTCTGTCTTTCCTATACTGTCTGTAATGACAAACTGGTCATTTTGTCTTTCCTATACTGTCTGTAATGACAACTGGTCATTTTGTCTTTCCTATACTGTCTGTAATGACAACTGGTCATTCTGTCTTTCCTATACTGTCTGTAATGACAATCAACTGGTCATTTGTCTTTCCTATACTGTCTGTAATGACAACTGGTCATTCTGTCTTTCCTATACTGTCTGTAATGACAACTGTCATTTTGTCTTTCCTATACTGTCTGTAATGACACAACTGGTCATTCTGTCTTTCCTATACTGTCTGTAATGACAACTGGTCATTCTGTCTTTCCTATACTGTCTGTAATGACAACTGGTCATTCTGTCTTTCCTATACTGTCTGTAATGACATACTGGTCATTCTGTCTTTCCTATACTGTCTGTAATGACAACTGGTCATTTGTCTTTCCTATACTGTCTGTAATGACAACTGGTCATTCTGTCTTTCCTATACTGTCTGTAATGACAACTGGTCATTCTGTCTTTCCTATACTGTCTGTAATGACAATCAACTGGTCATTCTGTCTTTCCTATACTGTCTGTAATGACAACTGGTCATTCTGTCTTTCCTATACTGTCTGTAATGACAACTGGTCATTCTGTCTTTCCTATACTGTCTGTAATGACATCATGGTCATTTTGTCTTTCCTATACTGTCTGTAATGAC
>JAPXFY010000018.1:2700035-2722535 GCA_030674185.1 Monoplex corrugatus
TCAAAGTGTAAGCATTTCATCCTAATCCCTTGTTCTCTGTGTTAATAAATATGCCAGTGACAACTTGTGTCAAAGTGTGTTTTATCCTAATCCCTTGTTCCGTGTTAATAAATATGACAGTGACAACTTGGGTCAAAGTGTAAGCGTTTTATCCTAATCCCTTGTTCTGTGTTAATAAATATGACCGTGACAACTTGGATCAAAGTGCAAGCATTTTATCCTAATCCCTTGTTCTGTGTTAATAAATATGACAGTGACAACTTGGGTCAAAGTGTATTTTATCCTAATCCCTTGTTCCGTGTTAATAGATATGACAGTGATGACTTGGGTCAAAGTGTAAGTGTTTTTATCCTAATCCCTTGATCTGTGTTAATAAATATGACAGTGACAACTTGGATCAAAGTGTAAGTGTTTTATCCCAATCCCTTGTTCTGTGTTAATAAATATGACAGTGACAACTTGGATCAAAGTGTAAGCATTTTATCCTAATCCCTTGTTCTGTGTTAATAAATATGAGAGTGACAACTTGGGTCAAAGTGTTTTTATCCTAATCCCTTGTTCTGTGTTAATAAATATGACAGTGACAACTAGGATCAAAGTGTAAGCGTTTTATCCTAATCCCTTGTTCTGTGTTAATAAATATGACAGTGACAACTTGGGTCAAAGTGTAAGCATTTTATCCTAATCCCTTGTTCCGTGTTAATAAATATGACAGTGACAAATAATTGGGTCAAAGTGTAAGCGTTTTATCCTAATCCCTTGTTCCGTGTTAATAAATATGACAGTGACAACTTGGATCAAAGTGTAAGCGTTTTATCCTAATCCCTTGATTTGTGTTAATAAATATGACCGTGACAACTTGGGTCAAAGTGTAAGCGTTTTATCCTAATCCCTAACCCTTGACCTCCCACCCTCACCCCACTCCACCCACTCCTGAACCTCATCTCCAGCTGGCACGTAAAACAGCGATGATAATTCACCTCCTTGTTCTTGTACAGCGAGTTGATGATGAGTTTCATCATGCGGTTGACTTCTGCCTGGAAGGCAAATTTCTCCGCTTTCTCCCTCATCTCCTTCATCTGGGCCACGTTCAGTCCGTCCAGCTTGATGGCTTCCTCCTCCCTGTCGACATGTCAATCATCACGCCATCATGATAAAATCATGTCACAATCATGGCAAAATCATTATAAAACCATAGCACAATCATCAATCATAAAATCACGGCACAATCATATCCCAATCAGTACAAAATCATGGCACCATCATCGGACAATCATTATTAAATCATGGCACAATCATCAGACAATCATTATTAAATCATGGCACAATCATCTGACAATCATTATAAAATCATGGCACAATTATCTGACAATCATTAAATCATGGCACAATTATCAGACAATTATTATTAAATCATGGCACAATTATCAGACAATCATTATAAAATCATGGCACAATTATCTGACAATCATTATTAAATCATGGCACAATTATCAGACAATCATTATTAAATCATGGCACAATTATCAATCATTATTTAATCATGGCACAATTATCAATCATTATTAAATCATAGCACAATTATCAGAGAATCATTATTAAATCATGGCACAATTATCAATCATTATTAAACCATGGCACAATTATCAATCATTATTAATCATGGCACAATTATCAATCATTATTAAATCATGGCACAATTATCAATCATTATTAAACCATGGCACAATTATCAATCATTATTTAATCATGGCACAATTATCAATCATTATTAAATCATGGCACAATTATCAATCATTATTTAATCATGGCACCATCATCTGACAATCATTATAAAATCATGGCACAATTATCAGACAATCATTATTAAATCATGGCACAATTATCAGACAATCATTATTAAATCATGGCACAATTACCACACAGTCATTATAAAATCATGGCACAATCGTCATGCAATCATCTGGGCTATATTCAGTCCATCCAGGTCGATGGCTTCTTCCTCTTTGTCAAAATGACAATCGTAGCACAATCATTATTTAGTCATGGCACAATCATCGTATGATTATTCCATAATCATGGCAGTTAGTCATACAATTATCTGGACCGGGTTTAGCCGATCTGGTTTGATGGATTCCTTCTCTCTGTCCACATCACATTTACAATCATTGAACAATCATTCTACAGGAACCAGAATGCCACAGAAATAGGATCAGAATGCATACTTAATACAACCAGAGAAAACAGGTGCAAATTTTCATATAAAGGTAGGCTTGGGTGCTCCTTTTTTGAGGAGTGTTTTGAGCTTACTGTTTTTGTACATGTACTTTGCCTCTGCTTCTATGCTAGCTGAATGGGTAGCGCAAACTGTCTTAGATCTGAGTTCTATACAACATGGGAGATAATTCTCAAGAGTCATGTCCTTTGATTATAATAAAAAATTCTCCCTGCTTCCCTCTTATTTCTTTGGTATTACCTATATGCCTTGGAAGCAACCCTGTATATGTTCTGTCTTGTCTATGTGTGTGTGTTTGGTCAGTTCAAGAACAAAAGACTATGTCAATCTTGAACATAAGAACAATATATTGTATGTATTTCTCTCCTCTCTCATAGTTGTGTGTAGGATAATTGTAGAGTATAAAGGTAGGCTTGGGCGCTCCTTTTTTGAGGAGTGTTCTGAGCTTACTGTTTTTGTACTTTGTCTCTGCTTCTATGCTAGCTGAATGGGTAGCGCAAACTGTGTTAGATCTCAGATGTTCTATACAACATGGGAGATAATTCTCAAGAGTTATATCCTTTGATTATAAACTGGCCTTTGTCAAGCGTAAATGTAAGACCACAGAAAATAATTATCAAACAACAAATACAAAAATTAGGAGAAAAAGAGCAAAACTACCCTGCTGCTTCATGCAGTGGGGAAAAAATGACTAATTACTACTACTCACAAAGACTTATGATTTCATTTTCTGCCAAGCTCCTTCCCAGCAACCAGTCTGAACTATAGCTAAATATAGTTAGCTAAAGTCAAATTTGGATCAACTGTGATCTTCCCATTATTTCAAGTCTCTAAAATCTAATCATCAATTTCCAAAAGATTTGACTGTTTCATAACTGCAAACACCCTAAAAAGCTATGTTTCATTAAAAAATATTTTTTCAAAGTTTCATATATATCATACACTAACAAATTTCAAATACCTGTAAAAAGAAAACTATAGTACATAGTAGATATAGTGATTCTGGTTTTTGTACGTTAATTCACAAACTTTGAAATTTTAAGAGATGTTAGTCATTCAAAAAGGAAAATGTTGCTCTTTGGCCGAGGTTTCAAATGTTGGATCATATTTTCATATCAACGAACTGTCAGAAGAGTGATTCTCTTATAGTCTTAATTAATCCAAGACCACAGGAGATGTTTTCTCATGTCTAAATTCAGCAAGCATAAATTAAATTAACTCTCTGATGCCTGCACCATAACCACCACCAGCAAAAACTTAACTCTATGACTCTCTCACCCTATCCACCAGCTTCCTGTAGAAAGCTGATGGAGAGGGTGAGGGAATCAAAAGGTTAAATTTTTCCTTTGCTGTTATGGTTGACAAAGCATGATGCTAATGGATAGGCTGAGGGAGTCAAAGGTCAAACATACTAACAGTACACAGCATATTACTGATCAGAAAACAACTCACTTTTGTAATGACTCATCATCAGTTCTGGAAGCTTCCATGGTTCTGCCCAAATCTCCATCCACTGTGCCTGCCATGTCTTCCACCTGCGCTGAGACTGCAAAACAATTACATAATTGTTGAATGTGCACCGTGCGTGCAATTAACATTTACAAACTATGTTTATACTTTCTTTTCATTTTAACAAGCTCTTCGGTTTTTAATTTTTAGAAAGCTCAAGTGGTCACTGAATATAAGTTCAACTGATAGATCTATTGTTTTAGGAATATCCGATAACTGTTGTTTTATGAGCATACCTATTACATAGATCTATTTTTATATTGTCAAGTGTTAAATGCACAGTACCATGTTTGTGTCTGTTACAGTGCTAATGCACATGGCACAAAATTCTCATGTTCAGATTTTTTCATACTCTTTGACCCCTATCCTATCCACCAACTGCAAAAACTTCATCTTTGGATTCCCTCACCCTATCCACTGGCTTCCTGCAGAAAGCTGGTGGATAGGGTGAGGGAATCAATGAGTTAAGTTTTTGCTTTGCTAGCATGGTTGGCAATGCAGAATGCTGGTGGACAGGATGCAGGAGTTAAAGGGTTAAAAAACAAGTTTTGTTACCAAATCAGTCACATTCTGTCCCTCTATAATAACACATTAACAGTTCACACACACACACACACACACACACACACACACACACACACACACACACACACACACAGTGACACACACACACATACACACATACACACACACCACGCATACTGAATTCAATCTTTCTGGACATTTTTTTCCCTGTGTCACCATAGTGGTGTTGATCCCATGTTACTTGTTCTGGATCAACAACATACCCCCCCCCCCCCCCCCCCCCACTGCCAAAGTCGTTCAACCAAACTCCCAATGCAGGAAACATGTGTCAAGCCACCACAGGGCCACTAACCTAAGGATACACGGCACTACTGCTGGTCACTTTGGTGTTCAATGGCGCATGTTTTCAGTTTCACTTTCAATTTCTCAAGATGACATCTCCATACTCAGAATGAATTCCATATAATATATATGCACTAACATCACAGGTGCCACATGTATGGTGATCATGGCACAAACCTTAAGCCTGCACATACACCCATGAGCTGGCCACATCCTGAGGTCCTACCAAGCGTATGTTTTACTTTGTATACTCATATTGTATCAGCCTATAATTCAAACAATCTGGGTTAACCCTTTGACTCCCACACCCTGTCCACCAAATGCAAAAACTTAATCCTTTGACTCCCTCATCCTAATCACCAGTTTTTGCTTTGCTAGCGTGGTGGACAGGGCAGGATGCTGGTGGACAGGGTGCGGGAGTCAAAGGGTTAAATGACATGTACATCTGTGTATGTTATCTTCAAAGAAAAGAACAGACATGATAGTATACAAATAAATGATTAAAGTTCTGAATCACAACAGAATTAGCCACTCAATACAAACTCATGTTGATCCAACTTACTAAGGATACTGCTTACTAACCCCTTACTAAAAATACAATGATTGCTCAGCCGAAGAGCCAATCTGAAAGAGAGAAACCTCTGATAAGGAGACCACTATGGACCTCCAATAACAGTTTCCATGAACCACTGACACCAAAAATCCCAACTTGAATTCACTTTAGGCGCAGAAGTGATAGAGAAAGGTTCAGGTTCAGGTTTACACTGCTTACAGCCCAGCCAACTACTAGTACTAGAGCCATATCAGGGCTAACACTGCGTTAAAAATGACACCCAGATTTAACTCATTGACAACACGGTTAAAAGGACCCCGGCAATTTCCTGAGATGCACTATTTTTAGCAGTTTTACAAAAATTCTGAGTCCCTTCTATTTGCAATAAAAACATAGTTATACATTTTTAGAAAGCTCATTATGTCTGATTTTTAGAAATGAAACCAACTTGTATGAGCAATTCAGGTAAACTTTCCAAAATGTCAGGTCAAAATGCTATGTAAATGCAAAAAATAAAAAAGTTCTGAAGTCAAATTTACACACATGCAACATTATGAAATCAGTTCATTGTCACATATTTTCCTACCTTTTGTCTTTTTAGGTCAAATGATGGCAGGAGAAGCTTTGAACGGCAAAATTTCGGTCAGTTTGATCCTTTTCATAGTCACTTATGCCACAAAATAAAAAAAAATTATCAGTCAGTCACTTGGGGTATGGCAAAAACAAGCCCAATTCAGACAAGGAAAAGTGTTGGCAGACAGTCTAAGGGAAGGAACTGTGTAGTGGAAGGTTACAACTTGATGACTGGTTGATTTCCCTTGAATAGCAAGGCTGCTTCACACAGTGAAAATTAATTACGTCCGCTGCTTCCCTGGAAATGGCATGTCGTTTATGACGTCACAGACAGCCGCTTCACATGAAGCGGCTCATCGTCAATGAGTGAGTTAATGACATTGATAGAGCCATTAGAGGAAACTGAAATTAAGATCACCACAAAACCTCGGCTGAAGGGTCTAAGAACTTGGGACAACGTTCACGAGACTAAATAATTGATGGTTTCGTGATAATGGAGATTTACCAGGCCCAAAAGATACAGACGCCTGCAGTGTTGGTCAGGAAATTTGAGCAACACCTTCAATGACACATCATTAAAGAGAATGAGGCTCTTCCCACTTAGCACACAGCATGCTCAGCACTGGTAAGGGTCAGGGTGGAAAAATTCTGAAAAAAATATGTTCACCTATGTGTGCCATTGTAACTTCTTATCTAAAACACATCTGACCTATCTGTTTTAAAGGAAACAAACAATAAATAGACAAATAAAAATTAAACATAAATAATCGATATATATATATCAAAATTTTCACAAAACTTGTGCGAAACATTGTGATTGTGAACCGAGTTGTAAAAAATGTTTAGGTTTAATAACTTGTCATGGTTTCAGCAGAGTGAAGGAGATTTATTTTTTCTCCCATGCCGCTTCATTTCTTATCCCTAAGAATGGACAGATATCAACTTACACAAGTTACAGCAAAATGAAGATGGGGAACACTGAATGGGACTGAAGGAAGACAGGGAACACTGAATGGGACTGAAGGAAGACAGGGAACACTGAATTGGACTGAAGGAAGACAGGGAACACTGAATGGGACTGAAGGAAGATAGGGAACACTGAATGGGACTGAAGGAAGACAGGGAACACTGAATGGGACTGAAGGAAGACAGGGAACACTGAATGGGACTGAAGGAAGACAGGGAACACTGAATTGGACTGAAGGAAGACAGGGAACACTGAATGGGACTGAAGGAAGACAGGGAACACTGAATGGGACTGAAGGAAGACAGGGAACACTGAATGGGACTGAAGGAAGACAGGGAACACTGAATAGGACTGAAGGAAGATAGGGAACACTGAATGGGACTGAAGGAAGATAGGGAACACTGAATGGGACTGAAGGAAGATAGGGAACACTGAATGGACTGAAGGAAGACAGGGAACACTGAATAGGACTGAAGGAAGATAGGGAACACTGAATGGGACTGAAGGAAGACAGGGAACACTGAATGGGACTGAAGGAAGATAGGGAACACTGAATAGGACTGAAGGAAGACAGGGAACACTGAATAGGACTGAAGGAAGATATGGAACGCTGAATGGGACTGAAGGAAGACAGGGAACACTGAATGGGACTGAAGGAAGACAGGGAACACTGAATGGGACTGAAGGAAGATAGTGAACACTGAATGGGACTGAAGGAAGACAGGGAACACTGAATGGGATTGAAGTGAGAGTGTGCATGTGTGTGTCTGTGCATGTGTGTGTGTACCTGTGTGTGCGCGTGCATGCATGTGCGCAGGGTGCGTGTGTATACATGTATGTATGAACATGTGTATGCATGCCTACATGTGTATGTATTTCGATGTCTCTGATAAACTGAAAAATCATGTGTCGTTAGTTTTTATGAACCATGTTTATGATGCATTGTTTTATTGGTGTATTGTGTATCCAATATGTCACACTGCATTACAATGTATTGGCATTGAAATGTTTATGCTGTATTGATATATATTTGCGTATGTATCCCATTGTTGTACTGCTTTACTGTATTAACATCACAAAATGTTTATGCTGTTTGTAAAATTCAGCAAGCATTCTCTGACATATATGTTTACACTATATAAATGGAAGAATTATTATTACAGTTATTATTATTATTATTATTATCATTATCATCATTATTATTATATCATTACTATGTCATTATTGTTATCATTATTATTATAATCATTATCATTATCATAATTATTACTGTCATTATCATTAGCACAACGCTGATAAAAGCAAGAGTCATGGGTTTGAACATCTGGTTGCTGGGTCACACTCTATTGCTGGCTAGCCCGCTCTTTTGATAGAGCAGTAGACTCAGGATCTCATATCTGGAGTTCAATCCAACCCCCCAGCATGAAAATTGGCTTGTTCGTTTTCCATCTTTATGCTCCAATCATCCTGTTGGTATCCTGTTTCATCAGTCCCTTCCCCTCCCCATCTCAATTATCAATACCTCATCAGTACAGACGGTTTTGCACAAGCCCAAGCCAGAATCTGCCAGATAATTCAACCGCTGGCAGATCTGGGTGGAGCGTATGATGGAATTTGCCCAGGGTGATAAATCCTTCTAGTAGTTCTAGAACAAACTCCAACCTAGTCTTCATCAAAATAGTTTAGTAGTGTACTGATTGCCAACATTTTGCACATTGAAATTTGTGACTACACCCTCTCATGTTGCTAATTATATCTATCGTTTCCCCTGGAAAATAGGCCCAAGTATTTTACTGACAGGATTTTAAAAGTGAAAGTAAAAGTATCACGATAACAAAAATAGACTTACAGAAATTCAGAATACAAAACAATGTTACTATGCATTAAGAATTCGGAATGGACTGGCGTGTGCATTACACATCTAGACAGCCTGTCGAATTCACAATCGTACATTTACAGGCCTCCATTTATAATCATTATTTCCATAAATGGCAAAAAAATTGCTTGACAACGATCAAGCGTCCGGTTGCTCTGGTCATTCGCACTTACCGGCGGAAATACAAAGCAGACCAATCGCTGCAAGAATGATTATCTTCCCCATGATTTCCTCTGACCACAAAGACCTCGTGCACGGCACTGTCACTCTTGCAATGATGCGGAAAATCAACAGTCATACATAGCAAAATTTTTCGCTAGAAACACGTTTTTCATAAAATTATGTTCGGGGATTCCCTTCCGTTGCTGATTTGGACCAATCACTGTACCACACGAGCCGATCATCGGCCAATCGGTTAAAACCAAGTTACGGAGCTGCATTCTGTACTTGGCTTTTTCTGATTGGTTTGTATAAAAAGACAAAATTCCCTCCCGTCATGCATAGCAATGGAGCGAGATCCGGCGGAAGTGCTGGTTGTGTACAGTAATCATGGAGACTAACAACAAGAATGATCGATAAATTGAACGGTTGAACAGACGTCAGAGAGCAGGCATGCAGGCACCCGGCAAGTGTGTGTGCACGCTGCCCGATTGACACGCAACCGTGAAGTGGTGCTGAGTAGGCTTTTGATCCTGAGATTTCTCACGCTTAGATTTAACTAAGAAAGGGTGTGAATGGGTCGATGGGCGGGTGTGTCACTGTGTGTTCATTGTGTCGATTCAGTCAGTCAGTGTGTCTTTAAAGAACTAATGAGAACTTAACAAACATTTATTTATTTGTCTTAACAATCCAAAATAGGGCTGTGTGTGTGTGTGTGTGTGTGTGTGGTGTGTGTGTGTGTGTGTGTGTGTGTGTGTGTGTGTTGTGTGTTTATGTCTGTTGTGTGTGTGTGTGTCTGTGCGTGAGAGAGAGAGAGAGAGAGAGAGAGATGTTAGAAAGTCTGTATGAGATATTAAATCATCAATTACATGACATTTCTTTTATATCTTTTTATTTCAATTGGAATTTTTAACGGCCTGGAACCAGACATCTCAAAAAGGAAGCGTGCAGTAACAGTACCATCAGTAGACCCTATCTGTTAATACTGACAGTACAATACTGTATTCTGTTATATGTATGCCACTTTTGGTGGAACTGTAAAATATTCATCGATCAAACAGTCATTGGCCCTTATAATTCAACGCATGTTTCCTACACACTGATAGAAAGCATGGGATGCTCAACTGTTCAGAACTGATGGTTTAATTTGTACTGGATGCTCTTAGTTTTCAACTGCAAATTGAAAGAATAATGTTTATTTGCCCAGTTTCAGCTTTATATTCTCAAGATAATGTCTTCATGCTTGAATTAATTCCATTCACATGATGCCACTGGTGCCATGTGATGAAGGAGATCCAAACTGATCACGACACAAACTTTAATCCTGCATATAAACCCATGAGCTGTCGACGTCCTATGGTCCTACCCAGCCTATATTTTTTTGTTTCTTGTGTTTGTATCAATCTGTCATTGGAACAATCTTAGACCACAATATGGAACTCCATCCAGGTGCCTTTAAGACAAAACATGTGTCTGCTTCCTTTCAAAAACAACCTCAAAGCATATCCCTTTCACAAACATCTTCAAAACAGCAGAGAGTTATAGTTTAGTTTAGTAATAGGGACATAACACATTAGCCGTTTGGCTATTTCAAGTCCCATAATTTTTCTTTTTTTCTTTTCTTACACTCGTAGTCAAGGTTTGTCGTACGCCCAGGTTTTTTGGTGATTCATTCATCATATTCGTATTTAAGTTCAATGTAATGTTTCCAATGGTCAAGCTGGTTTTTAAACGAGTTTGTGTTTTGTGCTCTTTTAATTTCATTTGGTAATTTATTCCATACATGTGCAATTCTATTTGTAAAATAAAACTTTCTAATGTTAGTCTTGCAATATTCTATAAATATTTTATCAGTATTATTTCTTGTTTTGTCATAATTTGCCAGTTTGAAAAATTCTGTTCTATCTACGTCATCTATATTGTTAAAAATCTTGAAACTTTGGATCAGATCTCCCCTCATTCTTCTTGCTTTTAAACTGGGTAAATTGATATGGCTTTCCTAGGTTGGGTCATGTTGCAACTGATCAGGTGGTGTGTATGTGTGTGTGTGTGTGTGTGTGTGTATGTGTGTGTGTATATGTGTGTGTGTGTGTGTGTGTGTGTGTGTGTGTGTGTGTGTGTGTGTGTGTGTGTGTGTGTATGTGTTTGTGTGTGTGTGTGTGGTGTGTGCGCTTGCGCATGCTCATAATTGTGTTTATCTTTGTGTGTGTGTGTGTGTGTGTGTGTGTGTGTGTGTGTGTGTGTGTGTGTGTGTGTGTGTGTGTGTGTGTGTGCGCACTCATGTTCGCACATGTGTGTGTGTGTGGTGTGTGTGTGTGTGTGTGTGTGTGTGTGTGTGTGTTGTGTACATATGTTTGCATATGAAAGACATATTCATCTAGGTTTTAATTCTCTTATAAAAGTTATATATTCTTTATGACTGGTGGTAATGATACCTAGTTTTGATTATTCTTGATAAATTTAATTGACACTACTACTATATATAATTTAACAACCATGCTTTTCACGGGGATTGTATTTGCTACACAAATAAAGTTGTTATTATTATTATTATTATTATTATTATTATTATTATTATTATTTATTATTATTATTATTATCATCATTATCATTATTACTATTAATATTATTATTATTAAATCTGTCTGTGAAAGAGAAAGAAGTAGTGAGAGATAGAAAGACAGGTAGAGAGCTGGGCTAACCCATTAATCTTTGATAGTCTGCAGGATACAGATTTTCAGCCAAGGTGCATTCCTACCATTCTAAAACCACAGTGAATGTAAATTTGATATAGTTCATGATATAGAGATCATGTGTATGTCATTTATGACTGGAGATAAGATAGTTAAACATGAAACATTAGCAATGCAAGAGAGATAATCAACGAGAGAGACAGACAGACAGACAGACAGACAGAGAGACCAGTGCTTTTGTGCATATTATGTTTGGTGTCTTGTAAACATGTTGTGTGCAGTTAGTGTAAATGAGTTTTGAAAATAGCACCATACAAGGATGACTTAGTATCATTACTATTGTTATTATCATTATCATTATCATTATCATTATAATATCCATGCATTTGTGTAAGTAGGAACAGAAGACACCTAAAACTTATTCCAGGTGTGTTTTGGTGTGTTTTTTTACAGTGTGTTTTGGTGTGTTTTTACAGGTGTGTTTTGGGTGTGTTTTTTTTACAGTGTGTTTTGGGTGTTTTTACAGGTGTGTTTTGGGTGGTTTTTTACAGGTGTGTTTTTGGTGTTTTTTTACAGGTGTGTTTTTGGTGTGTTTTTACAGGTGTATTGCCTTGGATGGAAGCCATGGACAAGACCAAGCAATTAAAAATTGTCCTTACCTAAGGTGAAAGAGAACTTCCAGTGTAGAAATATTAATTAAATCAGCAAGAACCACTAGAAAACAAAATGTTACATTCTTTGGAATTAGAACGTAAGTTTGAGCTGCGTGCTCCAGTGACACCATATGTGTGCTCAACACCTGAAGATTTTGAGGAAGAGCGAGATTGGTTAGCGGAGCAAGTTTTCCCCAAACTGGAGGAAATATGTGTCACACGTGGCACCTACTTTTCACCTGTGGACATGCGTTGGTCGGCCCAGGATTCGGTGACGCAGGAAGGTCACTTGCTGCGATCACTTCTTGACCTCATCACGAAAAGCTCTCCATACTTCATGTGTCTGCTGGGCGAGTGCTATGGTCCATATCATGAAGATAGCCAGTCGACTATGATTGAGAAGCCGACAGGCGTGAATGGCGACTCCACGGACATGAAGGATTGGCTGGAGCTGAACCTGACCACGGCAGCTCAGTGCGGCCACGCCTGGGTGTTGCAAGACGGACACCAATACTGCAGCATCCCGGAACTGGAGATCATGGCCGCCACTCTGCGAGGACAGAGTCATCAGTGCACGTTTTACTTTAGACAGGTATGTTGCTAGAATTGGTTTGTTTGGTTCTTGCTGTCACTGGAAGTGATTGTAATGATTGCTCTTTTCACCTCATAGAGTTTAGCAAAGGTAAGGGGCTGGAACTAAACAGCAGTAAGACTGAAGTCATAGTGATCAGTAGAAAACATGAAATAAGTTCAAATACCTGGGAACGGTCATTTCATCAGACGGCAGACGCGCATCGGAAATAGCTGGCAGAATCGGCCAAGCCAAAACAGCATTCAAGAAGATGACAAGCATTCTTACCAACAAATGCCTATCAATTAACATCAGAAAGAGAGTCCTTGAATGTTATATAGAACCAATACTGTTGTACGGATGCGAGGCGTAGACAGTCAGCAAGCAAAGCCAGAGCAAAATTGAGGCAGCCGAGATGTGGCTTCTCAGAAGAATGTTGAGAGTTCCATGGACAGCAAAGAAAACAAACGAGACAGTCTTGATGGAGGCAGACACAAGTAGATCACTCATAAGGAAGATTAGGAAAAGACAAGCAACATTTATAGGCCATTTTATGAGGAAGGGGGATTTGGAGCACCTGGTCACAACGGGGAAGCTGGAGGGAAAGAGAGCACCAGGTAGACCCAGGGAGAGAATGCTGGACAGACTTGCAGAGTGGCTGGGAATGAAAAGGGTGGGGGAGATGCTGGAGGCAACGAGAGATAGAGATGGTTGGAAGTCCTTGGTCGCCAACGCCATGCGGCAGGGCGCCTGATGATGATGATGATGATGAGAGTTTAGATGTGATCAGGGAATATCTGGACAAATGAAGGTCAGGATGTACTTAACCCTTTCATTCTCATATCCTAATCACCAGCTGCAAAAACTTAACCCTTAAGCAGTGTAGAGGTTAAGTTTTTCTTTGCTATCATGGCTGACAATGCAGGATGCTGGAGAACAAGGTGAAGGAGTCAGAAGGTTGATCATCAGTGCATTTTTGTGACATATGATACAGAGGCTTGTTGAAGATTTCAGTGTGTGTAGGAACATGTTCATTACTGTATACTATAAGACCCATAATAATCCAGTTGTCTGTATCACCCGTGCTGTGACTTGGAGTTTCAGTGCCCATGTTGCCTACATGAATTTCTGTGGTCCATGAGCTCAGTTGGTTACAGCACCATGGTGATAACATGGAGGTCAAGGGTTCAATGCCTGTGTGGGCCACATGAATTCAAGTGGCCTGTTAGCTCAGTTGGTTGAAACACCATGGTGATAACATGGAGGTCAAGGGTTCAATGCCTGTGTCACAGTGTGTGGGCCACATGAATTTATGTGGCCCATGAGCTCAGTTGATTATAGCACCATGGTGATAACATGGAGGTCAAGGGTTCAATGCCTGTGTGGGCCACATGAATTTATGTGGTTCATAAGCTTACTTGGTTATAGCACCATGGTGATAACATGGAGGTCAAGGGTTCAATGCCTGTGTGGGCCACATGAATTTATGTGGTTCATAAGCTTACTTGGTTATAGCACCATGGTGATAACATGGAGGTCAAGGGTTCAATGCCTGTGTCACAGTGTGTGGGCCACATGAATTCAAGTGGCCTGTTTGCACAGTTGGTTGAAGCACCATGGTGATAACGTGGAAGTCAAAGGTTCAATGTCTGTGTGGGCCACATGAATTCAAGTGGCCTGTTAGCACAGTTGGTTGAAGCACCATGGTGATAACATGGAAGTCAAGGGTTCAATGCCTGTGTGGGCCACATGAATTTATGTGGCCCGTTAGCTCAGTTGGTTGAAACACCATGTTGATAACATGGAGGTCAAGGGTTCAATGCCTGTGTGGGTCACATGAATTCAAGTGGCCCGTTAGCACAGTTGGTTGAAACACCATGGTAATAACATGGAGATCAAGGGTTCAATGTCTGTGTGGGCCACATGAATTCGATCACATAGCATCCGTAGCGCTGGTACAGTTAGAATTTATTCCTAGTGTGGAAATGATGTTATAAAAAAACAAAAGGAAGAGGTGGGAGTGAATAGATTCAAAGGATCAATCGAGGTGTACTTTCTACTGTACCAATAAACCAAAATGTGTAGAAGAGAGAGGGAGAGATAGAAACTGCAGGGAAAAGTTGAGTTATGGAAGGAATGCAACAGAAATTGGTATAAAGGGGAGAATGAAGAAGACATATAATTATCTGCAAAGTGGTTAATGTTCTTTGTGATTAAGAATAAATGGTCAGTGTATGTATGTATGTATGTGTGTATGTATGTATGTATGTATGTATGTATGTGTGTATGTATGTGTGTGTGTGTATGTATGTACATGTATGTATGTATATATGTGTGTATGTATGTATGTATGTAAATATGTGTGTATGTATGTGTGTGTGTGTGTGTATGTATGTATGTACATGTATGTATGGATGTATGGATGGATGGATGTATGTATGTGTATATGTATGTGTGTGTGTATGTATGTACATGTATGTATGTATATATGTGTGTATGTATGTATGTATGTAAATATGTGTGTATGTATGTGTGTGTGTGTGTGTATGTATGTATGTACATGTATGTATGTATGTATGTATGGATGGATGGATGTATGTATGTGTGTGTGTGTGTGTGTGTGTGTTGTGTATGTGTGTGTGTTATGTATGTATGGATGAATGGATGGATGGATGGATGGATGTGTGTATGTGTGTGTATGTATGTATGTATGTATGTATGTATGTATGTATGTATGTATGTATGTATGTGTGTATGTATATATGTATGAATGTATGCATGTATGCATGTGTGTGTGTGTGTGTGTTTGTGTCTGTGTGTGTTTATTGTGTGTGTGCATGTGTGTGTGTGTGTGTGTGTGTGTTTTTGTGTCTGTGTGTGTTTATGTTTTATGTGTGTGTGTGTGTGTGTGTGTGCATGTGCGCGCGCGCGTGTACTTTATGATACTTTAAGATTATAGTTAAAACAGAGATTTTCTGATGCGAGTATGGGATGTACATATACAAACACCACACATGTAAAACAATAACTAATCTGTCAAAACTTCCACATACTGACATCACAAATTATGTCTGTGTTTTTTACAGGCGGAACATCTGGACCACAAATTCCAAGACCTGACCCTGGAAGACCGCAAAGAACAGTCGGTGATGTTTCTAGCGGAAAGCGAGCACGCGGGCCTGAAGGTGCAGGGTCTGAAACAGACCATAGTCAAGCGCGGTTTGCCTGTCAGGTATTTCAAAACTCTGCAGGAACTGGGAGACATGGTGATGGAGGACTGGGTGGCCATCCTGGATGTCGTCTGCCCTCCCCTCTTTGACAGTGGACGTTTTCTGGGTAAGCTTCTTGGGTGTTTGTGTCCTTGTTGTGTTTCTGGCTCCAGTGGTTCAGTTGGGTAGTTGTGTAGATGGACATATGTAGATAACTTAGCGCTTAGATTTGATTTTATCAAGATTTTGCGCTATATAAATATTGTAATTATTATTAATCATTATTATTATTATTATTATTATTATTATTATTATTATTATTATTATTCTAATTATAACTTTCTTGGGCATTTGTTTCCTTGTTTTGTCTGTGTTTGTTTCCTTGTTTTGTCTGTGTTTGTTTCCTTGTTTTGTCTGTGTTTGTTTCCTTGTTTTGTCTCTGTTTGTTTCCTTGTTTTGTCTGTGTTTGTTTCCTTGTTTTGTCTCTGTTTGTTTCCTTGTTTTGTCTCTGTTTCCTTGTTTTGTCTCTGTTTGTTTCCTTGTTTTGTCTATTTGTTTCTTTGTTTTGTCTCTGTTTGTTTCCTTGTTTTGTCTGTTTGTTTCCTTGTTTTGTCTCTGTTTGTTTCCTTGTTTTGTCTATTTGTTTCCTTGTTTTGTCTCTGTTTGTTTCCTTGTTTTGTCTCTGTTTGTTTCCTTGTTTTGTCTGTTTGTTTCTTTTTGTCTTGTTTGTTTCCTTGTTTGTCTTGTTGTTTCCTTGTTTTGTCTCGTGTTGTTTCCTTGTTTTGTCTCTTGTTTCCTTGTTTTGTCTGTGTTTGTCCTTGTTTTGTCTCTGTTTGTTTCCTTGTTTTGTCGTGTTGTTTCTTGTTTTGATCCTGTTGTTCCTTGTTTTGTTGTTTTTCCTTGTTTTGTCTCTGTTTTTTCCTTGTTTTGTCTCCGTTTGTTTCTTGTTTTGATCTCTGTTTGTTTCTTTGTTTTGTCTCTGTTTGTTTCCTTGTTTTGTCTCATTTGTTTCCTTGTTTTGTCTCGTTTGTTTCCTTGTTTTGTCTGTGTTTGTTTCTTTGTTTTTGTTCT
Organism: Monoplex corrugatus; assembly: GCA_030674185.1. Lineage (NCBI taxonomy): Eukaryota > Metazoa > Mollusca > Gastropoda > Littorinimorpha > Ranellidae > Monoplex > Monoplex corrugatus. The sequence continues at coordinate 2,716,973 of JAPXFY010000018.1, forward strand.
GTTTGTCTTCCTTGTTTTGTCTTCTGTTTCTGTTTCTCCTTGTTTTGTCTCTGTTTGTTTCTTGTTTTGTCTCTTGTCTTGTTTTGTTTTCCTTGTTTTGTCTCTGTTTGTTTCCTTGTTTTGTCTCTGTTTGTTTCCTTGTTTTGTCTCTGTTTGTTTCCTTGTTTTGTCTTGTTTGTTTCCTTGTTTTGTCTCTGTGTTTCCTTGTTTTGCTCTGTTTTCCTTGTTTTGTCTCTGTTTGTTTCCTTGTTTTGTCTCTGTTGTTTCCTTGTTTTGTCTTTTGTTTCCTTGTTTTGTCTCTGTTTGTTTCCTTGTTTTGTCTCCGTTTGTTTCCGTTTTGTCTGTGTTTGTTTCCTTGTTTTGTCTCCGTTTTTTCCTTGTTTTGTCTGTTTTGTTTCCTTTGTTTTTCTGTGTTTGTTTCCTTGTTTTGTCTCCGTTTGTTTCCTTGTTTTGTCTGTGTTTCCTTGTTTTGTCTCTGTTTGTTTCCTTGTTTTGTCTGTGTTTGTTTCTTTGTTTTATCTCTGTTTGTTTCCTTTTTTGTCTCCGTTTGTTTCCTTGTTTTGTCTCTGTTTGTTTCCTTGTTTTGTCTCCGTTTGTTTCTTTGTTTTATCTCTGTTTGTTTCTTTTGTTTTGTCTCTGTTTGTTTCCTTGTTTTGTCTCATTTGTTTCCTTGTTTTGTCTCTGTTTGTTTCCTTGTTTTGTCTGTGTTTGTTTCTTTGATTTGACTCCGTTTGTTTCTTGTTTTGTCTGTTCCTTGTTTGTCTGTTTCCTTGTTTGTGTCTGTGTTTCTTTCCTTGTTTTGTCTCTGTTTGTTTCTTTGTTTTGTCTCTGTTTGTTTCCTTGTTTTGTCTGTGTTTCTTGTTTTGTCCTCTGTTTGTTCCTTGTTTTTCGTTTGTTTCCTGTTTGTCTTTTTGTTCTTGTTTTGTCTTGTTTTTTCCTGTTTTGTCTCTGTTGTTTCCTTGTTTGTCTCTGTTGTGTTTCCTTGTTTTGTCTCTGTTTGTTTCCTTGTTTTGTCTCCGTTTGTTTCTTTGTTTTGTCTCTGTTTGTTTCCTTGTTTTGTCTCTGTTTGTTTCTTGTTTTGTCTCCGTTGTTTCCTTGTTTTGTCTCTGTTTGTTTCCTTGTTTTGTCTCCGTTTTTTCCTGTTTTGTTGTTTCCTTGTTTTGTCTTGTTTGTTTCCTTGTTTTGTCTCCGTTTGTTTCCTTGTTTTGTCTCTGTTGTTTCCTTGTTTTGTCTCCGTTTGTTTCCTTGTTTTGTCTTCGTTTGTTTCCTTGTTTTGTCTCTGTTTGTTTCCTTGTTTTGTCTGTGTTTGTTTCCTTGTTTTGTCTGTTCTTGTTTGTCTTGTTTCCTTGGTTTGTCTCCGTTTGTTTCCTTGTTTTGTCTCCGTTTGTTTCCTTGTTTTGTCTGTGTTTGTTTCTTTGTTTTGTCTCCGTTTGTTTCCTTGTTTTGTCTCTGTTTCCTTGTTTTGTTTTTTGTTTCCTTGTTTTGTCTCGTTGTTTCCTTGTTTTGTCCTTTTGTTTCTTGTTTTGTCTTGTTTGTTTCTTTGTTTTGTCTGTGTTTGTTTCCTTGTTTTGTCTCCGTTTGTTTCCTTGTTTTGTCTCCGTTTGTTTCTTGTTTTGTCTCTGTTCCTTGTTTTTCTCCGTTTGTTTTTGTTGTCTCCGTTTGTTTCCTTGTTTTGTCTCCGTTTGTTTCCTTGTTTTGTCTCTGTTTGTTTCCTTGTTTTGTCTCGTTTGTTTCCTTGTTTTGTCTTGTTTGTTTCCTTGTTTTGTCTGTGTTTGTTTCCTTGTTTTGTCTTGTTTGTTTCCTTGTTTTGTCTGTGTTTGTTTCCTTGTTTTGTCTCGTGTTGTTTCCTTGTTTTGTCTTGTTTGTTTCCTTGTTTTGTCTGTGTTTGTTTCCTTGTTTTGTCTGTTGTTTTGTTTCCTTGTTTTGTCTGTTTGTTGTTTTCCTTGTTTTGTCTGTGTTTGTTTCCTTGTTTTGTCTCTGTTTGTTTCCTTGTTTTGTCTGTGTTTGTTTCCTTGTTTTGTCTGTGTTTGTTTTCCTTGTTTTGTCTTGTTTGTTTCCTTGTTTTGTCTGTGTTTGTTTCCTTGTTTTGTCTGTGTTTGTTTCCTTTGTTTTGTCTGTGTTTGTTTCCTTGTTTTGTCTGTGTTTGTTTCCTTGTTTTGTCTCTGTTTGTTTCCTTGTTTTGTCTTGTTTGTTTCCTTGTTTTGTCTGTGTTTTGTTGTTTGTTTCCTTGTTTTGTCTTGTTTGTTTCCTTGTTTTGTCTCTGTTTGTTTCCTTGTTTTGTCTGTGTTTGTTTCCTTGTTTTGTCTCTGTTTGTTTCCTTGTTTTGTCTCTGTTTGTTTCCTTGTTTTGTCTCTGTTTGTTTCCTTGTTTTGTCTGTGTTTGTTTCTTTGTTTTGTCTCTGTTTGTTTCCTTGTTTTGTCTCTGTTTGTTTCCTTGTTTTGTCTCTGTTTGTTTCCTTGTTTTGTCTGTGTTTGTTTCCTTGTTTTGTCTCTGTTTGTTTCCTTGTTTTTGTTCTGTTCTGTTTGTTTCCTTGTTTTGTCTCTGTTTGTTTCCTTGTTTTGTCTCTGTTGTTTCCTTGTTTTGTCTCTGTTCTTGTTTCGCTTGTTTTGTCTCTGTTTGTTTCCTTGTTTTGTCTGTTTTTTCCTTGTTTTGTCTCTGTTTGTTTTCCTTGTTTTGTTTGTCTCTGTTTCCTTGTTTTGTCTCTGTTTTTCCTTGTTTTGTCTCTGTTTGTTTCCTTGTTTTGTCTCTGTGTTTCCTTGTTTTGTCTCTGTTTCCTTGTTTTGTCTCTGTTTTTCCTTGTTTTGTCTGTTTCCTTGTTTTGTCTCTGTTTGTTTCCTTGTTTTGTCTCCGTTTGTTTCCTTGTTTTGTCTCTGTTTGTTTCCTTGTTCTGTTTCTGCCCCATTAGTTCAGTTGGGTAGTTGTAGATCGGCATATGTTGATAATCTTTGAGGGCGTGTGTTTCCTTCTTGTGTCTCTGCCCCATTAGTTCAGACTGGTAGAGCAGTGTGCTGGTAACACAAGGTTCCTGTGTTCAAACCTCTGGCAGGCCACATGGGGTTTTGTGTGGGCTGGCTGACTCTTTTGACAGATCTTATGTCTCAAGTTCAATCCTACCTTTTAACGTAAGAGCTGGCTTGCTCACTGTCCACCTTAATTTAATGCTCCAGTCATTCTGGTGGTGTCTTGAGTTTCCTACGTCTGTTCCCCTGCCCATTTCAAAGCCCTACAAGTACATAAGAGTTTGCGCAGGCTCGAGGAGTCTGCTAGATAAATGCTGATAGATGTATGTGGAGCAAATCTGACACTTGAGTGTTATGAATTCTTGAACACACGCCATACTGTGTAGAAGAGCATTGTTGAAATTGTGTGTGTGTGTGGGGGGGGGGGGTGCCTCTGTGTGTGGGTCTGTGTGTGTTTGTGTGTATCTGTGTCTGTGTGTGTTTGTCTGTGTCTGTGTCTGTCTGTGTGTCTGCGTGTGTGTATGTTTGTGTGTGTGCGCACGCGCGTGTGTGTGTGCGTGCATAGTTTGTTCTATTTCAGTAAAGTGCAACAAACATACTTTTGACATGGACTGTCTGCACTACATTGGTCAAATTATTATTATTGTTAATTATAGGCAAGCACTATACCACGAAGGGTTGTCAATACAACTTTTATGTAAACCTGGATGTCAGGGGTTAAAATGAAAATATCAAAGGCAGCAGCAGACAGGCCAGATGTGGGCTGGGATTACATGTCAGAAATCACATCTTAGGTGCAAGGCTCTTTCAACGGGGCTGCACAGTATGCTTCAGACAGAAGAGATTGAAATATGTGTTCAGTAAAAGAGAAAGTGAGGGCACGAAAACACACTTGAATTTTTCTCTCCCTGTAAATTTCAATACACGTGTAACAAAGGACAAAAGATAGTGAAAAACAGTATTGTTCCAGCAGAGGCATACATCCTCCAGGTACGAAAACACACTTGAATTTTTCTCTCCCTGTAAATTTCAATACATGTCTAACAAAGTGCAAAAGATAGCGAAAAACAGTGTTGCTCCAGCAGAGGCATGCAGCCTCCAATTCACCCAGCTGTGAATGGATATCTGACCCTGTTCAGGGTTTGGGAGGTTAAGGCAGTGAGATAGAGGAGATGGGCACTAACCTCATAATGCTGGCCTTAAGAGAAGTTGGGGTCTTTACCACCTCACTCCCCAACGACCTCAGGGTTGTAGGCCAACCGTTACTTTTTATTTGGTCATTGTCAGGTTAACACAAAAATTGTACTGACAACCCTCGCGGTAGAATGCTTGCCTGCCTGTTATTGATATTGATAATTTCATTTGTACAGCTCGAACAGCCCATGTCAAAAGTATGCTTGCTGTACTACACTGAAACATAACAAACAATGCAAGCACACACGCACATACGCACACACACACACACACACACACACACACACACACACACACACACAATACAATACAATACAATACTTTATTTGTATAGCGCAAAATCTTGATAAAATCAAATCTAAGCGCTAAAACAGACACACACGCACGCACGCGCGCACACACACACACACACACACACACACACACACACACACAGAGGGGGGAGAGAGAGAGAGAGAGAGAGAGAGAGAGAGAGAGAGAGAGAGAGAGAGAATGCTGAACCAGGGCACACTTAGCCTGTTGTATAACCCCTGACCCAAATTGTCACCCTGTGTCTCTCTAAACACACATACACACAAATGCACGCGCGCACGCACGCGCGTACGCACACACACACACACATACATGTACACACAAACACACACACACACGCACGCGCGCACACACACACACACACACACACACAGAGGGAGACAGACAGACAGACACAGACAGAAAAACAGACAGAAAGACAGAGACTGAGAGAGAGGGAGGGATGCTGAAACGGAGTTCACTCCTCCTGTTAGGCGTGTGACCCTTGACCCAAGTTGTTACTCACTAAACGTAGCTGACATGATTTTGTTCCCATACCAGACACAGCACATTACCAGCAGTGGGTGTCCAGAGAGGCCCTCCTGGTCCGCCTACGTCGTGATTTTGTGTCGTCGCCGGACACGGAGCACCTCATGAACACCCTGACCCAGTTCGTTCTGACCGCCATTGACGAACAGCCGCAAATACCCGCTGCTGAGCAACCGGAAGTCACAGACAATAACAAGTCGGCTACCAGTATTTTTCGACAAAAGTGAGTGGAAATGAGTGTTGTGTTTCGTTTTCTGTTGTCATTATTGCTTTATGTATATATATATATATATATATATATATATATATATATATATATATATATATATATATATATATATATATATAGATAGATAGATAGATAGATAGATAGATATATACATAGAGAGAGAGATATGTATATATGTAGGCATATATATATATATATATATATATGTGTATATATATATATATATCTATATATATATATATATATATATATATATATATATATATATATATCTCTCACCTGTCTCACCTGTCGGCGTCACCGGGAACAGTGTTGGCCGCTGCACATGATGTCCTCACAA
>JAPXFY010000018.1:2727535-2732535 GCA_030674185.1 Monoplex corrugatus
TATGAGGCCAGGGCCACATGAAAATCATAGTATATTGTGTTTATCTATCACCCTTACAAATACACATACATTATGAGGCCAGGGCCACATGAAAATCATAGTATATTGTGTTTATCTATCACCCTTACAAATACACATACATTATGGGGCCAGGGCCACATGAAAATCATAGTATATTGTGTTTATCTATCACCCTTACAAATACACATTTATACTTTCACAAACACCTTCCCCGTGGGGATGCCGGAGGCTCTTTCAGTGTAAGTTGTATCCCCACCTTCTGGACATTCTGTGCTAGAAATGCCCTCTTTTCTGTCATTCTCGTTTGTTTCTTTCTTCCTCCTTTGCTTTCTGTCATTTCTTCCTGTCATTTTCTGCATATGTGAGATCAAGTCTTACGTACTTTCTCTTACGATTGATCATTGGGTACAACTACATGTATTAAGTGCATTTTTGGCTCTAGGGAAATGAGGTATGCGAAAGCAATTTTAGTTTTTATACGTTTTAGTGTCCTTAGTCTTGATGGAGGCAGACACAAGTAGATCACTCATAAGGAAGATTGGGAAAGGACAGGCAACATTTATAGGCCATTTTATGAGGAAGGGGGATTTGAGCACCTGGTCGCAGCGGGAGGGCTAGGGGGGGTGGGGGGGAGCGCCGGGTGGACCCGGGGGGAAAATGCTGGACAGACTTGCAGAGTGGCTTGGGACGAGGAGGGTGGGGAGATGCTAGGGGCAACGAGAGATAGAGACAGATGGAAGTCCATGATCGCCAACGCCATGCGGCAGGGCACCTGATGATGATGAGTTATGTTTAAATGTGTATTCAGTATGTTGTTTTTTTTAATACCCTATGCGATATATTGGATGTAGTGGTCAACGCCACGGTCATCTTCATAGGTTATGTGTGCAAATGCATCGATTTGTGTACTTGTTGAAGCATTGTGTATGTTTTGTAACGGTTCTAGCTCTTATGTGGTTCTGTGCAGTCGCCTGGGCTTTCAACGCAAATAACAATACCTGGTACGGTGGTTAGCACAACAGACTATAGACTGGGAGGTTGTGAGTTCAAATCCCCTCAGTCCTGTGAAAACACTGTGGGATTGTTCAGCCCTAACAGGCTCACCCTTAGTTGAGTGTGCCACGGTCACAGTAAGAAGACTGGGACCACGCAGTTGAGTGTGCCGCGGTCCACAGTAGAAGAGCTGGGACCACGCAGTTGAGTGTGCCGCGGTCACAGTAAGAAGACTGGGACCACGCAGTTGAGTGTGCCGCGGTCACAGTAAGAAGACTGGGACCACGCAGTTGAGTGTGCCGCGGTCACAGTAAGAAGACTGGGACCACGCAGTTGAGTGTGCCGCGGTCACAGTAAGAAGACTGGGACCACGCAGTTGAGTGTGCCGCGGTCACAGTAAGAAGACTGGGACCACGCAGTTGAGTGTGCCGCGGTCACAGTAAGAAGACTGGGACCACGCAGTTGAGTGTGCCGCGGTCACAGTAAGAAGACTGGGACCACGCAGTTGAGTGTGCCGCGTCACAATAAGAAGACTGGGACCACGCAGTGAGTGTGCCGCGGTCACAGTAAGAAGACTGGGACCACGCAGTTGAGTGTGCCGCGGTCACAGTAAGAAGACTGGGACCACGCAGTTGAGTGTGCCGCGGTCACAGAAGAAGACTGGGACCACGCAGTTGAGTGTGCCCGGTCACAGAAGAAGACTGGGACCACGCAGTTGAGTCTCATTCCGTTTCATGGAAGTGTCATTGAGGGTGTTGCTTAAATTTCCTGACCAGCATCGCAGGTGTGTATCGCTCGGGCCTGGTTGACGCCAGGATATGTTGTCAAAATAAGTACAGAGTACAGCTGTATCAGGCGGTCTCAATCCAGATTTGGAACTCTGTGACATTTACGGTCATTATTCCCATCATCATGCAGCATCGTAAGATTGTGAAGGAAAGTGTTCCAATACTCTAGTCACTGAAGTGATGCGGAAAATGGGAGAACAGAAAAAAGACAAATGTATACTCTCTTATATCTGTATTGAGGTCACCACCACCACCACCATCATCATCACCATGTGCCCTGCCGCGTGGCGTTATGGCGTTGGCGGTCATGGCCCTCCATATGCATCTATCCCTTGCTGCCGCAAGCACATCTTCCACCTTCTCTGTCCTCAGCCACCCTGCAAATCCGTCCAATATTTTCTCCTGGGTCTACCTGGTGCACTCTTTCCCTCCAGCTTTTCTGTTGTAATCAGGTGCTCTAATTCCCCTTTCCTCATAAACTGTCCTATAAATGTTGCCTGTCTTTTCCTAGATCCAAAACAAGTGTGACTGCCCGCGCCCAAGCAAACAGGTTCTTCTGGTTCCTGTCTTTCCCTAATCTTCCTTATCAATGATCTACTTGTGTCTGCCTCCATCAAGACTGTCTCGTTTGTTTTCTTTGCTGTCCATGGAACTCTCAACATTCTTCTTAGAAACCACATCTCGGCTGCCTCAATATTGTTCTGGCTTTGCGTGCTGACTGTCCACGCCTCACAACCGTATAACATTATCGGTTCTATATAACATTCAAGAACTCTCTTCCTGATGTTAATTGATAGGCATTTGTTGGTAAGAATGCTTTTCATCTTCGTGAACGCTGTTTTGGCTTGGCCGATTCTGCTGGCTATTTCTGATGTGCATCTGCCGTCTGGTGAAATTATCGTTTCCCAGGTATTTAAACCTGTCTCAAGGTTGTGCGGTTTGCTGTTATTTTGCATGAGGAGATTTCATGTGGGTTTTTTGTTGTTGTTTTTGTTTTGTTTTTGATTTTTTTTGTTTTTTTACTGATTACCACCACCACCACCATCCGAAAAAACGAAAAATGTATACTCTCTTCTGTATTCAGGCCACCACCACCGCCATCATACCAAACCATAGCGCTGTTGAACGGTGACCGGGGTGTGGGCAAGTCGATGTTTTTGGCCCAGTGGTTGCAGGAGTTCGCGGAAGAGAACCCTGGCCTCTTTCTCATTCACCACTTTATCGGGGCGGCACCGGCGACAACGACATTGCTGCTTTCCTGAGACGCTGTACCCGTGACCTGCGTAAACATTTCTTGCTGACAGGTGGGTCCATGTGACGGTCTGTTGTGACCATGACAATGACCATGATACCTTTCTCTGTCTGTCTGTCTGTCTGTCTGTGTGTGTGTCTCTCTCTCTCTCTCTCACACACACACACCACACACACACACACACACACTTTCTCTCTCCCTCTCTCTTTCTCTCTCTGTCTCCGTCTCTCTCTGTCTGTCTTCTGTCTCTGTCTCTCTCTGTTTGTCTTCTGTCTCTGTCTCTCTGTATCTATATCTCTGTCTCTGTATCTCTCTCTCTCTCTCACTCTCTCTCTCTCTCACTCTCTCTCTCTCTCACTCTCTCTCTCTCTCTCTTTCTCTCTCTGTCTCTATCATTTCTCTGTCTGTCTCTATCTCTGTCTCTGTCTCTCTGTCTCTGTATCTCTCTCTCACTCTCTCTCTCTCTTTCTCTCTCTGTCTCTATCTCTCTCTTTCTCTTTCTGTCTGTCTTCTGTCTCTGTCTCTGTATCTCTCTGTCTCTCTCTGTCTGTCTGTCTCTCTCTCTCTCTCTCTCTCTCTCTCTCTCTCTCTCTCCATCTGTCTCTATCTCTTTCTGTCTCTCTGTCTTCTGTCTCTTGTCTCTGTCTGTCTGTCTCTCTTTCTCTCTGCTGTCTGTCTGTCTGTCTCTCTCTCTTTCTCTGTCTGTCTGTCTCTCTCTCTTTCTCTGTCTGTCTGTCTCTCTCTCTTTCTCTGTCTGTCTGTCTCTCTCTCTTTCTCTCTCTTCTTTTTTTTGGGGTGGACTTCACTTACATGCAGGTATGTAGAGCACCTTTTTGTTCCTTTCCTTTTTCTCTGTCCCCCCCCCCCCCTTTTTTTTTCTTTTCTTTTTTTTTTAAGTACTTCACATGCCCTTCTTCATTTGTCCTTTTATCTTTCTTTTTGTCATTTTTAGACATATTATTGATGTAGTATGATGTAGTTTATCTATAAATGAACAGTTTGACATTTTTGGTTAGTCTTTTACACCATTCATAATGTATTGTCTGTATGTCTATCTATAAATGAATAGCTTGACATTTTTGGTTAGTCTTTTATACCATTCATAATGTATTGTCTGTATGTCTATCTATAAATGAACAGCCTGACATTTTTGGTTAGTCTTTTATACCATTCATAATGTATTGTCTGTATGTCTATCTATAAATGAACAGTTTGACATTTTTGGTTAGTCTTTTATACCATTCATAATGTATTGTCTGTATGTCTATCTATAAATGAACAGCCTGACATTTTTGGTTAGTCTTTTACATCATTCATAATGTATTGTCTGTGTGTCTATCTATAAATGAACAGCCTGACATTTTTGGTTAGTCTTTTATACCATTCATAATGTATTGTCTGTATGTCTATCTATAAATGAACAGTTTGGCATTTTTGGTTAGTCTTTTATACCATTCATAATGTATTGTCTGTATGTCTATCTATAAATGAACAGTTTGGCATTTTTGGTTAGTCTTTTGTACCATTCATAATGTATTGTCTGTATGTCTATCTAAATGAACAGCTTGACATTTTTGGTTAGTCTTTTATACCATTCATAATCAAAGGTAAGGGGTTGGAACTAAACAGCAGGAAGACTGAAGTCATGGTGATCAGTAAAAAACATGAAATCCCCTCATGCAAAATAACAGCAAATGGCACAACCTTGACACATATTAATAAGTTCAAATACCTGGGAACGGTCATTTCATCAGACAGCAGATGCACATCGGAAATAGCTGGCAGAAACGGCCAAGCCAAAACAGCATTCAAGAAGATGACAAGCATTCTTACCAACAAATGCCTATCAATTAACATCAGAAAGAGAGTCCTTGAATGTTTTATAGAACCAATACTGTTGTACGGATGCGAGGCGTGGACAGTCAGCAAGCAAAGCCAGAGCAGGA
>JAPXFY010000018.1:2737535-2740035 GCA_030674185.1 Monoplex corrugatus
GGTTGGGTTGGGTTAGGTTGGTTTGGCTTCCATTGGTTTGGGTTGGGTTGAGTTGACTTAGCCTATGTTTACTCTCTCGCAGTTTAGCCTATGTTTACTCTCTCGCAACTGCAGGTCGGCTGTGTTTGTGGTCTTTGGGTTGGGTTGGTTTTGGGTTGGGTTGGTTTAGGTTGGCTTGGCTTGGTTTTTATTAGTTTGGGTTGGTTTGGGTTGGGCTTGCTAGTTTGGGTTAGGGTTAGGGTTAGGGTTGGTTTGGCCTGCCTTAGTTTGGGCTGGATTGCGTTAATCTGGATTGGGTTTGGTTGCATTGGTTTGGGTTGGGTTGGGTTGGGTTGGGTTGCATTAGACTGAATTGTGTTGGGTTGGGTTGTATTAGTCTGGGTCGGGTTGGGTTGCGTTGGGTTAGTCTGGGTTGGGTTGGGTTGCGTTGGGTTAGTCTGGGTTGCGTTAGTCTGGGTTGGAATGGGTTGCGGTAGTTTGGGTTGGGTTGCGTTAATTTGGGTCGGGTTGGGTTGGGTTGCGTTAGTTTGGGTCGGCTTGTGTTGGGATGCGTTAGTTTGGGTCGGCTTGTGTTGGGATGCGTTAGTTTGGGTCGGCTTGTGTTGTGTTGCGTTAGTTTGGGTCGGCTTGTGTTGTGTTGCGTTAGTTTGGGTCGGCTTGTGTTGTGTTGCGTTAGTTTGGGTCGGCTTGTGTTGTGTTGCGTTAGTTTGGGTCGGCTTGTGTTGTGTTGCGTTAGTTTGGGTCAGCTTGTGTTGTGTTGCGTTAGTTTGGGTCGGGTTGGGTTGTGTTGCGTTAGTTTGGGTCGGGTTGCGTTAGTTTGGGTTGGGTTGGGTTGGGTTGCGTTAGTTTGGGTCGGGTTGCGTTAGTTTGGGTTGGGTTGCGTTTGTTTGGGTCGGGTTGTGTTGTGTTGCGTTAGTTTGGGTCGGCTTGTGTTGTGTTGCGTTAGTTTGGGTCGGCTTGTGTTGGGGTGCGTTAGTTTGGGTCGGCTTGTGTTGTGTTGCGTTAGTTTGGGTCGGGTTGCGTTAGTTTGGGTTGGGTTGCGTTTGTTTGGGTCGGGTTGGGTTGGGTTGCATTAGTTTGGGTCGGCTTGTGTTGTGTTGCGTTAATTTGGATCGGGTTGTGTTGTGTTGCGTTTGTTTGGGTCGGGTTGGGTTGTGTTGCGTTAATTTGGGTCGGGTTGTGTTGTGTTGCGTTTGTTTGGGTCGGCTTGTGGTGTGTTGCGTTAGTTTGGGTCGGGTTGTGTTGTGTTGCGTTTGTTTGGTCGGGTTGTGTTGTGTTGCGTTTGTTAGGGTCGGCTTGTGTTGTGTTGCGTTAGTTTGGGTCGGGTTGTGTTGGGTTGCGTTTGTTTGGGTCGGCTTGTGTTGTGTTGCGTTAGTTTGGGTCGGGTTGTGTTGGGTTGCGTTTGTTTGGGTCAGCATGTGCTGGGATGCGTTAGTTTGGGTCGGCTTGTGTTGTGTTGCGGTAGTTTGGGTCGGGTTGTGTTGGGTTGCGTTAGTTTGGGTCGGGTTGCGTTAGTTTGGGTTGGGTTGCGTTAGTTTGGGTCGGGTTGGGTTGGGTTGCATTAGTTTGGGTCGGCTTGTGTTGTGTTGCGTTAATTTGGGTCGGGTTGTGTTGTGTTGCGTTTGTTTGGGTCGGCTTGTGTTGTGTTGCGTTAATTTGGGTCGGGTTTGTGTTGTGTTGCGTTTGTTTGGGTCGGCTTGTGGTGTGTTGCGTTAGTTTGGGTCGGGTTGGGTTGTGTTGCGTTTGTTTGGGTCGGGTTGTGTTGTGTTGCGTTTGTTTGGGTCGGCTTGTGTTGTGTTGCGTTAGTTTGGGTCGGGTTGTGTTGGGTTGCGTTGTTTGGGTCGGCTTGTGTTGTGTTGCGTTAGTTTGGGTCGGGTTGTGTTGGGTTGCGTTTGTTTGGGTCAGCATGTGCTGGGATGCGTTAGTTTGGGTCGGCTTGTGTTGTGTTGCGGTAGTTTGGGTCGGGTTGTGTTGGGATGTGTTTGTCTGGGTTGGGTTGGGTTGGGTTGCGTTAGTTTGGGTCGTGTTGGGTAGGGTTGGCTTTCGTCAGTTTCATTTAGGGTTATGGTTGAGTTGGCTTGTGTCATTTTGGGTTGGGTTGGGTGGGGTGGGGTTGGGATGGGTTGGGTTAGGATGAGTTAGCTTGGGTTGGGTTTGGCTGATTTCGGTTGGCTTGCGTTAGTTTGGGTTGGGCTGGGTTGGGTTGGGTTGGGTTGGGTTCGGTTTGATGGTTTGGGACTTTAAAAACACTAAGCTGACACCACCAGAATGACTCAGTCTGAATCAGTTTGGAGACTAGCACTTTACAACAATAGTTTATTGTCATACTAACATTGTATCCTATCATTTATTGTCATACTAACATTGTATCCTATCATTTATTGTCATACTAACATTGTATCCTATCATTTATTGTCATACTAACATTGTATCCTATCATTTATTGTCATACTAACATTGTATCCTATCATTTATTGTCATACTAACATTGTATCCTATC
>JAPXFY010000018.1:2750035-2772535 GCA_030674185.1 Monoplex corrugatus
GAAACCAATACTAAAACATGATCAGAATGCGTATTTAATACCTTTGACTGTGATCCTATCCCAACTGCAAAAACTTAACCTTTGATCCTCATCCTATCACCCACTTCACTGTAGGAACTTTGATTCCTCACCTAATCCACCAGCTTCTGCAAACGTGATAGTAGAGTCAAATTAAGTTTTGATTAATGGATACGTCTGGAGTACAAGGTAAGTTTATGTATTTAATGATAACGTGCGGAGTCAACAGGTTAATGGGTTATAATATCAAATGTGTTCATGGTCATGCTTGAACGATGCTGCAGTTAATTACATTTATACATTTAATAATAAATAGTGAGTTGTAATGCCCAGAGGGAAAACTGTGCATATGATAACACAATACAAATAGAAATAAGATGATAATGGCCATTACTTCACATAACAATGGATTAAAATATATGTCAACCTGTACTTCTATCTTAACCAATAATGAATGACAGAAAGATACTGATGAATTGTCCGAATCTATACTAACAATGAAAAAATGATGGTTGGACTTTTAATTGCCGTACCCCTATCACACTACAATGTAATTGAACTCGATTATGATGTTAATGAATACGTCTATTAACCATATATAGATGCATGATGGATATGCTGCTTCTACTCACTCTAACATATAATAAATTCATAAATTGTAATCATGATGAATAATGCAGTATACTAACTAACAATATAAATAATAATAATAATGATGATGATAATGTATAATGTAACAATATGATTACTAAAACAATGATATAATAGTAATAATGATGATGATAGATATGCCAGTACTACTACTAACAATAATATGATATATGAATAAAATGATGATGATAATGCCAGTACTACTACTAACAATGATAATAATATATGATGATGATAATGCCAGTACTACTACTAACAATGATAATAATATAATAATGATGATGATAATGCCAGTACTACTACTAACAATGATATAATAATAATAATGATAATGATATGATGATAATGCAGTACTACTACTAACAATGATGAATAATGAAATATGATGATAATGCCAGTACTACTACTAACAATGATGATAATGATAAAATATAATAATGAATGATGATAATGCCAGTACTACTACTAACAATGATATAATGATAATAATGATGATGATGATGATGATGATAATGCAGTACTACTACTAACAATGATAATAATGATGATGATAATGCCAGTACTACTACTAACAATGATGATAATGATAACAATGATAATAATATGATGATGATAATGCCAGTACTAACTAACAATGAAAATGATAATAATGATAATGATGATAGATAATGCCAGTACTACTACTAACAATGATAAAAATAATAATAATATGATGATAATGCCAGTACTACTACTAACAATGATAATAATAATAATAATGATGATAATGCCAGTACTACTACTAACAATGATAACAATAATAATAATGATGATGATAATGCCAGTACTACTACTAACAATGATAATAATAATATACGATGATGATAATGCCAGTACTACTACTAACAATGATAATAATAATAATAATGATGATGATAATGCCAGTACTACTACTAACAATGATAATAATGATATAATGATGATAATGCCAGTACTACTACTAACAATGTAATTAATATATGATGATGATAATGCCAGTACTACTACTAACAATGATGAATAATGATACATATAATGATGATGATAATGCCAGTACTACTACTAACAATGATAATAATAATAATAATGATGATGATAATGCCAGTACTACTACTAACAATGATATAATGATAAAATAATAATAATGATGATAATGCCAGTACTACTACTAACAATGATAAAATGATATAATAATAATGATGATGATAATGCCAGTACTACTACTAACAATGATAAAATAAATAATAATAATGATGATATAATGCCAGTACTACTACTAACAATGATAAATAATTATAATGATGATAATGCCAGTACTACTACTAACAATGAATAATAATAATAATGATGATGATAATGCCAGTACTACTACTAACAATGATATATTAATAATGATGATGATAATGCCAGTACTACTACTAACAATGATAATAATAATAATAATGATGATGATAATGCCAGTACTACTACTAACAATAATAATAATGATAAATAATAATAATAATGATGATAATGCCAGTACTACTACTAACAATGATAATAATAATAAAATATGATGATAATGCCAGTACTACTACTAACAATGATAATAATGAATAATGATGATGATAATGCCAGTAACTACTACATAAATAAAATGATGATGATAATGCCATATACTATACATGATAATAATGTAATGATGATGATAATGCCAGTACTACTACTACACAATGATAATAATAATAATAATGATGATGATAATGCCAGTACTACTACTAACAATGATAATAATAATAATGATGATGATAATGCCAGTACTACTACTAACAATGATAATAATAATAATAATGATGATGATAATGCCAGTACTACTACTAACAATGATAATAATAATAATGATGATGATAATGCCAGTACTACTACTAACAATGATAATAATAATAATAATGATGATAATGCCAGTACTACTACTAACAATAATAATAATGATAATAATAATAATGATGATGATAATGCCAGTACTACTACTAACAATAATAATAATGATAATAATAATAATGAGGAGGAGGAGGTGATGATGATGATGGTGATGATATTTACGAGATAATGATGATGATGTAATGATAATAATGATAATAATAATAATAATAATAATACTTGTAGTAAGAACAATCTTTTTCAGAATATATCGGTAGAGAGACAGTGATATCAGCAGACTCGCGGACAGACAGTCCTAGTGATTGACTAAAGACTGTGTTGGAGTGAGTGGGGATTGCATAAGGTAGGGAGAGAGATTCAGTGAAGAGGGGAGGGGGGGGGGGTGAATTAAACGTAAAATTCAACGTACAACACAGGTAGGCCTACCAGTGATCATTTTTTAATCTCCACGAGTCTTCTTGATTTTCTACGTTACGTAGAGTGAAGCTAAATGTCATTGGATTAATTATTTGACATTTTATGTTGTGTTCGGTAAAAAGATGAATATGAATTATTGAACACACACACAAGAGTTTTAATGGTCTTGTCTGCATGTGACGGGGTTTTCACAGGAAGAAGACAGCACCAATGACGTAGAGACCTGGCTCCGTACCAATCCTGGCATCACTGTCAGCGTCACCGACCAGACGGAGAACACTGCCATGACAACTGACGCCATGCATGACACTGCCAGACACGGTGACGTCAGGTTCACCACCTCCACCACCACCACCACCACGTCCAAACGGACCACATCCCCTAGGGCAGGGCAGGTGGGCAACAGTGAGGACACGGTGTCCCGGACAAGGCTGACCTGGGGACCTCAGCAGACAGAGCCTCCCAAAAGATCAGGATCACCACGTCCAGAACCAGGCAGGCAGCGCACGCACCAGGCGTTTGAATCCGCCGTGCCTCCACAGAAACGTTCATCCCCGACACGCAAGGACAGCCAGTCCCCACGAAGAGATCAGTCCAGCGAAGACGCGGACTCCACCAGCACGGAGAGAGTGTCAGGAAGAAGACCGTTCTCCTCTCCTTGCTCCTACCGCCTCAGCCCGCACCTCACGGCCAAGAAGGAAACCAGCATGGAAGACCACACGTCCAAAATCCAGTTCCGAGTTCAGGCCCGGAGAAAGGTGTCCTCAGCTCCTGGGAAACGTCACCAATCTCCAACCAATCAACGACCTCCTCTGTCAGGCTACAGGCCTCAGTCAGCTGCCAGTCTCTCTCGTGTGTCCGCAGACCCCAGCAAGACCAGGGGTAGACCCGTATCGGCCACAGGTAGATTGGCCAGCAGGTCAGCTTCTCCCACAGCAAAACCCAGCACCGCGAACGCACCAGCCCCGACCAAACACGCCGTCAGATCCCAATCCGCCACCTCCAAGTCCAAGACGGCTGTGGTCACCGACACACCTCAGGTTGGGAAAAGACCCAGTGGGTCAGGGTCAAGGCCTTTGTCGGCGCCCCAAAATCGACCGTCCATTCTGGTGAACCACAGATCGTCCAAGGGCTCCCCAGCCTTTTTCGGATTTTTTCTCACTGCCGATGACATGCATTTCACTTGTCCGGACCTTCTGGGTGAGTGTATCACGTGTACGTTGTATGTTGTGTACAAAGTTCTGCACTTTCTGGCCTGGTTGAAAAATTGGGAAAAAAGCATGTTAAATACATACACGTATATTTATTTTAAATAAGCATATTTGATGCATATGTTTTTGTTATTAAAAAAGCATGTTTGATATGTACATTTGTATAAAAAAAAAAAAGGACAGACAAACAGAACAAAAAAAGAAAATGTTTGGCAGTAAAAAAAACTTTTACACACAAAGACACAGACGCTTGTACAGCCAAACACACACACACTCACACACATACACACGCACGCGCAAACACACACACACACACACACACACACACACACACACACACACACACACACACACACACACACACATACACACACACACACTCACACACACACACACTCACACACACACACACACACACACACACACACACAACACACACTCACACACACACACACACACACTCACACACACACACAAACACACACACACACACACACACACACACACACACACCACACACACACACCACACACACACACAACACACACACACACACCACACAACACAACACACTCACACACACACACACACACTCACACACACCACACACACACAACACACACACTCACACACACACACACACACACACACACACACACTCACACACACACACACACACACCACACACACACACACACACACACAACACACACACACACACCACACACACCACACACACACACACACACTCACACACACACACAACCAACACAACCACACACCCCACAAAAACACACACACAAACAAACAAAAAACACAACCACACACACAAATACAAACACACACACACAAACCAAACAAACAAATAAACACAAACACACACACGCACACACACACATGCACACATACATGCGTAATGTTGACATTATCATCTTTTTTAACTTTTGCATAATCGAGATCAAATGTGGCATTTAGCATTTCCCATGTAGGGATAGGCGTTATCGTTGGTTTCTCAGCAATTTCATCTATTGTTATGTTGGACTGTTTGATCAGGCCAGATATGTAAGTTGCGGCTGTAGTTCTCTTTGTTGATTCAAAATCTGTATTATATGCCTTACAGTCTTTTGATACAGACACAAGACCTGACTTAATTATTGAGGCAAATCATCTAATACATTGTTTAAAGATAAATGGTTCGGAAATCAATTTATGCTGGGTGCCTTCTCATGTTGGTCTTCATGGCAACAACGTAGTTGACAGAGCAGCTAAATCCGGTGCCCTCCATTCTGAAAATTCCATAGAATTACATGTTAACACCTCGGTAAAAGAAGCTTACAACTCGCTAGAATTAGCATCATGGATTCGATTTCATGAACATTTAAATGAAAAATTTGTGTCTCAAAAAAGAATCAAACTTTCAGTTCAAAATATCTGTAAAAATTTGCAGTATTCCTCGTTATATCATTTGAGATTAATTGTTATGACATATTTTCGCATTCAACTGAACGCTTTGAAAACAAAATATTGTAACAACGTTTTATGTATTTGTGGCGAACAATTCACATTGTATCACTGTTTGTTTTACTGCAGAAAGCTTCGTTCCTTTTTACCAAAGACGTTTACACAAGGAAACTATCTTGAAACGCATTTTAAAGAAGTAGTATCGGATCAAGTTTTGTTAGTTAAAATTTCAGAATCATTGGTTCACAGTCCTGTTAATGCGTTACTTTAAGATTATTATTATAATTATGATTATTTTTGTTTTGTTTTGTTTTTATGACGATTTTTCTTTTACATTATTGATGTTAGCGTTGTTCTAGTTTCATTTCTCTGTTCATCCACATCCTTTTTCTTAAGACCTTGCCGCTTCCTTTTAATTTTTTTTACGTCCCTTACTCTGTTCCCCTCTCCCCTCCACACCCCCCCCCCCCCCCCTTATTTCATCCTCCATGCCATTTTTCCCCGTCTAATATCACTTATAGTGAAAAGACGTTAAATCAAGCAACGAACGAACACATACATGCACAGACACAGACAGACACACATATTCACGCACCGACTCATACATAATCACACACACATGTGTATGTTTGTGTATGTCTGTATGGATGTGTGTGTGTGTGTGTGTGTGTGTGTGTGTGTGTGTGTGTGTGTGTGTGTGTGTGTGTGTGTGTGTGTGTGTGTATTTGTGTGTGAGTGCGCGTGTGTATTTGTGTGTTTCATTTGTTTGTTTGTTTTTTATTTACATTAATCCGAACACAAACATTGACCCACACACTAGGTAGGACCTGAAGTGTTTAACACAGGGTGGTTGGTTCTTTTGATAGAGCTGTGGACTAAGATCCGATATCTCGAGTTCAATCCCAGCCCGCAACATTAAAATCTGGCCTGTTGGCTGTCCATCTTATTGTTTCCATCATTCTGCTGGTGTCAGCTTACTGTTTGATAGGTCCACTGGCCTGTTGGCTGTCCATCTTATTGTTTCCATCATTCTGGTGGTGTCAGCTTACTGTTTGATATGTCCACTGGCCTGTTGGCTGTCCATCTTATTGTTTCCATCATTCTGGTGGTGTCAGTTTACTGTTTGATATGTCCACTGGCCTGTTGGCTGTCCATCTTATTGTTTCCATCATTCTGCTGGTGTCAGCTTACTGTTTGATATGTCCACTGGCCTGTTGGCTGTCCATCTTAATGTTTCCATCATTGTGGTGGTGTCAGCTTACTGTTTGATATGTCCACTGGCCTGTTGGCTGTCCATCTTAATGTTTCCATCATTCTGGTGGTGTCAGCTTACTGTTTGATAGGTCCACTGGCCTGTTGGCTGTCCATCTTAATGTTTCCATCATTGTGGTGGTGTCAGCTTACTGTTTGATATGTCCACTGGCCTGTTGGCTGTCCATCTTAATGTTTCCATCATTGTGGTGGTGTCAGCTTACTGTTTGATAGGTCTACTGGCCTGTTGGCTGTCCATCTTAATGTTTCCATCATTGTGGTGGTGTCAGCTTACTGTTTGATAGGTCCACTGGCCTGTTGGCTGTCCATCTTAATGTTTCCATCATTGTGGTGGTGTCAGCTTACTGTTTGATAGGTCCACTGGCCTGTTGGCTGCCCATCTTAATGTTTCCATCATTCTGGTAGTGTCAGCTTACTGTTTGATAGGTCCACTGGCCTGTTGGCTGTCCATCTTAATGTTTCCATCATTCTGGTGGTGTCAGCTTACTGTTTGATAGATCCATGGCCTGTTGGCTGTCCATCTTAATGTTTCCATCATTCTGGTGGTGTCAGCTTACTGTTTGATAGGTCCACTGGCCTGTTGGCTGCCCATCTTAATGTTTCCATCATTCTGGTAGTGTCAGCTTACTGTTTGATAGGTCCACTGGCCTGTTGGCTGCCCATCTTAATGTTTCCATCATTCTGGTAGTGTCAGCTTACTGTTTGATAGGTCCACTGGCCTGTTGGCTGCCCATCTTAATGTTTCCATCATTCTGGTAGTGTCAGCTTACTGTTTGATAGGTCCACTGGCCTGTTGGCTGCCCATCTTAATGTTTCCATCATTCTGGTAGTGTCAGCTTACTGTTTGATATGTCCACTGGCCTGTTGCTGCCCATCTTAATGTTTCCATCATTCTGTAGTGTCAGCTACTTTTGATAGATCCACTGGCCTGTTGGCTGTCCATCTTAATGTTTCCATCATTCTGGTAGTGTCAGCTTACTGTTTGATAGGTCCACTGGCCTGTTGGCTGTCCATCTTAATGTTTCCATCATTCTGGTAGTGTCAGCTTACTGTTTGATAGGTCCACTGGCCTGTTGGCTGCCCATCTTAATGTTTCCATCATTCTGGTAGTGTCAGCTTACTGTTTGATAGGTCCACTGGCCTGTTGGCTGTCCATCTTAATGTTTCCATCATTCTGGTAGTGTCAGCTTACTGTTTGATAGATCCACTGGCCTGTTGGCTGTCCATCTTAATGTTTCCATCATTCTGGTAGTGTCAGCTTACTGTTTGATAGTCCACTGGCCTGTTGGCTGCCATCTTAATGTTTCCATCATTCTGGTAGTGTCAGCTTACTGTTTGATAGGTCCACTGGCCTGTTGGCTGTCCATCTTAATGTTTCCATCGTTCTGGTAGTGTCAGCTTACTGTTTGATAGGTCCACTGGCCTGTTGGCTGCCCCTCTTAATGTTTCCATCAGTTCTGGTGTGTCAGCTTACTGTTTGATAGGTCCACTGGCCTGTTGGCTGCCCATCTTAATGTTTCCATCATTCTGGTGGTGTCAGCTTACTGTTTGATAGGTCCACTGGCCTGTTGACTGCCCATCTTAATGTTTCCATCATTCTGGGTGGTGTCAGCTTACTGTTTGATAGGTCCACTGGCCTGATGGCTGCCCATCTTAATGTTTCCATCATTCTGCTGGTGTCAGCTTACTGTTTGATAGGTCCACTGGCCTGTTGGCTGCCCATCTTAATGTTTCCTTCATTCTGCTGGTGTCAGCTTATGTTTGATAGATCCACTGGCCTGTTGGCTGCCCATCTTAATGTTTCCTCATTCTGGTGTGTCAGCTTATGTTTGATAGGTCCACTGGCCTGTTTGGGTGCCCATCTTAATGTTTCCATCATTCTGGTAGTGTCAGCTTACTGTTTGATAGGTCCACTGGCCTGTTGGCTGCCCATCTTAATGTTTCCATCATTCTGGTGGTGTCAGCTTAGTGTTTGATAGGTCCACTGGCCTGTTGGCTGTCCATCTTAATGTTTCCATCATTCTGCTGGTGTCAGCTTACTGTTTGATAGGTCCACTGGCCTGTTGGCTGCCATCTTAATGTTTCCATCATTCTGTAGTGTCAGCTTACTGTTTGATAGGTCCACTGGCCTGTTGGCTGCCCATCTTAATGTTTCCATCATTCTGGTAGTGTGGCTTAGTGTTTGATAGGTCCACTGGCCTGTTGGCTGTCCATCTTAATGTTTCCATCATTCTGGTGGTGTCAGCTTACTGTTTCATAGATCCACTGGCCTGTTGGCTGCCATCTTAATGTTTCCGTCATTCTGGTGGTGTCAGCTTACTGTTTCATAGATCCACTGGCCTGATGGCTGCCCATCTTAATGTTTCCGTCATTCTGGTGGTGTCAGTTTACTGTTTCGATAGTCCACTGGCCTGTTGGCTGCCCATCTTACTGTTTCCATCATTCTGATGGTGTCAGCTTTACTGTTTGATAGGTGCACTGGCCTGTTGGCTGCCCATCTTGTTACCATCATTTGTGGTGTCAGCTTACTGTTTGATAGGTCCACTGGCCTGTTGGCTGCCCATCTTATGTTACCATCATTCTGGTGGTGTCGGCTTAGTGTTTGATAGGTCCACTGGCCTGTTGGCTGCCCATCTTAATGTTTCCGTCATTCTGTGGTGTCAGCTTACTGTTTCATAGATCCACTGGCCTGTTGGCTGCCCATCTTAATGTTTCCATCATTCTGCTGGTGTCAGCTTACTGTTTCACAGATCCACTGGCCTGATTTGGCTGCCCATCTTAATGTTTCCATCATTCTGCTGGTGTCAGCTTAGTGTTTGAAGATCCACTGGCCTGTTGGCTGCCCATCTTAATGTTTCCATCATTCTGTGTGTCAGCTTACTGTGTTTCATAGATCCACTGGCCTGTTGGCTGCCCATCTTAATATTTCCATCATTCTGGTGTGTCAGCTTACTGTTTCATAGATCCACTGGCCTGCGGCTGCCATCTTAATTTTCGATCATTCTGGTGTGTCAGCTTACTGTTTGATAGATCCACTGGCCTGTGGCTGCCCATCTTAATGTTTCCCTCATTCTGGTAGTGTGGCTTATGTTTGATAGATCCATTGGCCTGTTGGCTGCCCATCTTAATGTTTCCGTCATTCTGGTGGTGTGAGCTTAGTGTTTCATAGGGTCCACTGGCCTGTTGGCTGCCCATCTTAATGTTTCCATCATTCTGGTGTGTCAGCTTAGTGTTTCATAAATCTTTCTACCCCTTCAACACCAAATTCCCGTCCATTTCAGCCAGTGCATAGGTTTTTGCCAGCATAAGGAATCCGCCAGATAATTGCTAGGCAGTTTTTGGAGCGCATAGGAGCTGCCTGAGTGATGATCCCTCTTGAAGCAGTCCAACAGGAGAGTGAGTGTACAGAGACCCGCGTTGAATCAGTCATACGGAAATGAGGTCTGTACCGAAACAGCTGGGACAGTGTTGCCAGAGTTTGTGTGTACTGTTCTGGTCAGGGTGACCCAGACACTCTGAACGTTGGGTGTGGGGGGGGGGGGGGGGGAGGGAAAAACGGGGGGGGGGGGGCAGTGAAAAAGGACTCAGGGTGGGTGGGAGGAGTTAACCTTTGACTCCCGCACCCTATCCACCAGCTGCAAAATCTTAACCCTTTGACTCCCGCACCCTATCCACCAACTGCAAAAACAACCCTTTTGACTCCACTGCACCTTATCCACCAAACTGCAAAATATGACAACTACAACTCATTACTGACTCGCACCTATTCACAACGCAAAACTTAACCCTTTGACTCCTGCACCCTATCCACAACTGCAAAAACTTAACACTTTGAATCCCGCACCTATCACACCAGCTGCAAAAACTTAACGTTGACTCCTGCACCTACCACCAATTGCTACAGAAGCTGGTGATAGTAAGATCAGAGGTTAATTTTGCTCTGCTGCATGGTTGACAATGCAGGATGCTGGTGACGGGCTGGGAGTCAAAGGGTTAAGTTTGCTTTGATAGCATGGTAGAATCAGGATGTGTGACAGTGGATCAAGGTTAATCTGCAGTACAGTACTAGTTACAGGGCGATCGAAGGGTAGTGGCATACTAGTGTAATGTGACTGAAACCAGAAGATTGATGTTGAAGGTACATGTATGAGGGTTATGTGACCAAGAAGACAGTGTTAAGTCTGACTACAGGTACTGACGAATAGGTGTAATGGGTGACCGAGACGAGTGTAATGTGTCGATGAAGATGATAACAGGTATGACTGTGTAGCTACTCTTTCTATGTTATACTGCTACAGAACTTACTGGTGTTATTGACTGTACATCTATCAGTGTTATGACCTGTTACTTATATGTTTAATGTGACTGTACATACTATTACTAGTTACGACTTACAACTTCTGTAGACCTGTACAATACTATTACTAGTGTTATTGACCTGTACAATACTATACTAGTGTAACTGACTGTAAACTATACTAGGTTAATTACCTGACATACTATACAGTGTTATGTGACGTCAATACTTTACTAGTGTTAATTGACTGTACAGTATATTACTAGGTGTTTAATCTGACCTGTACATACTATACTAGTGTTAATCTGACCTGTACAATACTATTACTAGTGTTAATTGACCTGTCAGTACTATTACTAGTGTTAATCTGACCTGTACAATACTATACTAGTGTTAATTGACCTGTACATACTATTACTAGTGTTAATTGACCTGTACATACTATTATAGTGTTAATTGACCTGTACAATACTATTACTAGTGTTAATCTGACCTGTACAATACTATACTAGTGTTAATCTGACCTGTACAATACTATTACTAGTGTTAATCTGACCTGTACAATACTATTACTAGTGTTAATCTGACCTGTACAATACTATATAGTGTTAATCTGACCTGTACAATACTATTACTAGTGTTAATCTGACCTGTACATACTATACTAGTGTTAATTGACCTGTACAGTACTTTACTAGTGTTAATCTGACCTGTACATACTATACTAGTGTTAATCTGACCTGTACAGTACTATTACTAGTGTTAATCTGACCTGTACAGTACTATTACTAGTGTTAATCTGACCTGTACAGTACTATTACTAGTGTTAATCTGACCTGTACATACTATTACTAGTGTTAATCTGACCTGTACATACTATACTAGGTTAATTGACCTGTACAGTACTATATAGTGTTAATTGCGACATTGTACAGTAATATGTTATCTAGTGTTAATTGACCTGTACAATACTATTACTAGTGTTAATTGACCTGTACAGTACTATTACTAGTGTTAATTGACCTGTACAATACTTTACTAGTGTTAATCTGACCTGTACATACTATACTAGTGTTAATCTGACACTGTACAATACTATTCATAGTGTTAACTGACCTGTACATACTATTACTAGTGTTAATCTGACCTGTACAGTACTATTAGTGTTATTGACCTGTACATACTTTACTAGTGTTAATGTGACCTGTACAGTACTATACTAGTGTTAATTGACCTGTACATACTATTACTAGTGTTAATCTGACCTGTACATACTATACTAGTGTTAATCTGACCTGTACATACTATTACTAGTGTTAATTGACCTGTACAGTACTATACTAGTGTTAATTGACCTGTACAGTACTATTACTAGTGTTAATTGACCTGTACAATACTATTACTAGTGTTAATTGACTGTACATACTATTACTAGTGTTAATCTGACCTGTACATACTATTACTAGGTTAATTGACCTTACAATACTATACTAGTGTTAATTGACTGTACATACTATACTAGTGTTACTGACCTGTACATACTATTACTAGTGTTAATCTGACCGTACAGTACTATTACTAGTGTTAATTGACCTGTACATACTATACTAGTGTTAATTGACCTGTACAGTACTATTATAGTGTATTATACAGTGACCTGTACAATACTATTACTAGTGTTAATCTGACCTGTACATACTATTACTAGTGTTAATTGACCTGTACATACTATACTAGTGTTAATTGACTGTACAATACTATTACTAGTGTTAATTGACTGTACATACTTATAGTGTTATGACCTGTACAATACTATTACTAGTGTTATGACTGTACAGTACTATTACAGTGTTAATTGACCTGTACAATACTTACTAGTGTTAATTGACCTGTACAGTACTTATAGGTTATCTGACCTGTACAATACTATTACTAGTGTTAATTGACCTGTACATATATATAGTGTAATCTGACTGTACATACTATTCTAGTGTTATCTGACTGTACAATACTATTATTAGTGTTATTGACCTGTACAATATATACTAGTGTTAATTGACCTGTACATACTATTACTAGTGTTAATCTGACCTGTTACATAGTTATCTACTTATTATACTAGGTTAATTGACCTGTACAATACTATTACTAGTGTTACTGACCTGTACAATACTATTACTAGTGTTATCTGACCTGTACAATACTATACTAGTGTTAATCTGACCTGTACAATACTATTATAGTGTTACCTACCTGTACATACTATACTAGGTTAATTGACTGTACATACATTCAGTGTATCTGACCTGTACAATACATTACTAGTGTTAATTGACCGTAAGTACATTACTAGTGTTAATCTGACCTGTACATACTATACTAGTGTAACTGACCTGTCAATACTATACTATGTTAATCTGACCTGTACATACTATACTATGTTAATGACCTTACTACTATACTAGTGTTAATTGACCTGTACATACTATTACTAGTGTTATTGACTGACAATACATTACTAGTGTTAATGACCTGTACATACTATTAAGTGTTAATCTGACCTGTACAATACTATTACTAGTGTATCTGACCTTACATACTATACTATGTTACTGACCTGTACAATACATACTAGGTTAATTACCTGTACATACTATTATAGTGTTAATTGACCTGTACATACTATTATAGTGTTAATTGACCTGTACATACTATACTAGTGTTAATTGACCTTACATACTATACTAGTGTTAATTGACCTGTACAATATAACTATGTTAATCTGACCTGTACAATACTATTACTGTGTTATCGACCTGTACATACTATTACTAGTGTTAATCTGACCTGTACTACTATTACTAGTGTTATTGACCTGTACATACTATACTAGTGTTAACTGACCTGTACAATACTATATATGTTAGTGACCTTACATACATTATAGTGTTATGTGACCTGTACATATTTACAGTGTTATCTGACCTTAAATACATACTAGTGTTAATTGACCTGTACATACTATACTAGTGTTAATTGACCTGTACATACTATTACTAGTGTTAATCTGACCTGTACAATACTATTACTAGTTTATCTGACCTGTACATACTATTATAGTGTAATGACCTGTAACTACTATTTTGTGTTAATGTGACTGTACATACATTACATGTTAATCTGACCTGTACAATATATTACTAGTGTTATATGGACCTGTACAGTACTATTACTAGTGTTAATTCGACCTGTACAATACTATTACTAGTGTTAATCTGACCTGTACAATACATTCTAGTGTTAATGACCTGTACAATACTATTACTAGTGTTAATCTGACCTGTACATACTATTACTAGTGTTAATTGACTGTACAATACTATTACTAGTGTTAATCTACCTGTACAGTACTGTTACTAGTGTTAATCTGACCTGTACAGTACTGTTACTAGTGTTAATGTGACCTGTACAATACTATTACTAGTATTAATCTGACCTGTACAGTACTGTTACTAGTGTTAATCTGACCTGTACAATACTAATACTAGTGTTATATGTGACCTGTACAATACTATTACTAGTGTTAATGTGACCTGTACAGTACTATTACTAGTATTAATGTGACCTGTACAGTACTATTACTAGTGTTAATCGGGACCTTGTACAATACTATTACTAAGTGTTAATGTGACCTGTACAATACTTATTACTAGTGTTAATGTGACCTGTCACATACTATTATTAGTGATAATGTCAATCTGTCTCTATTATACTCTC
This sequence comes from Monoplex corrugatus, assembly GCA_030674185.1. Lineage (NCBI taxonomy): Eukaryota > Metazoa > Mollusca > Gastropoda > Littorinimorpha > Ranellidae > Monoplex > Monoplex corrugatus. The sequence continues at coordinate 2,765,078 of JAPXFY010000018.1, forward strand.
AGTGTATGTTTGGTTTGGTTGTGTAAGAAAAGGCAGTTTGTTCATATTTCGTTTATATATCATATTTTGATTTGTCGTTGACTTTTGTGGTTTGTTTTGTAACGTTTCAAAACATATATATCTGTAAAAGTTGCTAGTCCGTCTACTTGAAGGCCAGTTAGCCTTTTTGTCTTTTTAAAGTCTTGATAGTAAATGGGTGGCGCAGCACTGCGGCGAGGCGCTCTCAACGGGGAGAGCAGTTCGTGTTTCACGTGGTGATTCCATTGTGACAAAGAGATGAATATGAATATGAATATGCATATGAATATGAATACTTTACTTTTTACTTTTATGTCTTGTGCCGTTAAGCGTCGAGGGCAGATGCAGTTTTCGGACGTGGGTCAGATAGGTATCGTCTGCCATAGTTAGGTTGATTCTTTCAGTTGTTTCTTTCACACCTTCTGTCGATCTTTTCCCAGGACACCCCCCCCCCCCTTCCTTTGGATCCATCGTTTTCATAAATATGAATGTGAATATGAATGTGAACATTGAATGTGAACATAAATGTGAATATGAAAGTGAACATAAATGTGAATTATTGAATGTGAATATGAACGGAATGAATGTGAACGTGAATATGAATGTGAATATGAACTGAACGTGAATGTGAACAGGAATGTGAATATGAATGTGACATGAATGAATATGAATGTGAATGTGAACATGTATGTGAATGTGAGCGTGAATGTGAATATGAATGTAAATGTGAACATGAATATGAATGTGAATATGAATGAATGTGAATATATGAATGTGAATATGAACGTGAATGTGAACATGAATGTGAATATAAATGTGAGCATGAATGTGAATGTGAACGTGAATGATGAGCATGAATGTGAATGTGAGCATGAATGTGAATATGAATGTGAATGTGAGCATGAATGTGAATATGAATGTGACAGTGAATGTGAGCATGAATGTGAATGGATATGAATGTGAATATTGAATTTTGACTATGAATTATGAATATGAATGAATGTGAATGTGAATATGACTATGAATATGATATGAAATATGAAAAAGATGCAAAGTGCTAAGCAGCTTGTTTCACAAATGTATACCGTCTGTCCACAGAGGGGAAGGACCCAGACCGGAAGAAGGAGCTGTTGGCGGAAGTGAGCAGCGCTGTGGGCAACTTCCTTCACAGGAGAGGTCACCCCCACCCTGCCTTCCTCATCTACTCCTCCCTCCTTGTTTACCTGCAGGCCAGCTACCCCCTCAGTGTCGATACCCAGGTAATAAACAGAATTGTGTCTTTTGTCAGATATTGATTCAGATGAATACGAAATGGAACTGGAGGGATGGTGAACAGGTATGTGGTGGGCAGAGTATGATTTGTGATGTTGGTGATTGTTGGTATTGTTGGTTGGGTTGTAAGTTGTTCTGTAGTGGTGGTCTGGTGGTTTAAGTCATTTGTCTAGGATGTGGTGAATGCAGAGTTCCAATCGTAGTCTGGACAGGGATTTTTTTTCTGCTCCCTCCACTAAACCTTGGATTGTGGTATGACTGTTTCTTCTTCTTCTTTCTTGCTTTTTTCTTTTCTTTCTTTTTCTTTCTTTCTTTCTCTTCTTCTTCTTCTTCTTCTTCTTCTTCTTCTTTTCTTCTTCTTCTTCTTTCTTCCTTCTTCTTCTTCTTCTTCTTCTTCTTCTTCTTCTTTTCTTCTTCTTCTTTTCTTCTTCTTCTTTTCCTCTTCTTCTTCTTTTCTTCTTCTTCTTTTTCTTCTTCTTGTTCTTCTTCTTGTTCTTCTTCTCTGCTTCTTCTTCTTCTTCTTCTTCTTCTTTCTTCTTCTTCTTCTTCTTCTTCTCTCTTCTTCTTCTTCTTCTTCTTCTTTCTTCTTCTTTTCTTCTTCTTCTTCTTCTTCTTCTTCTTCTTCTTCTTCTTTCTTCTTCTTCTTCTTCTCTTTTTCCCTTCTTCTTCTTCTTCTTCTTCTTCTTCTCTTCTTCTTCTTCTTCTTCTTCTTCTTCATTCTTCTTCTCTTCTTCTTCTTCTTCTTTCCTTCTTCTTCTTCTTCTTCTTCTTCTTCTTCTCTCTTCTTCTCTTCTTCTTCTTCTCTTCTTCTTCTTCTTCTTCTCATTCTTCTTCTTCCTTCTTCTTCTTCTTCTTCCTTCTTCTTCTTCTTCCTTTCTCATTCTATCTTCTTCTTCTTCTTCTTCTTCTTCTTCTTCTTTCTTCTTCTTCTCTTCTTCTTCTTCTTCTTCTTCTTCTTCTTCTTCTTCTTTCTTCTTCTTCTTCTTCTTCTTCTTCTCCTCCTCCTCCTCCTCCTCCTCCTCTTCCTCCTCCTCTTCCTCTCTTCTCCTTCTTCGTCTTCGTCTTTGTCTTTGTCTTGTTTCGTTCACCGCTTGCATGTTCAGGCCACATCTAGCCATGACTTGGCTGTTTTTCGAGTTCCTGGCGGTTGCCATGGAGTTTGATGATGAACCGGGACTTCTGTGTAGAATGCACAAGTCACGTGAAATATTTCACAGCAACAAAAGAGTTGTCGTCAGCCAAAATGTGTACTAAATATGTACTTCTATTGACAGGGCGCTACGCTGCGGCGACACCTTCTCCCAGGAGTTCAGTTGGAATTAAAAATAAAATAATGATAAAAAAAAAAAAAAACAGCATGCATTAGCTAGGCAACCCTGAAGACCACGCCAGGTGTTGAGGGTTTATACATAATATGCTATAGTTGATTCCGTCTAATATCACTTACAGTGAAAAGACGTTAAATCAAAGAACGAAGACTATAGTTGATTATGATCCTTCAGTCCCATGGCATCCGTGATGTTGGTGCTAATGAAATCATCTGAGTGCTGCAAAGCCATCTTGAAGTTGATGTTTCCAACTTAGAGTTTGTTCAAGAGGAATTCAGCACACTGGGACAATTCCATATGAGCTCCACCCAGATCTGCTAGCTACTATGTGGCAGATTCCCTGAACCTGCGGAAAACTCTGTGCCACTGACAAGGTTGAATGGGGAGGGGAGGAAAGGGCCCCTGAAACACCAAGCTGGCACCACCAGAATGATGGAAACATGAAGACGGACAGCCAACAGGCCAGTTTTAGTAATGTTACAGGCGGGATTAAACTCGAGATATCAGTTCTTGAGTCCACGGCTCGATCAAAAGAAGCTTGCAGTCCGCGTAGAAAAGACAGTCAGTCAAAGAATTGACCACACAACCCCTGCGTTTTGGGCATGGTGTTCTGATGACTGAGCTCATGGGCCTTATAGGCCAAAGCCATCTTGAGAAAATGTGAAGTTGTGGGCTTTTTTCCCCCTGCACGTGCAGATGTTGATGGTGAGGGTTCTGGAGAGACTGGGGGAACTGAACGCGGCACAGGGAGACATGGACAGTGCCAGAGACAGCTACCACCAGGCCCTCAGGATGACCTTTGACCTGGATGCCCTGGACGATGATCTCTGTGACCACAGACAGGTAGACACCTTTAAAGGTAAGACAGGAGGAGGTTTGGGTTTGGTTTGGTTTTGTTTCGTTTTGTTTGTTTTGTTCTGAATGTCATCTTAGTCAGTTTATTCCTTGTCTCACATTGGACCCAGCGGCAGGGAAGTTTCAGTCTTTTTTTTCATAATTTTTGTGTCTGGTGTTTGTTTGTTTGTTTGTTTGTAATCTTAAGCTTGACAAAGGCCAGTTGGCCGAAAATTTGCGCCTGTCTTGTCTGGTTGTATTAAGTACGCGTTCTTGTTCTTCTTTCGTGTTTTTTTTTCTTCTGGTTCCTGTTTGCTTGAGCGCTGGCGGTCACACTTGTTTTGGATTTTGTTCTGTTTTGTTTTGTTTTGTTTCATTTTGTTTTGTTTTGTTTTGTTTTGTTTAGATCAGTTACGTTTTCCCACTGTAATTTTCAATGCAAGGTATATGTGAAACACATTTTAAGTACTCCTGCAAAGTGGAAGGGACTCTTTGTTCTTATTTTGTTGTTATTGTCTGTTTGAGCCATTTATCTCTTACCTTGTTGTTGTTAAGTTTCAGCCATATTTCTCTTTTTTATTGTTGTTATTTTTTTTCACTACATGCATCATTCCGCTTAAGACGACCCCTGGTAGGTGTCTTAACCATTATGCCACACAGTCCGTGCGATCGTGTCAAGGGGAGACTACTGCAGTTACATATCCGGGAAAAACCATTTATAACCACAGTGTAGTAGATTAATCGAGAGCCGTCAGGAGAAAAAAACAATCGTAACCAGTGTTTAATATAATTGAAAGCGTCGAGAGGGAAACATTGCCTGGAGTGCCTGCTAATCTCATTAGTCTCCACAGCTCTACAGCAGTGTGTCAGCCCTTACTCAATGTGTCACTTGATCAAATGTGGCCTATCAAAGAGTGCCGGGGATTTCAGCTCTCTAAGTCTTCCAGCTGGACCGGCAAGGGGATTAAGGCAATCAGGCGAGAGGATTACCGGCTGCCCATCAACAGATGGTGTCAGGGTACATGGGGGTTATACCGTTAATCCCTGCAATCACGATTTACTATTGCGGCACACGCTAGCAGGCAGTCTGGCTACAACAGAGATGTAGATTACCAGAGATTGGCTGCTTGAAGCGATTTCCAATGGGTGCCTCTGCCTGTTCAGGGTTTGTGGATGGCGAAGAAGCTTGGGAGAGAGGAGATGGATTAACTGTGCATTACACATAATCAGACTTTTCAGTGGAGCACTGAGAACTCAAGCTGTTAGGTGAGCTGACCACACTGCACTATGTTGTTGTACAGTCTGTATATGTTAGGTGAGCTGACCACACTGCACTATGTTGTTGTACAGTCTGTATATGTTAGTGAGCTGACCACACTGCACTATGTTGTTGTACAGTCTGTATATGTTAGGTGAGCTGACCACACTGCACTATGTTGTTGTACAGTCTGTATCTGTTAGATCAGCTGACCACACTGCACTATGTTGTTGTACAGTCTGTATATGTTAGGTGAGCTGACCACACTCCACTATGTTGTTGTACAGTCTGTATCTGTTAGGTGAGCTGACCACACTGCACTATGTTGTTGTACAGTCTGTATCTGTTAGGTGAGCTGACCACACTCCACTATGTTGTTGTACAGTCTGTATCTGTTAGGTGAGCTGACCACACTGCACTATGTTGTTGTACAGTCTGTATCTGTTAGGTCAGCTGACCACACTGCACTATGTTGTTGTACAGTCTGTATCTGTTAGGTGAGCTGACCACACCGCACTATGTTGTTGTACAGTCTGTATCTGTTAGGTGAGCTGACCACACTGCACTATGTTGTTGTACAGTCTGTATCTGTTAGGTGAGCTGACCACACTGCACTATGTTGTTGTACAGTCTGTATCTGTTAGGTCAGCTGACCACACTGCACTATGTTGTTGTACAGTCTGTATCTGTTAGGTGAGCTGACCACACTGCACTATGTTGTTGTACAGTCTGTATCTGTTAGGTGAGCTGACCACACTGCACTATGTTGTTGTACAGTTTGTATCTGTTAGGTCAGCTGACCACACTCCACTATGTTGTTGTACAGTCTGTATCTGTTAGGTCAGCTGACCACACTCCACTATGTTGTTGTACAGTCTGTATCTGTTAGGTCAGCTGACCACACTGCACTATGTTGTTGTACAGTCTGTATCTGTTAGGTGAGCTGACCACACTGCACTATGTTGTTGTACAGTCTGTATCTTTGGTGGGCGTGCATGCTGGGTGTTATACTGTTTCCATACACCACTGGAGTGGCTGAAGACAAAGAGGGTGGAAGAGGTGCTTAAGGCAACAAGGGACAGAAACAGATGGAAGGCCATGATCGCCAACGCCATGTGGCAAGGCACTTGATGATGATGATTATACGCCACTGGGCACTGATCTCACTTAAAGGATCTTTAACGTGCTAGTTACATATTCTGCATCTCTGTCTTACGTTATGTCTCGGGTCAGAATGTTATTGTCTCTATTTCCAATCTCTTGTCTCGTGTGTTATGTCTCGGGTCAGAACGTTATTCTCTCTATTTCCAATCTCTTGTCTCGTGTGTTATGTCTCGGGTCAGAATGTTGATGTCCTTATGTCCAATCTCTGTCTCATGTGTTATGTCTCGGGTCAGAATGTTAATGTCCTTATGTCCAATCTCTTGTCTCATGTGTTATGTCTTAGATCACGACGTTAATTTCTTTACCTCCAATCTCTTGTCTCATGTGTTATGTCTTAGATCAGGACGTTAATGTCTTTACCTCCAATCTCTTGTCTCATGTGTTATGTCTTAGGTCAGGACGTTAATGTCTTTATGTCCAATCTCTTGTCTCATGTGTTATGTCTTAGGTCAGGACGTTAATGTCTTTACCTCCAATCTCTTGTCTCATGTGTTATGTTCTAGGTCAGGACGTTAATGTCTTTACCTCCAATCTCTTGTCTCATGTGTTATGTCTTAGGTTAGGACGTTAATGTCTTTACCTCCAATCTCTTGTCTCATTGTCTCATGTGTTATGTCTTAGATCAGGACGTTAATGTCTTTACCTCCAATCTCTTGTCTCATGTGTTATGTCTTAGATCAGGACGTTAATGTCTTTACCTCCAGTCTCTTGTCTCATGTGTTATGTCTTAGATCAGGACGTTAATGTCTTTACCTACAGTCTCTTGTCTCATGTGTTATGTCTTAGATCAGGACGTTAATGTCTTTACCTCCAATCTCTTGTCTCATTGTCTCATGTGTTATGTCTTAGATCAGGACGTTAATGTCTTTACCTCCAGTCTCTTGTCTCATGTGTTATGTCTTAGATCAGGACGTTAATGTCTTTACCTACAGTCTCTTGTCTCATGTGTTATGTCTTAGATCAGGACGTTAATGTCTTTACCTACAGTCTCTTGTCTCATGTGTTATGTCTTAGATCAGGACGTTAATGTCTTTACCTCCAGTCTCTTGTCTCATGTGTTATGTCTTAGATCAGGACGTTAATGTCTTTACCTCCAGTCTCTTGTCTCATGTGTTATGTCTTAGGTCAGGACGTTAATGTCTTTACCTCCAGTCTCTTGTCTCATGTGTTATGTCTTAGATCAGGACGTTAATGTCTTTACCTCCAGTCTCTTGTCTCATGTGTTATGTCTTAGGTCAGGACGTTAATGTCCTCATCTCCAATCTCTTGTCTCATGTGTTATGTCTTAGGTCAGGACGTTAATGTCTTTATGTCCAATCTCTTGTCTCATGTGTTATGTCTTAGGTCAGGACGTTAATGTCCTCATCTCCAATCTCTTGTCTCATGTGTTATGTCTTAGGTCAGGACGTTAATGTCTTTACCTCCAATCTCTTGTCTGATGTGTTATGTCTCAGGTCATAATGTTAATGTGCTCATGTCCTGTCTCCTGTCTCGTGTGTTAAGTCTGGGGTCAGAATGTTAATGTTTGTATCTCCAATTACTTGTCTCATATTTATGTCTGGGATCAGAATGTTAATGTGCTTA
>JAPXFY010000018.1:2777535-2780035 GCA_030674185.1 Monoplex corrugatus
GCTGTGTTGTTGTTGTTGTTGTTGTTGCTGCTTCTGCTGCTGCTGCTGCTGCTGTTGTTGCTGGTGGTGGTGGTGTTGGTGTTGTTGGTGGTGGTGGTGGTGGTGTTGTTGTTGTTGTTTTGTCTTCCCCTCCATCTGCCTCCCTCAACAGTTCCCTGGAGGACTGATTTATCAAGGCCACTGGATCTTGATACATGACCATACCTGGAGGACTGATTTATCAAGGCCACTGGATCTTGTTACATGGCCATACCTGGAGGACTGATTTATCACGGCCACTGGATCTTGTTACATGGCCATACCTGGAGGACTGATTTATCACGGCCACTGGATCTTGTTACATGGCCATACCTGGAGGACTGATTATCAAGGCCACTGGATCTTGTTACATGGCCATACCTGGAGACTGATGTATCAAGGCACTGGATCTTGTTACATGGCCATACCTGGAGGACTGATTTATCACGGCCACTGGATCTTGTTACATGGCCATACCTGGAGGACTGATTTATCAAGGCCACTGGATCTTGTTACATGGCCATACCTGGAGGACTGATTTATCAAGGCCACTGGATCTTGTTACATGGCCATACCTGGAGGACTGATTTATCAAGGCCACTGGATCTTGTTACATGGCCATACCAAAGTAGTTTTCTTTGATTAAGGTAATATCAGATGTCCATATGGTCCCATGTGCTGGCAACAAAGGTACACAGATGTTGATCCTGCAAAACTAAATAAAATCTGTGCTGACGCCGACATAGATATTGAGTTGACTTAGTAACCATTCAACGTCACTACTAGTGTCTGTGATCTGACAGAACCAGTAGGTATTGGTTGTCAAGCTGGTATAGCCCATGACTTCACAGAGCAGCTTGTCTATACTACTGTTGATATCTATGGTCTGATAAAAAACATGGAAGAATCAATACCAAAGTCAACATTTGCCCATGAGTTCGCAGCGTTGTCAGTCTACGTAGCTATCTGTATTGCTATTTATGTACTGACAAAACAATTTCTGACTGACGCTGAAATGGACAGAGACCATGAAATCATGATCGCCAATCTATATCATTATCGATATCTGTGATCCAGCCCGGCAGTCATCATCATCATCATCAGGTGCCCTGCCGCTTGGCGTTGGCGACCATGGACTTCTAACCATCTCTATCTCTCGTTGCCCCCAGCATCTCCCCCACCCTCCTCATCCCCAGCCACTCTGCAGGTCCGTCCAGCATTCTCTCCCTGGGTCTACCTGGTGCTCTCTTTCCCTCCAGTTTTCCCGTTGTGACCAGGTGCTCCAAATCCCCCTTCCTCATAAAATGGCCTATAAATGTTGCCTGTCTTTTCCTAATCTTCCTTATGAGTGATCTTCTTGTGTCTGCCTCCATCAAGACTGTCTCGTTTGTTTTCTTTGCTGTCCATGGAACTCTCATCATTCTTCTGAGAAACCACATCTCGGCTGCCTCAATCTTGTTCTGGCTTTGTTTGTTGACTGTCCACGCCTCGCATCCGTACAACAGTAAAATGTGTAATAGCAGGTGGACACAGGCCATGAGATCATGAGTCATATCAGGTCCACAGAGCCAATAGATCATGAGTCATTTTAGGTCTACAGATCTGTTAAATCATGAGTCAATTCAGGTCCACAGAGCCAATAGATCATGAGTCATGTCAGGTCCACAGAGCCAATAGATCATGAGTCATGTCAGGTCCACAGAGCCAATAGATCATGAGTCATGTCAGGTCCACAGAGCCAATAGATCATGAGTCATGTCAGGTCCACAGAGCCAATAGATCATGAGTCATGTCAGGTCGACAGAGCCAATAGATTATGAGTCATATCAGGTCGACAGAGCCAATAGATCATGAGTCATATCAGGTCGACAGAGCCAATAGATTATGAGTCATATCAGGTCCACAGAGCCAATAGATTATGAGTCATATCAGGTCGACAGAGCCAATAGATTATGAGTCATATCAGGTCCACAGAGCCAATAGATTATGAGTCATATCAGGTCCACAGAGCCAATAGATTATGAGTCATATCAGGTCCACAGAGCCAATAGATTATGAGTCATATCAGGTCGACAGAGCCAATAGATTATGAGTCATATCAGGTCGACAGAGCCAATAGATTATGAGTCATATCAGGTCGACAGAGCCATAGATTATGAGTCATATCAGGTCGACAGAGCCAATAGATTATGAGTCATATCAGGTGGACAGAGCCAATAGATCATGAGTCATATCAGGTGGACAGAGGCAATAGATCATGAGTCATATCAGGTCGACAGAGGCAATAGATTATGAGTCATATCAGGTCGACAGAGGCATGAGATTATGAGTCATATCAGGTGGACAGAGGCAATAGATTATGAGTCATATCAGGTGGACAGAGGCAATAGATTATGAGTCATATCAGGTCGACAGAGGCAATAGATTATGAGTCATATCAGGTGGACAGAGGCAATAGATTATGAGTCATATCAGGTCCACA
>JAPXFY010000018.1:2792535-2797535 GCA_030674185.1 Monoplex corrugatus
AGTTTTAGTAGTAGTCATAGTCTTAGTAGTCGTAGCAGTAGTAGTCATAGTCTTAGTAGTCGTAGCAGTAGTAGTCACAGTTTTAGTAGTAGTTTTAGTAGTAGTCATAGTCTTAGTAGTCGTAGCAGTAGTAGTCATAGTTTTAGTAGTAGTCATAGTCTTAGTAGTCGTAGCAGTAGTAGTCATAGTTTTAGTAGTAGTTTGTGAGTAGTAGTCATAGTTTTAGTAGTAATGGCAGTAGTAGTCATAGTTTTAGTAGTAGTCATAGTCTTAGTAGTCGTAGCAGTAGTAGTCATAGTTTTATAGTTAGTAGTAGTCATAGTCTTAGTAGTCGTAGCAGTAGTAGTCATAGTTTTAGTAGTCGTACAGTAGTAGTTAGTCTTAGTAGTCGTAGCAGTAGTAGTCATAGTTTTAGTAGTAGTCATAGTCTTAGTAGTCGTAGCAGTAGTAGTCATAGTAGTTTAGTAGTAGTCATAGTCTTAGTAGTCGTAGCAGTAGTAGTCATAGTCTTAGTAGTCGTAGCAGTAGTAGTCATAGTTTTAGTAGTCGTAGCAGTAGTAGTCATAGTCTTAGTAGTCGTAGCAGTAGTAAGTCATTAGTCTTAGTAGTCGTAGCAGTAGTAGTCATAGTTTTAGTAGTCGTAGCAGTAGTAGTCATAGTCTTAGTAGTCGTAGCAGTAGTAGTCATAGTTTTAGTAGTCGTAGCAGTAGTAGTCATAGTCTTAGTAGTCGTGGCAGTAGTAGTCATAGTCTTAGTAGTCATAGCAGTAGTAGTCATAGTCTTAGTAGTAGTGGCAGTAGTAGTCATAGTCTTAGTAGTATGCAGTAGTAGTCATAGTCTTAGTAGTATGGCAGTAGTAGTCATAGTCTTAGTAGTGTAGTAGTATCATAGTCTTAGTAGTATGGCAGTAGTAGTCATAGTCTTAGTAGTCGTAGCTAGTTCATAGTCTTAAGCATAGTCTTAGTAGTGTAGCAGTAGTAGTCATAGTCTTAGTAAGTCGTAGCAGTAGTAGTCATAGTCTTAGTAGTCGTAGCAGTAGTAGTCATAGTCTTAGTAGTCGTAGCAGTAGTAGTGGTATCATTATTATCATGATCATCATTACAACACGGACAAGCAGACAGAGGCTGAGTCACTTGACCTTAAAACCCTGATGATCAGTGAAGCTTTATGTCTACATATTGTTATTATGTATGGCATTCGGGAAGATGACAGGCATTCTTACCAACAAATGCCGATCAGTTAACATCAGGAAGAGAGTTCTTGAATGTTATATAGAACCAAACTGTTGTACGGATGTGAGGCATGGACAGTCAACAAACAAAACCAGAACAAGATTGAGGCAGCCGAGATGTGGTTTCTAAGAAGAATGTTGAGAGTTCCATGGACAGCAAAGAAAACAAACGATGCAGACACAAGTAGATCACTCATAAGGAAGATTAGGAAAAGACAGGCAAGATTTATAGGCCATTTTATGAGGAAGGGCGATTTGGAGCACCTGGTCACAACGGGAAAGCTGGAGGGAAAGAGCACCAGGTAGACCCAGGGAGAAAATGCTGGACGGACTTGCAGAGTGGCTGGGGACGAGGGGGTGGGAGAGATGCTAGGGGCAACAAGAGATAGAGACAGATAGAAGTCCATGATTGCCAACGCCATGCGGCAGGGCACCTGATGATGATGATTGTTATTATCTGATATTATTGTTATTATCATTACATCAGATCATTGTATTATTGATTTATTGTTATTACATTAACATCATGATCACCACCCCCCGTGGGGATGCCGGGGGCTATTTCAGTATAAAATAATAGTATCCGCACCGTCTGGAAATTCTGTGCTACAAATTTCCTCTTTTCTGTCACTGTGTTTTTGCCTTGTTCCTTTACTTTCTGTCATCTTTTCCTAATATCTTCTGCCATGCTGGTCCATTCACCTTTATTTGTTCGATAAAGTCTGACATGCTTTCTCTTAGGATTGATAATTGGGTACATGTATTAAGTGCACTTTTGGCTCTAGGGGAATGAGATATGCGGAAGCGATTTTTAGGTAATTTAGGCCCCTTTTTAAATAAATTTTAGCGTCCTTAGTTATGTATTAAATTTGTATTCAGATATGTTTCTTTAAATCCCCCGTGCGATAGATTGGATTGAGTGGTCAACGCCGGGGGCACGTCCTTAGATTATGTGCGCGAATGCATTGATACATGTACTTAGTTTTCTTTTCCTTTTTTTCCCTGTTGAAATACAGTGTATGTTTTGAAACGGTTATAACTCTGATAGGGCTGTATGCAGTCGGCTGGGCTTTAAACAAAATGACCAATGATAGCAGTAATCATGATCGTCATTTGCAGCACGGACCAGCGGGCAGAGGCAGTGTTTCTGTATCGCAAAGCCTTGAGTGTCAGTGAACAGTGTCTGGGTGTCGCACATCTACAGGTGGCGGACATTTTGACTGAACTGGGTGAGTGTGGCCTGCTGCCTTGACATACATCCTTCCTGGTCTGTCTGATTATTGTCTGTCTGATTATTGTCTGTCTGATTATTGTCTGTCTGATTGTCTGTCTGATTATTGTCTGTCTGATTATTGTCTGTCTGATTATTGTCTGTCTGATTATTTTCTGTCTGATTGTCTGTCTGATTATTGTCTGTCTGATTATTGTCTGTCTGATTATTGTCTGTCTGATTATTGTCTGTCTGATTATTGTCTGTCTGATTATTGTCTGTCTGATTATTGTCTGATTATTGTCTGTCTGATTATTGTCTGTCTGATTGTCTGTCTGATTATTGTCTGTCTGATTATTGTCTGTCTGATTATTGTCTGTCTGATTATTGTCTGTCGATTGTCTGATTATTGTCTGTCTGATTATTGTCTGTCTGATTATTGTCTGTCTGATTATGTCTGTCTGTTATTGCTGTCTGATATTGTCTGTCTGATTGTCTGTCTGATTGTCTGTCTGATTATTGTCTGTCTGATTGTCTGTTTATTGTCTGTCTGATTAGTCTGTCTGTTTATTGTCTGTCTGATATTGTCTGTCTGTGTTATTGTCTGTCTGATTATTGTCTGTCTGTTATTGTCTGTCTGATTATTGTCTGTCTGATTAGTCTGTTTATTGTCTGTCTGATTATTGTCTGTCTGATTGTTGTTATTGCGTCTGATTGTATTGTCTGTCTGTTATTGTCTGTCTGATATTGTTGTTTGTCTGTCTGATTATTGTCTGTTATTGTCTGATTATTGTCTGTTGTTTGTCTGTCTGATTATTTGTCTGTCTGTTTATTGTCTGTCTGATTTATTGTCTGATTATTGTCTGTCTGATTGTCTGTCTGATTATTGTCTGTCTGATTATTGTTGTCTGTCTGATTATTGTCTGTCTGATTATTGTCTGTCTGATTATTGTCTGTTTGTCTGCTTTAGTTGTCGTCTGATGTCTATATTGTCTGTCTGATTGTCTGTTATGTCTGTCTGATTATTGTCTGTCTGATTATTGTCTGTTGTTATTGTCTGTCTGATTATTGTCTGTCTGATTTTGTCGTCTGATTATTGTCTGTTGATTGTCTGTTGATTGTCTGTCTGATTTATTGGTCTGTTCTGATTGTCTGTCTGATTATGTCTGTCTGATTTTATATGTCTGTCGTGTATTGTCTGTCTGTTATTGTCTGTCTGATTATTGTCTGTTGATTGTCTGTCTGATGTTGTCTGATTATTGTCTGTCTGTTATTGTCTGTCTGATTTTATTGTCTGTCTGATTATTGTCCTGATTATGTGTCTGTTATTGTCTGTCTGATTATTGTCTGTCTGATTGCTGTTATTGTCTGTCTGATTGATTATTGTCTGTCTGATATTGTCTGTCTGATTTATTGTCTTTGTTGCTCTGATTATTGTCTGTCTGATTTTGATTATTGTCTGTCTGATTATTGTCTCTGATTATTGTCTGTCTGATTATTGTCTGTCTGATTATTGTCTGTCTGATGTCTGATTATGTGTCTGTCTGTGATTGTCTGTCTGATTATTGTCTGTCTGTTGTCTGATTATTGTCTGTCTGATATTGTCTGTCTGATTATGTTCTGTCTGTTATTGTCTGTCTGATTTTTGTCTGTGATTGTCTGATTATTGTCTGTCTGATTGTCTGTTGTTATTGTCTGTCTGATTATTGTCTGTCTGATTATTGTCTGTCTGATTATGTCTGTCTGATTATTGTCTGTCTGATATTGTCTGTTATTGTCTGTATTGTCTGTCTGATTTTTGTCTGTCTGTTATTATTGTCTGTCTGATTATTGTCTGTCTGATTATTGTCTGTCTGATTGTCTGATTTGTCTGTCTGATGTATTGTCTGTTTATTGTCTGTCTGATTATTGTCTGTCTTGATTGTCTGTTGATTATTGTCTGTTGATTGTTTATATTGTCTGTCTGATTATTGTCTGTCTGATTGTCTGTTGTATTATTGTCTGTCTGATTATTGTCTGTCTGATTATGTCTGTCTGATTATTGTCTGTCTGATTGTGTTTATTGTCTGTCTGATTATTGTGTCTGATTGTCTGTTATTTCTGTTGTTATTGTCTGTTATTGTCTGTCTGATTATTGTCTGTCTGATTATTGTCTGTCTGATTGTCTGTTATGTGTCTGATTATTGTCTGTTATCTGATTACTGTCTGATTATTGTCTGTCTGATTGTCTGTTCATTGGTCTGTCTGATTATTGTCTGATTATTGTCTCTGTATTGTCTGATTATTGTCTGTCTGATATGCTTTATTGTCTGTCTGTCTAGATTGTCTGATTATTGTCTGTTTATTGTCTGTCTGATTATTGTCTGTCTGATTATTGTCTGTCTGATTGTCTGTTTATTGTCTGTCTGATTATTGTCTGTCTGATTATTGTCATGTCTGATTATTGTCTGATCTGATTGTCTGTTTATTGTCTGTCTGATTATTGTCTGTCTGATTTTTATTGTCTGTCTGTTATTGTCTCGATTATTGTCTGCTGATTTGTTGTCTGATTATTGTCTG
>JAPXFY010000018.1:2802535-2842535 GCA_030674185.1 Monoplex corrugatus
TGGACATTTCTTGTGGCGAACACAACAGGAATTATAGCTGAAAACCGGTAAAACACTGGACATTTCTTGTGGCGAACACAACAGGAATTATAGCTGAAAACCGGTAAAACACTGGACATTTCTTGTGGCGAACACAACAAGGATTATAGCTGAAAACTGGTAAAACACTGGACATTTCTTGTGGCGAACACAACAGGAATTATAGCTGAAAACCGGTAAAACACTGGACATTTGTTGTGGCGAACACAACAAGGATTATAGCCGAAAACCGGTAAAACACTGGACATTTGTTGTGGCGAACACAACAAGGATTATAGCTGAAAACTGGTAAAACACTGGACATTTCTTGTGGCGAACACAACAAGGATTATAGCCGAAAACCGGTAAAACACTGGACATTTGTTGTGGCGAACACAACAAGGATTATAGCTGAAAACCGGTAAAACACTGGACATTTCTTGTGGCGAACACAACAGGAATTATAGCTGAAAACCGGTAAAACACTGGACATTTGTTGTGGCGAACACAACAAGGATTATAGCTGAAAACCGGTAAAACACTGGACATTTCTTGTGGCGAACACAACAAGGATTATAGCTGAAAACCGGTAAAACACTGGACATTTCTTGTGGCGAACATAACAGGAATTATAGCTGAAAACCGGTAAAACTGGATATTTCTTGTGGCGAACACAACAAGAATTATAGCTGAAAACCGGTAACATACTGGATATTTCTTGTGGCGAACACAACAAGGATTATAGCTGAAAAATGGGCCGGTCCTGTCCTCATTCATTTGGGCTTTCAGCACGCCTGTAGACTGACCAACACTGAAGTGACCATGAGTGTAGGGTGAAGTTTGGGCCACACAGTCTGGATGAATGCTGAGGTGATGTCTGACACTGGGGATAAGACTGATGACGCTATGGCATTGTTGTTGCTGATGTTGATGGTTTGATGTTAATGTTGGTGTTGATGGTTTGATGTTGGTGTTGATGTCGGTGTTAATTTTGTTGTTGGTGTTGATGTTGGTGTTGATGTCGGTGTTAATTTTGTTGTTGGTGTTGATGTTGGTGTTGATGTCGGTGTTAATTTTGTTGATGTTGGTGCTGATGTTGGTGTTGATTTTGATGTTGATGTTGACGATGATGTTGGTGTTTATGTTAGTGTTGATGTTGGTATTGGTGTTGGTGCTGATGTTAATATTGTTGTTGATACTGGTGATGGTGGTGATGTTAGTGTTGATGCTGGTGTTGAAGTTGATATTGGTGTTGATGTTGGTGATGTTGATGCTGTTGTTGATATTGTTGTTGATGTTCGTGCTGATGTTGTTGTTGATACTGGTGATGGTGGTGATGTTAGTGTTGATGCTGGTGTTGAAGTTGATGTTGGTGTTGATGTTGTTGATGTTGATGCTGTTGATGTTGATGCTGTTGATGTTGATGTTGCAGGTGAGCTTTTGGCGGATGAGGAACAACGCATGATGAAGATGGAGGCCCGCAACTTGTTGCAGCGTTCTTTGGACATACGCACTACGGCTCTAGGTGTGTTGTAGTCTTTTCATTGATTGATTTGGTTCAGTTTTTACGTCGACACCTACCTCAGGTGATATGGCCGACGGGGATAACCATCCCAGGGAAGTGGGGTGAATGGGACCTATCTAATCCTATACTGACACCACCAGAACAACAATGATGTTAAGATGGGGCAGTGAGACGGTCAGTTTTAATGGAGGGACTTATCTAATCCTATACTGACACCACCAGAACAACAATGATGTTAAGATGGGACAGTTAGAAGGCCGGTCTTAATGCAGCGCACCTCGGGATTCGAACCCACAACCATTAGTATGTGAATCCGACACTCAAACCAACTGAGCTATGGGGGCCCGCTAGTTGTAGTCGGCTGAATGTCCTATATATAATACAATACAGGGGGGTGCAAAAGTAGGTATACAGTAAGTATCACATCATTATTGTAATGCTTAATTCCGCTCTCGATTAGAGGAGTGTGTGAATACCGATGGCAAGCAGTTTGAGTATTTGAGGGATTAAGGCTGTGCTTGTTATTACATGTAAATGCAATGAGTATCGTACGTGTTTTCTTTTTTCATAACTGCATACCTACTTTTGCACCCCCCCCCCCCCCCCCTGTATAGTTCAACTGTTCTGGGTGTGTTTCTCTTCAAGGTCTTCCGCTGTACGCTTGCTAAGACACACTCACACACTTACATATAATAATAATAATAATAATGTTTATTTGTATAGCGCATATTCCATATAAAACCATGCTCACCAGCGCTTTACATTTCGCAAGAAAGGCAAAAGGTGATAAAAAATGTTCACAATTACATACACAATAAGATAACAACAAACATTAAAGCTATACAAGTAAGAAGACACATAAGAAACCACAGAATATTAAAATTTAAACACTGACTTATGTAATGAAGAAAGATTAACAGATTTTTCATATGAATAAAGAGGCATACTGTGTTTATATATTGCTGCGTGTGTGTGCTTGCGTACGTGTGTGTGTACATGTGTGTGTGCGTGCGTGTGCGTTGCTGTGCGCGTGTGTTTGTAAGAATGTGTGTGTGTGTGTGAGAGAGAGAGAGAGTGTTGTGTGTGTGTGTGTGTGCGTGTGCTATGTTTGCATGCGTGTGTGTGTGTTTATGCATGCAATAGTTGTACATAAAATTATAATCAATATTTTGAATGAAGATAAAAACAGAAAAATTCTAATCCATATACAGGAAAAACATTACAACTTCAGTATTACAGCATTAATACCTTGACAATCAAAATTCCTCACAAATTATGAACTATTCGCATATCATACATCACAATTTACATACAAACAAAGATTTGAAAAAGTTTCTTAAAGTATTTCAGTCTCTTTCCCACTCAATTTCTCCCTATCCCTTCCTCAGCTGTACACATACAGTGATACACACACATGCTCACTCAAGCACACACACACACACACACACACACACACACACACACACACACACACACACACACACATACACACATGCACGCACACACACACCTTGCTCTATAGGCCCTTATACAAAATACTGTTATACAGGCAGGAGAGATTAGTCTGATGACAGACTTGCAAACTAAGGCTCTTCAGGTTAGATGAGTTTGAAAGAGGTGGGTTTTCAGGTGCCGTTTGAAGGTTGAGAAACACTTAGTTTTTCTGAGAGACAGTGGTAGAGAGTTCCATACATTTGGGCCAAAGACAGAGAAAGATTTTTTACCAAAGGTGTCTAGAGAGAAGCGAGGAACAGTCAACAGTGAGGTGTCAGAAGAGCGGAGCGTTCGAGAAGGTTTGTAACCCTGCAGGAGGTTGGCAAGATAGGATGGCATGTTCTCGTGATAGATACACTGAAAGCAGAGACAGGCAACTTTATATTGAATCCTAGCCTTTACCGGGAGCCAATGAAGTGTTCTAAGCAGAGATTTTGCACTCTCACGCCTGGGCTTGCGGAGAAACAAGGCGAGCCGCGTAGTTCTGTATGCGCTGAAGTTTAGATAGTTGATTGTCATGGAGACCTGCGAATAGAGAGTTACAATAGTCCAGTCTAGATAGTATGAAAGAGACAGCAAGCTTGTTGGTAGCATCAGTGGAAAGGAAGGAGCGAATCTTACCAATTCTGCGTAGCTGATAGTACAGAGTACGGCACAACTGTTTGACATGGGCTTCCATAGACAGTGTTTCATCCAGATAGAAGCCAAGGTTTCTAACAGTTTGTGAGAAAGATACATCACAACCAGAGATAGACATGGGGGCATGAGTAACCTGATTGACCTTTGACTTAGTACCAGTAACAATAAGCTCAGTTTTATCATCATTCATCTTCAGCTTGTTTTCACTCATCCACTTGGAGACATCCTCTATACAATCTCTCAGACTGCACGCAAGAGCGTCAAAATCTGATGGGGCAGAGGAGCTATGCAGCGCACGCACATACATACATACTCATAGAACAGAGAAAGACAGACAGACAGAGAGAGAGAGACAGAGAGAGACAGAGAGAGGGAGAGAGAAAGAGACACACAGAGAGACAGAGAGAGAGAGAGAGACAGAGAGAGAGACAGAGAGAGAGACAGAGACAGAGAAAGAGAGAGCGAGACAAAGAGAGAGAGAGACAGAGAGAGGGAGAGAGAGAGAGAGACAGAGAGAGGGAGAGAGAGAGACAGAGAGAGAGAGAGACAGAGAGAGGGAGAGACAGAGACAGAGACACAGAGACAGACACACAGAGAGGAGAGAGAGACAGAGAGAGGGAGAGAGAGACAGACCGACAGAGAGACAGAGAGAGACAGAGAAAGAGAGACAGACAGAGAGAGAGAGAGAATAGTTCCAGTGTACAGATCATTAGTAACAAGTTGTCTTCTCATTGTGTTTATGTGCGTACACGTGCATTTTAAAAATGTTGTACGATATGTGTTGTCTGTTTATCACTATTGTAAGTACACCTTTATTGCAATTTACCTGCCCTGTCCCAATGCACCCACCTGTTACCCCCGTGAGGATGCCGGGGACTCTTTCAGTATCCCCAATTTCTGAAAATTCTGTGCTAGAAATTTCCTTTTTTTTTTCTGTCACTCTCTTTGTTTTTTCTTCCTCCTTTGCTTTCTGTCATTTCTTCCTGTCATTTTCTGCCTTGCTGGTCCATTCACCTGTATGTGTTCGATAAAGGCTTACGAGTTTTCTCATGGGATTGATAACTGGGTACATGTGTTAAGTGCATTTTGGGCTCTGAGGAAATGTGATAGGTGGAAGCAATTTTAGGTAACTTAGGCCCGTTTTCATTTATGTTTTAGTTTCCTTATTATGTTTAAATTTGTATACAGGTATGTTTTATAAATCCCCTGTGTGATAACTGGACGGAGAGGTCAGCATCAGAGGCATGTCCTTAGATTATGTGCGCGAATGCATTGATACGTGTACTTAAGTTTCTTTTCCATTTTCTTCCAGTTGAAGTATTGTGTGTGTTTTGAGACGGTTATAGCCCTGATATGGCTCTACGCAGATGGCCGGGCTTTAAACAGCAACACACACCACACACACACACACACACACCACACCACACACACACACACACACACACACTCACACACACACACACACACACCACAACACACACACATCACCACACACACACACACACACACACACACACACACACACTCACACAAATACATCACACTCACACATACACACTAACACACACCACACCACACAACATATACAATTAAATGCTGTCTGCTATATGTATTGTTGTGTACACCTATATTACAAACTTACCTGCCCTGTCCTACCCTACCCACCTGTAACACATGACCGTTTGACACCATCTACAATACCTGTCCCTCTGTCCACCTGTCCTACCCTACACCTGTAACACCATGACCGTTTGACACCATCTACAATACCTGTCCCTCTGTCCACCTGTCCTACCCTACCCACCTGTAACACCATGACCGTTTGACACCATCTACAATACCTGTCCCTCTGTCCACCTGTCCTACCCCACACCTGTAACAACATGACCGTTTGACACCATCTACAATACCTGTCCCTCTGTCCATCTGTCCCAGCCCACACCTGTAACACATGACCGTTTTACACCATCTACAATACTGTCCCTCTGTCCACCTGTCCTACCTACACCTGTAACACCATGACCGTTTGACACCATCTACAATACCTGTCCCTCTGTCCACCTGTCCTACCCACACCTGTAACACCATGACCGTTTGACACCATCTACAATACCTGTCCCCTGTCCACCTGTCCTACCCCACACCTGTAACACCATGACCGTTTGTACACCATCTACAATACCTGTCCCTCTGTCCACCTGTCCTACCCCACACCTGTAAACACCATGACCGTTTTACACCATCTACAATACCTGTCCCTCTGTCCACGTGTCCTACCCCATCCACCTGTAACAACATGACCGTTTGACACCATCTACAATACCTGTCCCTCTGTCCACCTGTCCTACCCTACCCACCTGTAACAACATGACCGTTTGACACCATCTACAATACCTGTCCCTCTGTCCACGTGTCCTACCCCACACCTGTAACACATGACCGTTTTACACCATCTACAATACCTGTCCCTCTGTCCACCTGTCCTACCCACACCTGTAACACATGACCGTTTTACACCATCTACAATACCTGTCCCTCTGTCCACGTGTCCTACCCCACACCTGTAACAACATGACCGTTTGACACCATCTACAATACCTGTCCCTCTGTCCACCTGTCCTACCCTACTCACTTGTAACAACATGACCGTTTGACACCATCTACAATACCTGTCCCTCTGTCCACCTGTCCTACCCCAAACCTGTAACAACATGACCGTTTTACACCATCTACAATACCTGTCCCTCTGTCCACCTGTCCTACCCCACACCTATTAACACCATGACCGTTTTACACCATCTACAATACCTGTCCCTCTGTCCACCTGTCCTACCCTACCCACCTGTAACAACATGACCTTTAACACCATCTACAATACCTGTCCTCTGTCCACCTGTCCTACCCACACCTGTAACACCATGACCGTTTTACATCATCTACAATACCTGTCCCTCTGTCCACCTGTCCTACCCCACACCTGTAACAACATGACCGTTTGACACCATCTACAATACCTGTCCCTCTGTCCACCTGTCCTACCCCACACCTGTAACAACATGACCGTTTGACACCATCTACAATACCTGTCCCTCTGTCCACCTGTCCTACCCCACACCTGTAACAACATGACCGTTTGACACCATCTACAATACCTGTCCCTCTGTCCACCTGTCCTACCCCACACCTGTAACAACATGACCGTTTGACACCATCTACAATACCTGTCCCTCTGTCCACCTGTCCTACCCCAACCTGTAACAACATGACCGTTTGACACCATCTACAATACCTGTCCCTCTGTCCACCTGTCCTACCCTACCCACTTGTAACAACATGACCTTTAACACCATCTACAATACCTGTCCCTCTGTCCACCTGTCCTACCCCACACCTATAACAACATGACCGTTTGACACCATCTACAATACCTGTCCCTCTGTCCACCTGTCCTACCCCACACCTGTAACACCATGACCGTTTTACACCATCTACAATACCTGTCCCTCTGTCCACCTGTCCTACCCTACACCTGTATCAACATGACCGTTTGACACCATCTACAATACCTGTCCCTCTGTCCACATCAGGTGCTGATGACCCCAGCACTAAAGCAGCACGTGGCAGCGTGCGCCGTGTGGAGCTGTCCTTACAGCTGGGTCAGTCCGACCCCCAGTCCGCGCGCCCCGAGCACTCCACCCTCATGCCCCAGCGAGACATGCGCATCCCCCACATCAGCAACCGGGTGGGGCCGAGGACTGCGGCCGTTCCCTCCAAAGGCGACATGGGTGCCTTGGACATCCGCTCCGTCAGCCGGGAAAAGGTCCTTCAACACAACCGTCCTGACTCCATGCTGTCCTCAGCCATGTCGCTGATGACGGCCTCTGAGCGACTGTTGGCGTCGCGCCCGATGTCTTCCAAAAGCAAGGCGTCTCGCCTGACCTCGGCCACCTCCTCCGCGGCCGGCGGGCGGGTGGGAAGCATGAGCGTGGGGTGGTCCGCCAAGTCCACCCCTGTGGAAGTCCGCTTGGACCTGGACCAGGAGGATCGGGAGGGGACCAGACAGGACCAGGGGGGCAAGATGGTGCCGGGGACCAGTACTCCCAGAGACTCGGCGCCCTACGGCCGAGGGAGCGGCCACACGCGCAGTGTTGTCCTTGACCTTGAGCTGGGTCGGGTGGACATGGACGACAACAGACATAAACTTGGACTGGGCCTACAGGACAGAGGAGGTCATTTGTGTTTTATGTCTTCTTTGACGTCATCGTCAGAACCTTATGTTTCATGTATTGTTTGCCGTCATTGTCAGAACTTTATGTTTATGTATTGTTTGACGTCATCGTCAGAACTTTATGTTTCATGTATTGTTTGACGTCATTGTCAGAACTTTATGTATTGTTTGACGTCATTGTCAGAACTTTATGTTTCATGTATTGTATGACGTCATTGTCAGAACTTTATGTTTATGTATTGTTTGACGTCATTGTCAGAACTTTATGTTTATGTATTGTTTGACGTCATTGTCAGAACTTTATGTTTATGTATTGTATGACGTCATTTTCAGAACTTTATGTTTATGTATTGTTTGTCGTCATTGTCAGAACTTTATGTTTTATGTATTGTATGACGTCATTGTCAGAACTTTATGTATTGTTTGACGTCATTGTCAGAACTTTATGTTTCATGTATTGTATGATGTCATTGTCATAACTTTATGTTTATGTATTGTTTGACGTCATTGTCAGAACTTTATGTTTTATGTATTGTATGACGTCATTGTGAGGTCGTTCTGATGTCACTTATGCTTCTTAACGTAACGATCAGATGCTGTCAGATATATAACATGACCTACCACAGAACTTTGCAAACAAGCGTCGCACAAAATTATACATAAACAATATGTCCACATCTTGCAAATGTAGGCTACCGTATGATTTAGCACGGAACCTACAGAAACAGACAGTATATGTGTACATATAGATAGATAGACGGACAGATAGATAGATAAACAGATAGACGGACAGATAGATAGATAGATAGACAGATAGATAGATAGATAGACGGACAGATAGATAGACAGATAGATAGACAGACAGATAGATAGATAGATAGACGGACATATAGATAGATAGATAAACAGATAGACAGATAGATAAACAGATAGACAGACAGATAGATAGATAGATAGACGGACAGATAGACAGATAGATAAACAGATAGACGGACAGATAGACAGATAGATAGATAGATAGACAGATAGATAGATAGATAGACGGACAGATAGACAGATAGATAAACAGATAGACGGACAGATAGATAGATAGATAAACAGATAGACGGACAGATAGATAAATAGATAGACAGATAAACAGATAGACGGACAGATAGATAGATAGACGGACAGATAGATAGACAGATAGACGGATAGACGGACAAATAGATAGATAGACGGACAGATGGACAGATAGACAGATAGACGGACAGATAGATAGATAGACAGATAGACGGACAGATAGACAGATAGATGGACAGATAGACGGATAGGTAGATAGATAGATAGATAGATAGATAGATAGATAGACAGATAGATAGACATAGATAGATAGATAGATACAGACAGACAGACAGACAGACAGACAGACAGACAGACAGACTGACAGACAGCCAGATAGATAGAGAGATAGATAGACAGACAGACAGATATAATTATTATGAAATAGTATTTTGTAATGTAAAAATCAGATATTTTCAATCATCATCATCATCATCATCAGGTGCCTTGCCGCATGGCGTTGGCGATCATGGCCTTCCATCTGTCTCTATCTCTCGTTGCCTCAAGCATCTCTTCCACCCTCCTTGTCTTCAGCCACTCTGCAAGTCCGTCTAGCATCTTCTCCCTGGGTCTACCCGGTGCTCTCTTGGTGCTGTCCCGGTGCTCTACTTTCAATCATACCACATCATTTAGCACGGAACCTAAAGAAACAAGCATTATATATGTACATATACATTATTATCATCAAATAGTATAACAGACGAACTTTTTGTCCAGTGTGTCGTTGGGTATGGAGGTCTGATTGGTGAAGATGTAGAGTTCCCATCGTCCTGTTTGCCTGCACGTGCGAGGAAAACTTTATACACGCAGCTTCCAGTTCACCCAGCTACGATTCGGTACCTGACCCTGTTCAGGGTAAGGGAAGATACAGTATTGAGGGAGAGGAGACAGGGAACCATCTCCGAAATCTTAGCTTTGAGAAAAGTTGAGGTCTCTACCACCATCATCATGAACAGACGACGGAGATGGACTGGACACATCATCCTAAGACAGTAGGACAACATCACCCGGACTGTCCTTCACTGGACACCATGAAGACAGCAGGACAACATCACCAGGACTGTCCTTCACTGGACACCATGAAGACAGCAGGACAACATCACCAGGACTGCCCTTCACTGGACACCATAAAGACAGCAGGACAACATCACCAGGACTGCCCTTCACTGGACACCATAAAGACAGAAGGATAACATCACCAGGACTGCCCTTCACTGGACACCATGAAGACAGCAGGACAACATCACCAGGACTGCCCTTCACTGGACACCATGAAGACAGCAGGACAACATCACCAGGACTGCCCTTCACTGGACACCAGAAGGAAGACAGCAGGACAACATCACCCAGACTGTCCTTCACTGGACACCAGACGGAAAACAGCAGGACAACATTACCAGGACTGCCCTTCACTGGACACCAGAAGGAAGACAGCAGGACAACATTACCAGGACTGTCCTTCATTGGACCCAGAATGAAGACAGCAGGACAACATCACCAGGACTGCCCTTCACTGGACACCATGAAGACAGCAGGACAACATCACCAGGACTGCCCTTCACTGGACACCAGAATGAAGACAGCAGGATAACATCACCCGGACTGCCCTTCACTGGACACCATGAAGACAGCAGGACAACATCACCCGGACTGCCCTTCACTGGACACCATGAAGACAGCAGGACAACATCACCCGGACTGCCCATCACTGGACACCATAAAGACAGCAGGATAACATCACCCGGACTGCCCTTCACTGGACACCAGAAGGAAGACAGCAGGACAACATCACCCGGACTGCCCTTCACTGGACACCATGAAGACAGCAGGATAACATCACCTGGGCTGCCCTTCACTGGACACCATGAAGACAGCAGGACAACATCACACGGACTGCCCTTCACTGGACACCATGAAGACAGCAGGACAACATCACCAGGACTGCCCTTCACTGGACACCATGAAGACAGCAGGACAACATCACCAGGACTGCCCTTCACTGGACACCATGAAGACAGCAGGACAACATCACCAGGACTGCCCTTCACTGGACACCATGAAGACAGCAGGACAACATCACACGGACTGCCCTTCACTGGACACCATGAAGACAGCAGGACAACATCACCAGGACTGCCCTTCACTGGACACCATGAAGACAGCAGGACAACATCACCAGGACTGCCCTTCACTGGACACCATGAAGACAGCAGGACAACATCACACGGACTGCCCTTCACTGGACACCATGAAGACAGCAGGACAACATCACCAGGACTGCCCTTCACTGGACACCATGAAGACAGCAGGACAACATCACCAGGACTGCCCTTCACTGGACACCAGAAGGAAGACAGCAGGACAATATCACCCAGACTGCCCTTCACTGGACACCAGAAGGAAGACAGCAGGACAACATCACTAGGACTGCCCTTCACTGGACACCATGAAGACAGCAGGACAACATCACCAGGACTGTCCTTCACTGGACACCAGAAGGAAGACAGCAGGACAACATCACCAGGACTGCCCTTCACTGGACACCAGAAGGAAGACAGCAGGACAACATCACCTGGACTGCCCTTCACTGGACACCAGAAGGAAGACAGCAGGACAACATCACCCGGACTGTCCTTCACTGGACACCAGACGGAAGACAGCAGGACAACATCACCCGGACTGTCCTTCACTGGACACCAGACGGAAGACATCAGGACAACATCACCAGGACTGCCCTTCACTGGACACCAGAAGGAAGACAGCAGGACAACATCACCAGGACTGTCCTTCAATGTACACCAGAAGGAAGACAGCAGGACAACATCACCAGGACTGTCCTTCACTGGACACCAGACGGAAGACATCAGGACAACATCACCCGGACTGTCCTTCACTGGACACCAGAAGGAAGACAACAGGACAACATCACCCGGACTGCCCTTCACTGGACACCAGAAGGAAGACAGCAGGACAACATCACCCGGACTGTCCTTCACTGGACACCAGAAGGAAGACAACAGGACAACATCACCCGGACTGCCCTTCACTGGACACCAGAAGGAAGACAGCAGGACAACATCACCCGGACTGTCCTTCAATGTACACCAGAATGAAGACAGCAGGACAACATCACCAGGACTGCCCTTCACTGGACACCAGAAGGAAGACAGCAGGACAACATCACCAGGACTGCCCTTCACTGGACATCAGAAGGAAGACAGGGCAGCATCACCAGGACTGCCCTTCACTGGACATCAGAAGGAAGACAGCAGGACAACATCACCAGGACTGCCCTTCACTGGACACCATGAAGGCAGCAGGACAACATCACCAGGACTGCCCTTCATTGGACACCAGAAGGAAGACGTAAGACAGGAAGACAGGAAGGCCAAAGAACGACTGGTGATGAGCAGCACATGGAGACCTTATGGACCTGAAACACATTAAGGTACTATAAAGAGGCTAACCTGGAATAGACAGGAGTGGAGTATCTCCATTGCTACCTTGTTTGCCAGTGACATCATGGACAGTAAGTAAGTTAGTAAGTGAGTAAGTGAGTAAGTAAGTTAGTAAGTCAGTAAGTAAGTAAGTCAGTTAGTCAGTGAGTTAGTAGGTAAGTAAGTAAGCAAGTAAGTAGGTAAGTGGGTAAGTTAGTAGATAAGTTAGTAAGTTAATAAGTAAGTAAGTAGGTTAGTAAGTTAGTAGGTAAGTAAGTTAGTAAGTAAGTAAGTGATTTAGTTAGTAAGTTAATAAGCCAGTACGTAAGTAAATTAGTAAGTTAGTAAGTAAGTTAGTAAGTTAGTACGTTAGTAAGTTAATAAGTAAGTGAGTAAGTTAGTAAGTTAGTGAGTTAGTAAATTAGTAAGTAATAGTAAGTAAGTTAGTAAGTAAGTAAATTAGTAAGTTAGTAAGTTAGTAAGTTAGCAAGTAAGTAAGTTAGTAAGTAAATAAGTTAGTAGGTAAGTAAGTAAAAATGTAAGGAAGTAGTAAATTAGAGGATCTATTAAAGATTGACTTGAACTGGTCCAGAGACAGGGAGAGTTCTCACTGCACATGATTACATTATGATCTTGTTGACTTTTGATGTTGATATAAAATCAATATAGTGATCATGATGATTCTTGACTTTGATGCAAATCGATTTACAAGATCTTGTTGACTTTTCATATTGATATAAAACCAGTACAATGATGTATGTATATGTACTTGGAATGTGCAGAGCGTATTCTAAACATGTACTTTAGTACTTTAACACAGCCCGAAAGGTTCTGCAGTAAATGTGCTTCCTGTGGAACTTACTAGCCCTTCCTAAAATACTACAAAATCCCAGTCACTGGCACATTTTTGGCCATGCTGGGAACACGCAGAATTATAGGCAGCCATTGTCAAATATACAATTTTTCTCAAAATAAATTCATTGTGTTGGACATTTACCTTTACCTTACCACCCACACAGGTGAGGACGCGAACGAAGTAGAGACGCCCCACCTGGACAGCTTCGCCGTGCACCTGCAGGATGGCACCATCATCATCGGGGAGGAGCCCGCCCGCAACAAGGTCAAGAAACGCCCCAAGGTGCGCCCCCATTCCACTCCCCACCGCCTCTTCCAGCACTACGCCGCCATCGCCGCCAACGGCCCCGCACTCGACAAAGGTCGCGGTGGCAAGGGCGGTCGATGGAAGGTCAAGGTCAGGGTCAAGGTCGCCCCACGTGGAGCGCGCACACCACGGGCAGCAGCGTGGGCAGTCACGTCAGCCGGTGTTCTTTGCCGGGTCCTCACGACGCAGTGCCGTCTAACGTCCAGTCGTTAAACGGTCCTAACGCCGACATCACCTCCCTGCTGGGTCCCCCTGTCTGCCCGCGAGACAACGTCCACCCCGAGGTCCACCACAGGTCTGCCTTCTACCACGTGCCGGGTAGATACCCCACCAGCATAAACAGGTAAATGCTCACACATCTACCAGCATAAACAGGTAAATGCTCACACATCTACCAGCATAAACAGGTAAATATTCACACATCTACCAGCATAAACAGGTAAATACTCACACATCCACCAGCATAAACAGGTAAATATTCACACATCTACCAGCATCAACAGGTAAATATTCACACATCTACCGGCATCAACAGGTAAATACTCACACATCTACCAGCATCAACAGGTAAATACTTACACATCTACCAGCATAAACAGGTAAATATTCACACATCTACCAGCATAAACAGGTAAATGCTCACACATCTACCGGCATCAAGAGGTAAATACTCACACATCTACCAGCATCAACAGGTAAATGCTCACACATCTACCGGCATCAAGAGGTAAATACTCACACATCTACCAGCATAAACAGGTAAATGCTCACACATCTACCGGCATCAAGAGGTAAATACTCACACATCTACCGGCATCAAGAGGTAAATGCTCACACATCTACCAGCATCAACAGGTAAATGCTCACACATCTACCAGCATAAACAGGTAAATACTCACACATCCACCAGCATAAACAAGTAAATATTCACACATCTACCAGCATAAACAGGTAAATATTCACACATCTACCGGCATCAACAGGTAAATACTCACACATCTACCAGCATCAACAGGTAAATACTCACACATCTACCGGCATCAACAGGTAAATATTCACACATCTACCAGCATAAACAAGTAAATACTCACACATCTACCGGCATCAACAGGTAAATACTCACACATCTACCGGCATCAACAGGTAAATATTCACACATCCACCAGCATAAACAGGTAAATACTCACACATCTACCAGCATCAACAGGTAAATATTCACACATCTACCAGCATAAACAGGTAAATATTCACACATCTACCAGTATCAGCAGGTAAATATTCACACATCTACCAGCATCAACAGGTAAATACTCACACATCTACCAGCATCAACAGGTAAATATTCACACATCTACCAGCATCAACAGGTAAATATTCACACATCTACCGGCATCAACAGGTAAATACTCACACATCTACCAGCATCAACAGGTAAATACTCACACATCTACCAGCATCAACAGGTAAATACTCGCACATCCACCAGCATAAACAGGTAAATGATCACACATCTACCAGCATAAAAAGGTAAATACTCACACATCTACCAGGTAAATATTCACATATCTACCAGCATCAACAGGTAAATACTCACACATCTACCAACATAAACAGGTAAATATTCACACATCTACCAGCATCAACAGGTAAATATTCACACATCTACCGGCATCAACAGGTAAATACTCACACATCTACCAGCATAAACAGGTAAATACTCACACATCTACCAGCATCAACAGGTAAATATTCACACATCTACCAGCATAAACAGGTAAATACTCACACATCTACCAGCATCAACAGGTAAATATTCACACATCTACCAGCATCAACAGGTAAATACTCACACATCTACCAGCATCAACAGGTAAATATTCACACATCTACCGGCATCAACAGGTAAATATTCACACATCTACCAGCATCAACAGTTAAATACTCACACATCTACCGGCATCAACAGGTAAATACTCACACATCTACCAGCATCAACAGGTAAATACTCACACATCTACCAGCATCAACAGGTAAATATTCACACATCTACCAGCATCAACAGGTAAATACTCACACATCTACCGGCATCAACAGGTAAATACTCACACATCTACCAGCATCAACAGGTAAATATTCACACATCTACCAGCATCAACAGGTAAATACTCACACATCTACCAGCATCAACAGGTAAATACTCACATCTACCAGCATCAACAGGTAAATACTCACACATCCACCAGCATAAACAGGTAAATATTCACACATCTACCAGCATCAACAGGTAAATACTCACACATCTACCAGCATCAACAGGTAAATACTCACACATCTACCAGGTAAATATTCACACATCTACCAGCATCAACAGGTAAATACTCACACATCTACCAGCATAAACAGGTAAATACTCACACATCTACCAGGTAAATATTCACACATCTACCAGGTAAATATTCACATATCTACCAGCATCAACAGGTAAATATTCACACATCTACCAGCATAAACAGGTAAATATTCACACATCTACCAGCATCAACAGGTAAATACTCACACATCTACCAGCATAAACAAGTAAATATTCACACATCTACCAGCATCAACAGGTAAATACTCACATCTACCAGGTAAATATTCACACATTTACCAGGTAAATATTCACACATCTACCAGCATCAACAGGTAAATACTCGCACATCTACCAGATAAATATTCACACATCTACCAGCATCAACAGGTAAATACTCACATCTACCAGGTAAATACTCACACATCTACCAGACAAATATTCACACATCTACCAGCATCAGCAGGTAAATATTCACACATCTACCAGGTAAATATTCACACATCTACCAGGTAAATATTCACACATCTACCAGGTAAATACTCACACATCTACCAGGTAAATATTCACACATCTACCAGGTAAATACTCACACATCTACCAGATAAATATTCACACATCTACCAGCATCAACAGGTAAATATTCACACATCTACCAGGTAAGTATTCATACATCTTCCAGGTAAATATTCACACATCTACCAGGTAAAGATTCACATATCTACCAGGTAAATATTTACACATCTGCCAGGTAAATACTCACACATCTACCAGGTAAATACTCACACATCTGCCAGGTAAATACTCACACATCTACCAGGTAAATATTCACACATCTACCAGGTAAATATTCACACATCTACCAGGTAAATATTCACACATCTACCAAGTAAATATTCACACATCTACCAGGTAAATATTCACACATCTACCAGGTAAATATTCACATATCTACCTGGTAAATATTCACACATCTACCTGGTAAATATTCACACATCTACCAGGTAAATATTCACATATCTACCTGGTAAATATTCACACATGTCCAAAACCTGTACACAGCTGGCTAGCGTACTCAGGAAAGAAAAGTTTGCAGTCTGCAGTTTATTCAAAGAGGGATTCATCACGCTCAGGAGGTTCCATCTGCGCTTCACCCAAACCTGCCTGCAATTATCTGGCAGACTCCTTGAGCCAGCGCAAAACCATATGCCCTGGCAAGGTTTTAACCTGTGACTCCTGCAGTTTATCCAGCAACTGCAAAAACTTAACCCTTTGACTCCCTTACCCTTTCCACCAGCTTCCTGCAGGAAGCTGGTGGATAAGGTGAGGGAATCAAAGGGTTAAGTTTTTGCTTTGCTAGCATGATTGGCAATGCAGGATGCTGGTGGACAGGGTGCAGGAGTCAAAGGGTTAAATGTGGTTGGTATGGATGAACCTATGAAACACTAAGTTTTTGTATTCAGGTTTTTTGTTTGTTTTTTTAAAATCCAGTGGTGATAAATAATTTGGACAGAATGGTCAATGCCAGGGGCATATCCTCAGATAATGTACGCGCATGCATTGATATAAGTACTTAATTTTCTTTTCCACCTTTTTTGTTTTCTTTTGTGCGGTCATCATCATCATCAACATCAGGTGCCCTGCCGCATGGCGTTGGCGATCATGGACTTCCATCTGCCTCTATCTCTCGTTGCCCCTAGCATCTCCCCCACCCTCCTCGTCCCCAGCCACTCCGCAAGTCCGTCCAGCATTCTCTCTCTGGGTCTACCCGGTGCTCTCTTTCCCTCCAGCTTTCCCGTTGTGACCAAGTGCTCCAAATCCTCCTTCCTCATAAAATTACCTATAAATGTTGCCTGTCTTTTCCTAATCTTCCTTATGAGTGAAATACTTGTGTCTGCCTCCATCAAGACTGTCTCGTTCGTTTTCTTTGCTGTCCATGGAACCCTCAGCATTCTTCTTAGAAACAACATCTCAGCTGCCTCAATCTTGTTCTGGCTTTGTTTGTTGACTGTCCACGCCTCGCATCCGTACAACAGTACTGGTTCTATATAACATTCAAGAACTCTCTTCCTGATGTTAATTGATAGGCATTTGTTGGTAAGAATGCGGTTGGCTGGGCTTTATACAATAACAATAACAATAACAATAGCTGTTCTGAACGACTCATTGGAGTTCAATTCTTGGGACTTTGTCACTGGAGGTCGACCTGAGTTAGGCTGATGTGTTCATAATGATGATAATAATGACTGTCTGTGCCCCCTTCACCTCAAGAAGCACAAGCGCCTCACAGCAGCTTAAGTGCCAGAGTCAGACTTACAGAAAGCAAAAGACATGTCAGCCCCTACTGCTGTGATGGAAGGGACGAAAATCACAAAACGCACAGTAGTAAAGAAGCAGTGAAAATCAATTATAGTGAAATATCTACACGTCTTCTACATCTGTCTTCTTCATGTAGTATTGCATAGTGTGACAGCTTGCTGTGTGATACTTTACAGCTGTGTGATACTTTGCAGCTGTGCCATTCCAGTTGTCTTGTTTGAGTGTTACAGTTCATTGTGCCATCTTTACAGCTTCCATTTGTGTCAGATAGATATTACAGTTTATTGTACCATCTTTACAGCTTGTAGCTGTGTCACATAGATATTACAGTTTATTGTACCATCTTTACAGCTTGTAGCTGTGTCACATAAATATTACAGTTTATTGTACCATCTTTACAGCTTCTAGCTGTGTCACATAAATATTACAGTTTATTGTACCATCTTTACAGCTTGTAGCTGTATCACATAGATATTACAGTTTATTGTGCCATCTTTACAGCTTGTAGCTGTATCACATAAATATTACAGTTTATTGTACCCTCTTTACAGCTTCTAGTTGTATCGCATAAATATTACAGTTTATTGTACCATCTTTACAGCTTGTAGCTGTATCACATAAATATTACAGTTTATTGTACCATCTTTACAGCTTGTAGCTGTATCACATAAATATTACAGTTTATTGTACCATCTTTACAGCTTGTAGCTGTATCACATAAATATTACAGTTTATTGTACCATCTTTACAGCTTGTAGCTGTATCGCATAAATAGTACAGTTTATTCTACCGTCTTTACAGCTTCTAGCTGTATCGCATAAATATTACAGTTTATTGTGCCGTCTTTACAGCTTGTATGTGTATCGCATAAATATTACAGTTTATTGTACCATCTTTACAGCTTGTAGCTGTGTCACATAAATATTACAGTTTATTGTGCCATCTTTACAGCTTGTATGTGTATCGCATAAATATTACAGTTTATTGTACCATCTTTACAGCTTGTAGCTGTGTCACATAAATATTACAGTTGTACAGCTTGTAGCTGTGTCACATAAATATTACAGTTGTACAGCTTGTAGCTGTGTCACATAAATATTACAGTTGTACAGCTTCTAGCTGTGTCACATAAATATTACAGTTTATTCTACCATCTTTACAGTTTCTAGCTAGCTGTATCGCATAAATATTACAGTTTATTGTACCATCTTTACAGCTTCTAGCTGTATCCATAAATATTACAGTTTATTGTGCCATCTTTACAGCTTCTAGCTGTATCCATAAATATTACAGCTTATTGTGCCATCTTTACAGCTTCTAGCTGTGTCACATAAATATTACAGTTTATTGTACCATCTTTACAGTTTCTAGCTGTATCGTATAAATATTACAGTTTATTGTACCATCTTTACAGTTTCTAGCTAGCTGTATCGTATAAATATTACAGTTTATTGTACCATCTTTACAGCTTCTAGCTGTATCACATAAATATTACAGTTTATTCTACCATCTTTACAGCTTCTAGCTGTATCACATAAATATTACAGTTTATTGTACCATCTTTACAGTTACCCATCACGACGCAGCCAGAAGACAGAAGGAGCACGGGTGTTGGACTCTGTGATGGCCATCAAGATGGCTCACGTTAATCAGACCCGGGGTTACTACAGGTTTTCCCCCTCTCCCGGGGCCTCCGCCCCCCGCGCCCTGGGCGTCAACCAGCATGACGTCAGCATGCTGGTCAGGCACACCGCCAACAGCCGCCCAGAGTCCGAGCGCGCCAACGCCCTCCTGACCTCCGCCCGTCTCCCTGACCTGGGCAAGGCCTACTCTACCGTCACCTTCAGCGAGCCGATCACCGTGTCCTAATGATGATGATTGTTGTGTAGATGATGATAGCAGTAACGACACTAATGATGATGATGATGATAATGCTGCAACATGTCGGTACTACTCAGGATTCTTTGTATCTTGGTGACCTTTTACCCCACGACCTTGACCTGACCTGACCCCTGCCTGCTTGATGTCACCTTCAGCCAACCTATGACTGTGTGCTGATGACCTTGAAGGACGATGGTGTAGAATGACGTTTAAACACCTGTACTGTGTGAGCGGTGTTCAGCACTGTGTACTCTAACCTCTTCCTATCTTTACAATCGATCAATAAACAACTGACCACTGTGATGATCACTCAAAATCTTTATCGATAAACTGGTGTGGACAATACTGCCAACGGCGTGATCTTCAACTTCAGTGTCATTATCACACGAAAATGTTAATATTCTGTAGACAGACTTACCATCTGGATCATTCACAATTTTACTGTGATTATCACACAAAAACTTGAATATTCTCTAAACAGACTTGATGATCCACAACTTTATTGTGATTATCATAGCACAGCTATATTATTCTGTAGACAATATCGCCAACATGGCATTTCTTTACGGCTAGTTTCTTGCCATTTTGTGTAGCGTCTGTTGTACTAAACGTATGTCGGTGTTTTTACCGCTGCAGAACGGTCATTTAATAAACGGTCACGGTTTGTGTCTGGAATGACGATAGATGTGATAGATTCTCTTCTCAATCTACCAATACGAAGATGACTTCATGCTCATGCAGCTGGCTCTCTCTTGACTGCCGTCTGTGGAAGGTGCCCCAGTTGATAATATCGTTTGACAGAGAAACTATTAGAAGACAGGAGAAACCGTTTAGCAGATCATCTGGGGTATCTCACTCCTCCATCCATGGGTCAGAGGACCATCTAGGGTGGTACCCATACCCCCATATTTGGATCAAAGGACAGGTGAAGTTGAACATGAAAACAAAGACATTCTTAACCCTTTGACTCCCGACCCTGTCCACCAGCACCCTGCATTGCCAACCATGCTAGCAAAGCAAAAACTTAACCCTTTGATTCCCTCACCCTATCCACCAGCTTCCTGCAGGAAGCTGGTGGATAGGGTGAGGGAATCAAAAGGTTAAGTTTTTGCAGTTAGTGGATAGGGTGCGGGAGTCAAAGGGTTAAACAGAAGAACATCAGTTAAGGAAAGTGTCGGTGGGTTTTTTTTTCCAACATTTTTTATATTGCTTAGACATCCTGTTTCAAACTGACTTAGGGATAATGGTCCAGTTTCTTTTTTAACAGCAACATTGCTCCAATCATTGTGGTGGGGTTAGCTTAGGTCTCTCCTTTTCACCTGCCCGCTGCCAATTGCAGACTTTGCCAGCACAGTGGGTTTGGGGCAGGCTTAAGGAATTTACCAGTAATCGCTGGCAGATTTGGGTTGTGCGCATATGGGGTTGTCCAGCCTCGATGAATCCCTCTTGAACCAACTCAGACTTGACCTGTTCCAGTAGGTATGTGTGTTTGGTGTTTTTTACTGATAAAAACGATGTAGAGTTGGCTGTTTTGTGTTAGGGTAGTTCTGATCGAAACCGATGAAATGGTTATTGAACAGAATCAAGAACGTCTGCGATATCAACGGAAAAACCACATCATGGATATAGATCGGCATTTGCTTTTGTGTTAATCTTACCATCAGCTGGCATTTGCTTTTGTGTTAATCTTACCATCAGCTGGCATTTGCTTGTTGGTCATACCATCAACTGGCATTTGCTTGTTGGTCATACCATCAACTGGCATTTGCTTGTTAGTCATACCATCAACTGGCATTTGCTTGTTGGTCATACCATCAACTGGCATTTGCTTGTTAGTCATACCATCAGCTGGCATTTGCTTGTTGGTCATACCATCAACTGGCATTTGCTTGTTAGTCATACCATCAGCTGGAATTTGCTTGTTGGTCATACCATCAACTGGCATTTGCTTGTTAGTCATACCATCAACTGGCATTTGCTTGTTGGTCATACCATCAACTGGCATTTGCTTGTTAGTTATACCATCAGCTGGCATTTGCTTGTTGGTCATACCATCAGCTGGCATTTGCTTGTTAGTCATACCATCAACTGGCATTTGCTTGTTGGTCATACCATCAACTGGCATTTGCTTGTTAGTCATACCATCAACTGGCATTTGCTTGTTGGTCATGCCATCAACTGGCATTTGCTTGTTGGTCATACCATCAGCTGGCATTTGCTTGTTGGTCATACCATCAGCTGGCATTTGCTTGTTAGTCATACCATCAACTGGCATTTGCTTGTTAGTCATACCATCAACTGGCATTTGCTTGTTGGTCATACCATCAACTGGCATTTGCTTGTTAGTCATACCATCAACTGGCATTTGCTTGTTGGTCATACCATCAGCTTCACATCTTACACTGACATCTCTTAAACCCTTCAAAATTTCATGTGTTGGAGACGCTTTTATATTCCCCCTATGAAATTGATATTTCCCCTCCCCCACCTACCCCCCCCCCCCCCTCCATATGACAGTGTCTTGTGTCCTCTATGTCTCAGGGTACATGTCAGTGATAGTGACATGTATCCCCTATGTCCCAGGGTACCATGTCAGTGATAGTGACATGTATCCTCTATGTCTCAGGGGTACCATGTCAGCGATAGTGACATGTATCCTCTCTGTCTCAGGGGTACCATGTCAGTGACAGTGACATGTATCCTCTATGTCTCAGGGGTACCATGTCAGTGACAGTGTCATGGATCCCCTATGTCTCAGGGGTACCGATGGCTCGTTGTGATCACTTTAACCTTGAAGTACGCAATGCACTGGGTCACTGTCGACTACTGCCTGTTGGCTGCCTCTGCCTTTAACCCTTTGACTCCCTCACCCGACCTGTAGGGAATGGGTGAAAGCTGGTGGGTAGGGTGAGGGACTGAAAGGGTAAAATATAAAGGGATCTGTAATTGTCAAAACAATTCTCTTCTTGAACACCTGTTTTCATCTGCAACCGTCTGATTTTTACTGCACTGTGCTTGAGTCGACAGCTTCAAGTGACTTTGGGGGAATAGAGAGAAGGATAATTTGTGGAAATAAATATGTGGATGTGCACAAAATAATATGTGAATATGCACAAAATGACTTCTCTTGGCTAAATGGGTTTTTTGTTTGTTTTTTGTTTGTTTTTTCCAACGAACGTGCGCGCACGACTGTGTGTGTGCGTGCGTGTGTGTGTGTGTGTGTGTGTGTGTGTGTGTGTGTGTGTGTGTGTGTGCGTGCGAAGAACTGTATCTTGCTCTGTGTTTCAAGGTGGGTGGACGAGGTGTTTTGTTACATTCCGACGTTACAGTACAGGACTTGGAGGTGGAACAAAAGGCAGAGATATCACAATGTATATACTTGTTCTTTTTTTCCCTCCTGTGTTTTTACTAGAAAAAATGGCCCTGCTTTATTTTTATCATATTGTGATA
Source organism: Monoplex corrugatus (assembly GCA_030674185.1). Lineage (NCBI taxonomy): Eukaryota > Metazoa > Mollusca > Gastropoda > Littorinimorpha > Ranellidae > Monoplex > Monoplex corrugatus. Next base: position 2,826,140 of record JAPXFY010000018.1, read on the forward strand.
TACAGGATTTCAGTTTGAAAGCAATTGAAGAAAATTGCATTGTGTGCCAATTGTAAATATGAGTCTTGTTCCCATTTGATTTTTATCAAGATTTTGCGCTATACAAATATTGTAATTATCATTGTAATTATTATAATTATTATTTAAAGTCTGTCGAGTGTAACCTTATTGTTATGGATAAGAGAGCTTCTGGTTGTGATGATATATCGTTGTTATGGTCATTCTTTCTTTACCGGTTCCATGTTGTATTAGTTTTGGCCTCTCTCTCTGTTGGCCCAACTGGTGTTTTGAAAAGGGTGAGCATGTTGTATAGACAACAACAGGTTCTCCATATCACTATGGCCAGGAGACATCTATACTGCTGTATGGACAACAACAGGTTCTCCATATCACTATGGCCAGGTGACATCTATACTGCTGTATGGACAACAACAGGTTCTCCATATCACTATGGCCAGGAGACATCTATACTGCTGTATGGACAACAACAGGTTCTCCATATCACTATGGCCAGGAGACATCTATACTGCTGTATGGACAACAACAGGTTCTCCATATCACTATGGCCAGGAGACATCTATACTGCTGTATGGACAACAACAGGTTCTCCATATCACTATGGCCAGGAGACATCTATACTGCTGTATGGACAACAACAGGTTCTCCATATCACTATGGCCAGGAGACATCTATACTGCTGTATGGACAACAACAGGTTCTCCATATCACTATGGCCAGGAGACATCTATACTGCTGTATGGACAACAACAGGTTCTCCATATAACTATGGCCAGGTGACATCTATACTGCTGTATGGACAACAACAGGTTCTCCATATAACTATGGCCTGTGTCCTGGAGACATCTATACTGCTGTATGGACAACAACAGGTTCTCCATATCACTATGGCCAGGAGACATCTATACTGCTGTATGGACAACAACAGGTTCTCCATATCACTATGGCCAGGAGACATCTATACTGCTGTATGGACAACAACAGGTTCTCCATATAACTATGGCCAGGTGACATCTATACTGCTGTATGGACAACAACAGGTTCTCCATATAACTATGGCCATGAGACATCTATACTGCTGTATGGACAACAACAGGTTCTCCATATCACTATGGCCAGGTGACATCTATACTGCTGTATGGACAACAACAGGTTCTCCATATCACTATGGCCAGGTGACATCTATACTGCTGTATGGACAACAACAGGTTCTCCATATCACTATGGCCATGAGACATCTATACTGCTGTGTGGACAACAACAGGTTCTCCATATCACTATGGCCTGTGTCCAGGAGACATCTATACTGCTGTATGGACAACAACAGGTTCTCCATATCACTATGGCCTGTGTCCAGGAGACATCTATACTGCTGTATGGACAACAACAGGTTCTCCATATCACTATGGCCTGTGTCCAGGAGACATCTATACTGCTGTATGGACAACAACAGGTTCTCCATATCACTATGGCCTGTGTCCAGGAGACATCTATACTGCTGTATGGACAACAACAGGTTCTCCATATCACTATGGCCTGTGTCCAGGAGACATCTATACTGCTGTATGGACAACAACAGGTTCTCCATATCACTATGGCCATGAGACATCTATACTGCTGTATGGACAACAACAGGTTCTCCATATCACTATGGCCAGGTGACATCTATACTGCTGTATGGACAACAACAGGTTCTCCATATCACTATGGCCAGGTGACATCTATACTGCTGTATGGACAACAACAGGTTCTCCATATCACTATGGCCACTGAAGATATTTATCCAGTAGCGCAGTTCTATAATCCTTTGGTACTGCAGTAGACCTATCACTTTATTTCTGTAGCAACAGTCTTCAGTAGTTCTCATGGGAAAGATCACATTTTTTTAAAAGAAATTTGGTTTAAGTTCTGTATCAAAACAAACAAACATCTTAGAAATGTTTTCAGAAAGAGGTTATCAGTTTTATCATTATTTTCTACTGCACAAATGACAGTGACATTTTAAACAAGACAAACGTAAGGGTTGGTTATGAGTGACCATGCTGAAGCTTTTTATGGACATTAATAGGAAACACTCGCAAAGACCTGAAAGCAAAGATGTAAAACAGTTACATTCCCTCTGTATAGTTTGAAAGAGAAAAACAGGATGAACAGTATGAGATCAATTATCTTCAGTAGATCTTGAAGTGTTAATGATTTTCAATATAACTTGAATTGTTGGTGATTTTCGATGGATTTTGAAATGTTGATGATTTTCAGTAGAGCTTGAAATGTTAATGCTTTTCAATATAGCGTAAATTATTGGTGATTTTCAATGGATTTTGAAATGTTGATGGTTTTCAGTAAAGCTTGAAATGTTAATGCTTTTCAATATAACGTAAATTGTTGGTGATTTTCAATGGATTTTGAAATGTTGATGATTTTTCAGTAGAGCTTGAAATGTTGATGGCTTTTAGTATAACGTAAAATGTTGATGGCTTTTAGTATAACGTAAAATGTTGATGGCTTTTAGTATAACGTAAAATGTTGATGGCTTTTAGTATAACGTAAAATGTTGATGGCTTTTAGTATAACGTAAAATGTTGATGGCTTTTAGTATAACATAAAATGTTGATGGCTTTTAGTATAACGTAAAATGTTGATGGCTTTTAGTATAACGTAAAATGTTGATGGCTTTTAGTATAACGTAAAATGTTGATGGCTTTTAGTATAACGTAAAATGTTGATGGCTTTTAGTATAACGTAAAATGTTGATGGCTTTTAGTATAACATAAAATGTTGATGGCTTTTAGTGGATCTTGGACTGGTGATTTTCTTTCTTCACCATTTCTGATTAAAGGGGGACTGGAAATGGACTGCTGCCGTTTGTGCTTTTATGTCAGAAAGCTTTCCTGGAGAAACTGTTCTTCAGTCAGGAAACTGTCTTCCATGTCTTATAGTTAGGAAACTGTCCTCTGTCTTCCTGTAGGAAACTGTCTTCCAGTCAGGAAACTGTCTTCCATGTCTTATAGTTAGGAAACTGTCCTCTGTCTTCCTGTAGGAAACTGTCTTCCAACAGGAAACTGTCTTCCACATTTTTCAGTCAAGGGTAGGAAAGTGTCTTCCGGTGTCTTCATTACATTGTTTAGTGTTTTTAAACTGTCTTCATTACATTGTTTAGTGTTTTTAAACTGTCTTCATTTCATTGTTTAGTGTTTTTAAACTGTCTTCATTACATTGTTTAGTGTTTTTAAACTGTCTTCATTACATTGTTTAGTGTTTTTAAACTGTCTTCATTATATTGTTTAGTGTTTTTAAACTGTCTTCATTACATTGTTTTAGTGTTTTTAAACTGTCTTCATTATATTGTTTAGTGTTTTTAAACTGTCTTCATTACATTGTTTAGTGTTTTTAAACTGTCTTCATTATATTGTTTAGTGTTTTTAAACTGTCTTCATTATATTGTTTAGTGTTTTTAAACTGTCTTCATTATATTGTTTAGTGTTTTTAAACTGTCTTCATTATATTGTTTAGTGTTTTTAAACTGTCTTCATTATATTGTTTAGTGTTTTTAAACTGTCTTCATTATATTGTTTAGTGTTTTTAAACTTTCATTAAATTGTGTAATGTTTTAAAACTGTCTTCATTATATTGTTTAGCGTTTTTAAACTGTCTTCATTATATTGTTTAGTGTTTTTAAACTGTCTTCATTATATTGTTTAGTGTTTTTAAACTGTCTTCATTATATTGTTTAGTGTTTTTAAACTGTCTTCATTACATTGTTTAGTGTTTTTAAACTGTCTTCATTATATTGTTTAGTGTTTTTAAACTGTCTTCATTACATTGTTTAGTGTTTTTTAAACTGTCTTCATTATATTGTTTAGTGTTTTTAAACTGTCTTCATTATATTGTTTAGTGTTTTTAAACTGTCTTCATTATATTGTTTAGTGTTTTTAAACTTTCATTAAATTGTGTAATGTTTTTAAACTGTCTTCATTATATTGTTTAGCGTTTTTAAACTGTCTTCATTATATTGTTTAGTGTTTTTAAACTGTCTTCATTATATTGTTTAGTGTTTTTAAACTGTCTTCATTATATTGTTTAGTGTTTTCAAACTGTCTTCATTACATTGTTTAGAGTTTTTAAACTGTCTTCATTATATTGTTTAGTGTTTTTTAAACTGTCTTCATTATATTGTTTAGTGTTTTTAAACTGTCTTCATTATATTGTTTAGTGTTTTTAAACTGTCTTCTTTACATTGTTTAGAGTTTTTAAACTGTCTTCATTATATTGTTTAGTGTTTTTAAACTGTCTTCATTATATTGTTTAGTGTTTTAAAACTGTCTTCATTATATTGTTTAGCGTTTTAAAACTGTCTTCATTATATTGTTTAGTGTTTTTAAACTGTCTTCATTATATTGTTTAGTGTTTTTAAAACTGTCTTCATTATATTGTTTAGTGTTTTTAAACTGTCTTCATTATATTGTTTAGTGTTTTTAAACTGTCTTCATTACATTGTTTAGAGTTTTTAAACTGTCTTCATTATATTGTTTAGTGTTTTTTAAACTGTCTTCATTATATTGTTTAGTGTTTTTAAACTGTCTTCATTATATTGTTTAGTGTTTTTAAACTGTCTTCTTTACATTGTTTAGAGTTTTTAAACTGTCTTCATTATATTGTTTAGTGTTTTTAAACTGTCTTCATTATATTGTTTAGTGTTTTAAAACTGTCTTCATTATATTGTTTAGCGTTTTAAAACTGTCTTCATTATATTGTTTAGTGTTTTTAAACTGTCTTCATTATATTGTTTAGTGTTTTTAAACTGTCTTCTTTACATTGTTTAGAGTTTTTAAACTGTCTTCATTATATTGTTTATGTTTTTAAACTGTCTTCATTATATTGTTTAGTGTTTTTAAACTGTCTTCATTATATTGTTTAGTGTTTTAAAACTGTCTTCATTATATTGTTTAGTGTTTTTAAACTGTCTTCATTATATTGTTTAATGTTTTTAAACTGTCTTCATTATATTGTTTAGTGTTTTTAAACTGTCTTCATTATATTGTTTAGTGTTTTTAAACTGTCTTCATTATATTGTTTAGTGTTTTTAAACTGTCTTCATTATATTGTTTAGTGTTTTTAAACTGTCTTCATTATATTGTTTAGTGTTTTTAAACTGTCTTCATTATATTGTTTAGTGTTTTTAAACTGTCTTCATTATATTGTTTAGTGTTTTTTAACTGTCTTCATTAATTGTTTAGTGTTTTTAAACTGTCTTCATTATATTGTTTAGTGTTTTTAAACTGTCTTCATTATATTGTTTAGTTTTTTTTAAACTGTCTTCATTACATTGTTTAGTGTTTTTAAACTGTCTTCATTATATTGTTTAGTGTTTTTAAACTGTCTTCATTATATTGTTTAGTGTTTTTAAACTGTCTTCATTATATTGTTTAGTGTTTTTAAACTGTCTTCATTATATTGTTTAGTGTTTTTAAACTGTCTTCATTACATTGTTTAGTGTTTTTAAACTGTCTTCATTATATTGTTTAGTGTTTTTAAACTTTCTTCATTATATTGTTTAGTGTTTTTAAACTGTCTTCATTATATTGTTTAGTGTTTTTAAACTGTCTTCATTATATTGTTTAGTTTTTTTAAACTTTCATTACATTGTTTAGTGTTTTTAAACTGTCTTCATTATATTGTTTAGTGTTTTTAAACTGTCTTCATTGCATTGTTTAGTGTTTTTAAACTTTCATTACATTGTTTAGTGTTTTTAAACTGTCTTCATTATATTGTTTAGCGTTTTTAAACTTTCTTCATTATATTGTTTAGTGTTTTTAAACTGTCTTCATTATATTGTTTAGTGTTTTTAAACTGTCTTCATTATATTGTTTAGTGTTTTTAAACTGTCTTCATTATATTGTTTAGTGTTTTTAAACTGTCTTCATTATATTGTTTAGTGTTTTTAAACTGTCTTCATTATATTGTTTAGTGTTTTTAAACTGTCTTCATTATATTGTTTAGTGTTTTTAAACTGTCTTCATTATATTGTTTAGTGTTTTTAAACTTTCATTACATTGTTTAGTGTTTTTAAACTGTCTTCATTACATTGTTTAGTGTTTTTAAACTTTCATTACATTGTTTAGTGTTTTAAAACTGTCTTCATTACATTGTTTAGAGTTTTTAAACTGTCTTCATTATATTGTTTAGTGTTTTTAAACTGTCTTCATTATATTGTTTAATGTTTTTTAAACTGTCTTCATTATATTGTTTAGTGTTTTTAAACTGTCTTCATTATATTGTTTAGTGTTTTTAAACTGTCTTCATTATATTGTTTAGTGTTTTTAAACTGTTTTCATTATATTGTTTAGTGTTTTTAAACTGTCTTCATTACATTGTTTAGTGTTTTTAAACTGTTTTCATTATATTGTTTAGTGTTTTTAAACTGTTTTCATTTTATTGTTTAGTGTTTTTAAACTGTCTTCATTATATTGTTTAGTGTTTTTAAACTGTTTTCATTATATTGTTTAGTGTTTTTAAACTGTCTTCATTACATTGTTTAGTGTTTTTAAACTGTTTTCATTATATTGTTTAGTGTTTTTAAACTGTTTTCATTATATTGTTTAGTGTTTTTAAACTGTCTTCATTACATTTTTTAGTGTTTTTAAACTGTTTTCATTATATTGTTTAGTGTTTTTAAACTGTTTTCATTATATTGTTTAGTGTTTTTAAACTGTCTTCATTATATTGTTTAGTGTTTTTAAACTGTTTTCATTATATTGTTTAGTGTTTTTAAACTGTCTTCATTATATTGTTTAGTGTTTTTAAACTGTCTTCATTATATTGTTTAGTGTTTTTAAACTGTCTTCATTACATTGTTTAGTGTTTTTAAACTGTCTTCATTATATTGTTTAGTGTTTTTAAACTGTCTTCATTACATTGTTTAGTGTTTTTAAACTGTCTTCATTACATTGTTTAGTGTTTTTAAACTGTCTTCATTACATTGTTTAGTGTTTTTTAAACTGTCTTCACAGGTATTACCTTCTGTGCCCTTTGTTAGACTGAAAGAGGTTTTTTGTCTTTGAGCTACACCAGAACATTGTCTTCCATATTTTACAGCTCTGTGGCCATTTTGTTTGTTGATATCTTTCAGACTGACGGCTGTTGTGTACCGGTAGTCATTTCTGTGTGAGAAGCCATTGTGAATGTTATCAGAGTACGTGTTAGTCGGTGTGTGTGTGTGGGGGGGGGGGGTTTGTTAGTTTGTTTGTTTGTTTGTTCGTTTGTTTGTTTTTTTTGCAGTATAGCCAAACAGACTGATGCAAACATAGACATTGAACTCGTACGCCAAGTCGGGATTGATACAAGGACAAATATAGTCGGGATTGATACAAGGACAAATATAGTCAGGATTGATACAAGGACAAATATAGTCAGGATTGATACAAGGACAAATATAGTCGGGATTGATGCAAAGACAAATATAGTCGGGATTGATACAAGGACAAATATAGTCAGGATTGATACAAGGACAAATATAGTCAGGATTGATACAAGGACATATATAGTCGGGATTGATACAAGGACAAATATAGTCAGGATTGATACAAGGACAAATATAGTCGGGATTGATACAAGGACATATATAGTCAGGATTGATACAAGGACATATATAGTCAGGATTGATTCAAGGACATATATAGTCGGGATTGATACAAGGACATATATAGTCGGGATTAATACAAGGACATATATAGTCGGGATTAATACAAGGACATATATAGTCGGGATTGATTCAAGGACATATATAGTCGGGATTAATACAAGGACATATATAGTCGGGATTGATACAAGGACATATATAGTCGGGATTAATACAAGGACATATATAGTCGGGATTAATACAAGGACATATATAGTCGGGATTGATTCAAGGACATATATAGTCGGGATTAATACAAGGACATATATAGTCGGGATTGATACAAGGACATATATAGTCGGGATTAATACAAGGACAAATATAGTCGGGATTGATACAAGGACAAATATAGTCAGGATTGATTCAAAGACATATATAGTCGGGATTGATACAAGGACATATATAGTCGGGATTAATACAAGGACATATATAGTCGGGATTGATAGATACAAGGACAAATATAGTCGGGATTGATTCAAAGACATATATAGTCGGGATTGATACAAGGACATATATAGTCGGGATTGGTACCAGGACAAATGTAGAACCTGTACACTAAGTAGGACATTAAGACCTTGCGTGACCATTCTCTGTCTTGTTCGTCACATAGCATCTCTGGCGTCAGTGCATGTGAAATTTATTCCAAGCTCTGAGACTAAATCTTGAAAAACTTAAAACTGAGACTTGCGAACAGATCTGTATGTTTGTGACCGCTTGTATCATCAACTTGAGTTGTGTAGATTATGTTGTGTGGTTTAGTTGTATAAGATAGAGTTCTTAAATGTTATATAAAACCAATACTGTTTACGGTTATGAGGCGTGGACAGTCAACAAGCAAAGCCACAAGATTGAGGCTGCCGAGACTTGGTTTCTAAGAAAAATGTTGAGAGTTCCATGGACAGCAAAGAAAACAAACGAGACAGTCTTGATGGAGGCAGACACAAGAAGATCATTCATAAGGAAGATTAGGAAAAAGACAAGCAACATTTATAGGCCATTTTATGAGGAAAGAGGAATTGGAGCACATGGTCACAACAGGAAGGCTGGAGGGAAAGAGAGCACCAGGTAGACCCAGGGAGAGGATATTGGACGGACTTGCAGAGTGGCTGAAGACAAAGAGGGTGGAAGAGGTGCTTGATGCAACAAGGGATAAAAACAGACGGAAGGCCATGATCGCCAACGCCATGTGGCAAGGCACGTGATGATGATGATGAAGATAGAGTCTTGTTGGTATTGTTTCGTCATATTGTTTTATGCAGCAATGCTGGAGTATTGTGTTTCAGTTGTATAAAAAAAAGTATTAGACTGTTGCTGGTATTGTTAGTCGTATTGTTTTATGCAGCAATGCTGGAGTATTATTGATATTGTTAGTCATGGTACAAACATGGTATTATTACTTATCAGTTGTATGAACTACAGTTTTCGACAGAGTCAGTGTTAGTTGAGTGAACTGAATTATTTGAAGTATTCCTTTCTTTCGGTCGTCAGACATTTGGCCTGTGAGTGTCTTGCCCACACTTTGATTTCCAAAACTAGCTTCCCCCTTGTCTGTCAGTGTGTCGACAGGGTCGTTTCGCCTGCAGAGATAAAGGAGGATGGAGGGAAAGAGAGAAAAAGAGAAAGACAGACAGTCAGACAGACAGATAAACTGAAAACAGCGGTTGGCGAAATGAACTTTCTTGAGAGCGTGTAGGCGAAACACGGATCGGCGAAACTTGGTGCCTCCTTTCTGGGTTTGATCGTGTCATTCATCACAAGCATGCCTGCATTTTGGGTCACATTTTCTGGAACTGTAGATAGATAGAAAATAGATAGATAGTAGATAGATGATAGATAGATAGATAGATAGATAGATAGATAGATAGATAGATAGATAGATAGATAGATAGATAGATAGATAGATAGATAGATAGATAGGTAGATAGATAGATAGATAGATATATAGATATAGATAGATAGTAGGTAGGTAGGTAGATAGATAGATAGATAGATAGATAGATATGTATATAGGTACGCTGTTCAAATCCTTTTGCTGCCACGAAATAGCTGTGACGTCTTTGTTCTTGGAAACCAGCAAGTGTGTTGTTATTGTTTTATTGTTCTTATTTTTGTCATTGTTGCTGACACTGTGTTAGTCTGTACATTTCACTAGGTACATATATTGTGATGTTATGATTAATATGGAAAATAACCCAGCTTATTTGGACATTTTGGATTGTCAACAAAGACTGTCGAACAATATGAAAAATAACCCAATGTATTGCTGAACATTTTTGGAATGTCAACAAAGACGGTTGAACAATACGAACAATAACCCCATTTATTTTCTGAACATCTCGGAATGTCAACAAAGAAAAACTGTTGAATAATATAAAAAATAACCCAATTTATGTCTGTACGTTTGGAATGTCAACAAAGAACAACTGCTAAGGTCGTTGCTACATATGCATGCTGTACATTGTTATGTGTATTTTACATTTGATTAACACTATTTGTCTTCAGCCATTTGTAATATCCTGTAGATTGAAATAGCTTGTGTTTGGTGTTCATGTAGACTTGTGATCAGATGATTTAGAAATTTTTGGTCACGTTTTCAATGACTGTCTCAAGTTTTCTTGAAGTTGTCGTTTAGTCATATGCCAGCATTTTGTACACGTAGCGCAGAAGGATTTAAACGTATCAGTCGAATGCCAAAACTTATGTGAACTGATTTTAAAAGTGTTGTTTTGTGTTTTGCCTGCATAACATATTGCAAAAAGCCATATGTAGTCACATGTGTAGTAAATGTCATAAATTACCTGGGGGCTGTCATTTAGTCATAGAGTGGCCTGTTGTACACAAATTACAAAGACCTTAAACAGATCTGCTTGGATGCCACAAGTTATGTGAAAATTTTTTTAAAACATTAGTCTTTTATGTGTCTGTGTAAATGTCCATAAAGTTAATGTGTTATTGATCCTGTATTATGCTTACTATCATAATATTACCTGGCATCAACCAGGCCCAAGAGATACAGACACCTGCGGTGTTGGTCAGAAGATTTAAGAGACACCATCAATGACGCATCCCTGAAGTGGATGAGACTCGACTGTGTGGTCCCAGTCTTCCCAATGAGCCCATAACACGACCAGCTCTGGTAAGAGCCGGTTAGAGCCGAAAAATCCCACAATGATTTTTAAACGGGCTGACGGGGGATTCGAACCCACAACCTACCAGTCGGTTAGTCCGTTGGGCAGACCGCTTCACCACGGCGAGTGGTATGGGTTCACAGTTTACCTGTATGTATATCTGTGGAGGGTCTGTTGGAATTGGTCTTCGTCGCAAATGTTGCTGTATGTGTTTCTGTGGAGACGGTATAGGGTTGGATTAGTCATGTACTGCTGTACGTATCTTGGTGTATGTGTACATTGTCAAAAAATAGCGTGACACTGGTGTAAGTATACATTGTCAAAAAATAGCGTGACACTGGTGTAGGTGTACATTGTCAAAAAATAGCGTGACACTGGTGTATGTATACATTATCAAAAAATAGCGTGACACTGGTGCATGTGTACATTGTCAAAAAATAGCGTGACACTGGTGTATGTATACATTATCAAAAATAGCGTGACAGTCTATCAGAACACGAACAACAGTAATATTACTGTGGCTAGCTTTTTGCCGATAGTTACGGCACTTACGATACGATATCAAATACCAAATAATTTCTTTATTGTTATTTTCATCAATAAACAGATTATGATAACAAACTACACAACCCGCACTCAGTTGTCAGTATCTTCGTATAAAGCAGTACGATGTACTGCAGTATATTACATATAGATATTGTTGTAGCTGGAGCATGTAAAATGACGCCATTTATAACACAGTGCATGTAAAATGACGCCATTTATAACACAGTGCATGTAAAATGACGCCATTTATAACACAGTGCATGTAAAAATGACGCCATTTATAACACAGTGCAAAGCATTGAATAAATAGCATTATTTTAGCCGGTGTTTTCATCTATAACCAGATCAGTACTAGTAAAACAAATAGTATAACAGATGCCGAATAGTGAGTATTTCTGTATAATACAATATTATAGTGTATGACAGCTCATGAAATAATGACATTATTGTAGTTCTAGTCTTTAAAACAATAATTATATGTATATTACAGTACCAAATGTTTAATGAATTACGTTACTGTTGTTGGTGTTTCATGTAAAACCTGGTTATTGTAACCAATAGTATAGCAGATGCTGGATAGCAAGTATTTTTACATAATACAACCCAATGTAATACATTACACTAAATAATGAGATTATTGTAACTCGTGTCTTTGCCAATAATGAGACTGTTACACTGTAACAAAATAGGAATACTTTCAAAAATTATCAGAAAATTGCAAGTCAAGCAAACTTTATTATTTCTCAATGAGAAGGTTTGCGTGAAAAATTAATGTAATAGAGATAACAAACATTGAATATCAGTTAACACAGATAACAAAAATTGAATATCAACACAGATAACGAAAATTGAATATCAATTAACACAGATAACAAACATTGAATATCAATTAACACAGATAACAAAAATTGAATATCAATTAACACAGATAACAAACATTGAATATCAATTAACACAGATAACAAAAATTGAATATCAATTAACACAGATAACAAACATTGAATATCAATTAACACAGATAAAAATTGGATATCAATTAACACAGATAACAAACATTGAATATCAATTAACACAGATAAACATTGAATATCAATTAACACAGATAAAAACTGAATATCAATTAAGAGATCACAAACATTGAATACCAATTTAATACAGATAACAAAAATTGAATATCAATTAACACAGATAACAAAAATTGAATATCAATTAACACAAATAACAAAAATTGAATATCAATTAACACAGATAACAAACATTGAATATCAATTAACACATAACAAAAATTGAAATATCAATTAACGCAAATAACAAAAATTGAATATCAATTAACACAGATAACAAACATTGAATATCAGTTAACACAAATAACAAAAATTGAATATCAATTAACACAGATAACAAACATTGAATATCAATTAACACAGATAACAAACATTGAATATCAATTAACACAGATAAAAATTGAATATCAATTAACACAGATAACAAAAGTTGAATATCAGTTAACACAGATAACAAACATTGAATATCAATTAACACAGATAACAAAAATTGAATATCAGTTAACACAGATAACAAACATTGAATATCAATTAACACAAATAACAAAAATTGAATATCAATTAACACAGATAACAAACATTGAATATCAATTAACACAGATAACAAAAATTGAATATCAGTTAACACAGATAACAAAAATTGAATATCAATTAACACAGATAACAAAAATTGAATATCAGTTAACACAGATAACAAAAATTGAATATCAATTAACACAGATAACAAAAATTGAATATCAATTAACACAGATAACAAAAATTGAATATCAATTAACACAGATAACAAAAATTGAATATCAATGAAGAGATAACAAACATTGAATGTAAAAAATAATCAGATTGTTGAGTAGAACAGAGTAATTCAAGCATTAAATACTTTGTGTTATAACAGGTTGTGACCAATTTTGAATATATGATAAAGTGACACAGTAAAGCAACACTTCACAATATTGTTGTTGTGTCAGTGTATGTGTCACGTGTGTAGTTGTAGCGACACACTAGCATAGAGAGGCCACAATGAAGTTAATTTTGCCCAGTAATGCTTTTATCTTTGGGGTTTAGTTTTGTTGTTGTTTTTGTTGTTCTTCTTCTTCTTCGTCTTCTCCTTTTTCTTGTTCTTCTTCTCTTCTTCTTCTTCTTCTTCTTCTTCTTCTTCTTCTTCTTCTTTCTCTTCTTCTTCTTCTTCTTCTTCTTCTCTTCTTCTTCTTCTTTCTTCTTTTCTCTCTTCTTCTTCTTCCTTCTTCTTCTTCTTCTTCTTCTTCTTCTTCTTCTCTTCTTTCTTCTTCTTCTTCTTCTTTCTTCTTCTTCTTCTTCTTCTTCTTCTTCTTTCTCTTCTTCTTCTTCTTCTTCTTCTTCTTCTTCTTCTTCTTCTTCTTCTTCTTCTTCTTCTTCTTCTTCTTCTTCTTCTTCTTCTTTTCTTCTCTCTTCTTCTTCTTCTTCTTCTTCTTCTTCTTCTTTCTTCTTCTCTTCTTCTTCTTCTTCCCTTCTTCCTTCTTCTTCTTCTTCTTCTTCCTTCTTCTTCTTCTTCTTCTTCTTCTTCTTCTTTCTTCTTCTCTCTTCTTCTTCTTCTTCTTCTTCTTCTTCTTCTTCTTCTCTCGCTTCTTCTTCTTCTTCTTCTTCTTCTCTCTTCTTCCTTTTCTTCGCTTCTTCTTCGCATTCTTCTTCGCATTCTTCTTTCGCTTCTTCTTCTCTTCTTCGCATTCTTCTTCTTCTTCTTCTCTCTTCTTCTTCTTTCGCATTCTTCTCTTCTTCTTCTTCTTCTTCTTCTTCTTCTTCTTCTTCTTCTTCTTCTTCGCTTCTTTCTTTTCTTCATTCTTCTTCTTCGCATTCTTTCTTCTTCTTCTTCGCATTCTTCGCATTCCTTCGCATTCTTCTTCATCTTTTTCGCATTTCTTCTTCGCATTCTTCTTCTTCTTCTTCTTCTCTTCGCATTCTTCTTCGCATTCTTCGCATTCTTCGCTTCTTCTTCGCATTCTTCTTCGCATTCTTCGCATTCTTCGCATTCTTCGCATTCTTCTTCTTCGCATTCTTCTCTTCTTCTTCTTCATTCTTCGCATTCTTCGCATTCTTCTTCCGCATTCTTCTTCCTTCTTCGCATTCTCTTTCGCATTCTTCTTCTTCTTCTTCTCGCATTCTTCGCATTCTTCGCATTCTTCGCATTCTTCTTCATTTTGTTTTATTTTGTCTAGTTTACACAACCAGTTGTATTTTCGTGTCACTGGAAACATTTTTCTCAGAAGTTCAGTCTTTTACTGCCAGTATATACAACGAACATATGTATACTCTTTATTCTGCTCCCTGTCGTGCTTGTAGTAGTAACTATGATATTATTGTATGGTGAGAGTACATAGTATAGTGACTTTGTTACCTACACGTACTTACTTACTTATGTGTACTTTTACTCGCTGTTATTTTTGACCGGCGTTTGTATATGTGTAGTACACACAGTGAATACTGTTCTGTTACCTGTGATAGTGACACGTGATTGAAACTTATCTGTATCTATATCATATCCATCCATAAATTTTCAAAGGATGAAATGTAATGTATATGCCACAGGAAGACAAAAACTGATTGGTCTGATCATTTCAGAACTGTAACTTGTTTTTAACTGATAGATTCTCCTCTTCTCTGTTTGTCTCTGTCTCTCTGTGTCTCTCTTGTCTCTCTGTGTATCTCTCTGTCTCTCTCTGTCTGTCTCTGTCTGTCTGTCTGTCTCTGTCTTTCTGTCTCACTGTCTGTCTGTCTCTGTCTGTCTCGTCTCTCTGTCTCTCTGTCTCTGTCTCTCTCTGTCTCTCTTGTTCTCTCTGTCTCTCTCTGTCTCTCTCTGTCTCTGTCTCTCTCTGTCTCTGTCTCTCTCTGTCTGTCTCTCTCTCTTTCTCTCTTTCTCTCTTTCTCTCTCTCTCTCTTTCTCTTCTCTCTCTCTCTCTCTCTCTCTCTCTCTCTCTCTCTCTCTCTCTCTCTCGTTTTCTTCTCTCTTTCGATCCCAAACTGTTTAGAGGAAATGTACTGTAATGTCCATATGAAGGGAAATGTTTGAAATGCTGTAATCAAGTTTAGCCATGATGTCAGTGTTGTTACTGTACAGCCACACTGTGGTTCATTGCTGACTGTCTCAGTTAGTCATGGCGTTTTTATCGTCTGTCTGTCTGTCTCAATGACTGCCATTTTTAATACATGCAGTCTGTCTGTGTGTATATATATATATATATCGAGGGTTGACAGCCAGAACCCAGTATCTCACTGTTTTGTCAATTTTCACTTTTTTATACTGAACTGTTGCTTTTAATGTGATCTTTCGTCTGCTGGACTTTGTTTTTGCCATGGTATTGATTTTTGATCGGTTATCAATAAAACCAGAAATATATATTATATATATATAATATCAGTAGTCACCGTCAATCCACTCACTTGGCGCCGTCTTGTGCCACTTCCCTATGGATTCTGGTTTGTCGGCGGTTCTGATGCCACAGTCTTTCCTGACTTATATTTCGACATGATCAAACCATACAAATGTTGTCCACTTGGGCAGATATACTGTCCTAGTCTGTTATAGAGAGTTGATGTTGTTTGTGGCTTTGTCATGAAGATCCGTGGACAGCCTGTGAGGAAGACATTGTTGTAGTCACTCAGCAATCCCAGCACAAGGGTGTACCTCAGGCTGGTCGTTGTGCAGTGTTGTCACACAACACAGTGAAAATAATAAAATTAAAATTCTGGAATATGGAAACAGTAAAACACCCCGGTATGCACGCCCACCAAAGATGTAGACAGTACAACAACATAGTGCAGTGTGGTCAGCTGACCTAACAGATACAGACTGTACAACAACATAGTGCAGTGTGGTCAGCTCACCTAACAGATATAGACTGTACAACAACATAGTGCAGTGTGGTCAGCTCACCTAACAGATACAGACTGTACAACAACATAGTGCAGTGTGGTCAGCTGACCTAACAGAT
>JAPXFY010000018.1:2850035-2862535 GCA_030674185.1 Monoplex corrugatus
GTGTTCCGAATTTACCTACTTTCCAACGTCTACAAAGTATGAGATTCAAAACTGAACAGTATAATGCCAGGCCCCCCCCCCCCAACCTGCACCCCCCACCCCCCCAAAAAATTCACTTGTCCATTTTTAGATACTGAGCGGAATAGCTATATGCCAATGTTTTCTCACTAGAAAACGATTCTATCTTTATGATGTACTTAAATCTTGATGTTGACTTTGAAAACTTTAATGCATAAAATATTCTCAATAATTCTCGATGCCAGTATTATGAGGGTGGCTCTCATCCTCCCTCCCTCCCTCCCTCAGTGCTTTACCTTCCCCAATCCTCAACAGCCCTACCTGTGTATTGTTCACCAAAAACAGAGGACAGGGCAAGGGGACACTCCATGGGTCGGACTGTGAACAGGTTTTAGCGTCGTGACTCAACCGTGAGCGGAGACTAATCCTCACATGTGCACAGGGCCTGACACACACGTGATCTCGGGCGTCCTTCCCGCTGCCTCGTTTTAAAATGGAAGCCTCGTTTTAATCCCGGACTAGCGCGCGGGGCTCGGGCATTGAGAGTTAAATCCCCTCGCAAGAGATGAAAGGTACCTGAGGTGAAAACCGCCAGCAAGATGGCCGCCTAACCATCGGCACAAACATTGAGCAACCGGCGTAGAAGGTCAGAGTGAAATAGTGAGAGTACTGCAGGCCAGTGTTACGATAAACATGGATCGGGAGACAGGCAACTAGCTCTGTCACACCATAGACATAGATAGGGAGACAGACAACGAGCTCTGTCACATCATAGACATGGATAGGGAGACAGACAACTAGCTCTGTCACACCATAGACATGGATAGAGAGACAGGCAACTTGGTCTGTCACACCATAGACATGGATAGGGAGACAGGCAACTAGCTCTGTCACACCATAGACATGGATAGGGAGACAGGTAGCTAGCTCTGTCACACCATAGACATGGATAGGGAGACAGGCAACTAGCTCTGTCACATCATAGACATGGATAGGGAGACAGGTAACTACTTCTGTCACACCATAGACATGGATAGGGAGACAGGCAACTTGTTCTGTCACACCATAGACATGGATAGGGAGACAGGCAACTAGCTCTGTCACACCATAGACATGGATAGGGAGACAGGTAGCTAGCTCTGTCACACCATAGACATGGATAGGGAGACAGGCAACTTGTTCTGTCACACCACAGACATGGATAGGGAAACAGGCAACTAGCTCTGTCACATCATAGACATGGATAAGGAGACAGGCAACTAGCTCTGTCACACCATAGACATGGATAAGGAGACAGGCAACTAGCTCTGTCACACCATAGACATGGATAGGGAGACAGGTAACTAGCTCTGTCACACCATAGACATGGATAGGGAGACAGGTAACTAGCTCTGTCACACCATAGACATGGATAGGGAGACAGGTTACTAGCTCTGTCACACCATAAACATGGATAAGGAGACAGGTAACTAGCTCTGTCACACCATAGACATGGATAGGGAGACAGACAACTAGCTCTGTCACACCACAGACATGGACAGGGAGACAGGTTACTAGCTATGTCACACCATAGACATGGATAAGGAGACAGGTAACTAGCTCTGTCACACCATAGACATGGATAAGGAGACAGGTAGCTAGCTCTGTCACACCATAGACATGGATAGGGAGACAGGCAACTTGGTCTGTCACACCATAGACATGGATAGGGAGACGGGCAACTTGGTCTGTCACACCATAGACATGGATAGGGAGACAGGCAACTTGTTCTGTCACACCATAGACATGGATAGGGAGACAGGCAACTAGCTTTGTCATACCGTAGACATGGATAGGGAGACAAACAATAGCTCTGTCTCACCATAGACATGGATAGGGAGACAGGCAACTAGCTTTGTCATACCGTAGACATGGATAGGGAGACAAACAATAGCTCTGTCTCACCATACACTTTCACAGGGAGACAGACAACTAGCTATGTCACACCACAGACATGGATAGGGAGACAGACAACTAGCTATGTCACACCACAGACATGGATACGGAGACAAACAATAGCTCTGTCTCACCATAGACTTTCACAGTTAGACAGGCAACTAGCTCTGTCACACCATAGACATGGATAGGGAGAGATACAATAGCTCTGTCACACCATAGACTTTCACAGTTAGACAGGCAACTAGCTATGTCTCACCATAGACTTTCACAGTTAGACAGGCAACTAGCTCTGTCACACCATAGACATGGATAGGGAGACAAACAATAGCTCTGTCTCACCATAGACTTTCACAGTTAGACAGGCAACTAGCTCTGTCACACCATAGACATGGATAGGGAGAGATACAATAGCTCTGTCACACCATAGACATGGATAGGGAGAGATACAATAGCTCTGTCACACCATAGACATGGATAGGGAGAGATACAATAGCTCTGTCACACCATAGACATGGATAGGGAGAAATACAATAGCTCTGTCACACCATAGACATGGATAGGGAGAGATACAATAGCTCTGTCACACCATAGACATGGATAGGGAGAGATACAATAGCTCTGTCACACCATAGACATGGATAGGGAGAAATACAATAGCTCTGTCACACCATAGACATGGATAGGGAGAAATACAATAGCTATGTCACACCATAGACATGGATAGGGAGACAGACAACTAGCTCTGTCACACCATAGACTTTCACAGTTAGACAGGCAACTAGCTCTGTCACACCATAGACATGGATAGGGAGACAGGCAACTAGCTATGTCACACCATAGACTTTCACAGTTAGACAGGCAACTAGCTATGTCACACCATAGACTTTCACAGTTAGACAGGCAACTAGCTATGTCTCACCATAGACTTTCACAGTTAGACAGGCAACTAGCTCTGTCACACCATAGACATGGATAGGGAGAGATACAATAGCTATGTCACACCATAGACTTTCACAGTTAGACAGGCAACTAGCTATGTCTCACCATAGACTTTCACAGTTAGACAGGCAACTAGCTATGTCACACCATAGACTTTCACAGTTAGACAGGCAACTAGCTCTGTCACACCATAGACATGGATAGGGAGAGATACAATAGCTATGTCACACCATAGACTTTCACAGTTAGACAGGCAACTAGCTATGTCACACCATAGACTTTCACAGTTAGACAGGCAACTAGCTATGTCACACCATAGACTTTCACAGTTAGACAGGCAACTAGCTATGTCACACCATAGACATGGATAGGGAGACAGGCAATTAGCCTTATTACGCTCTGTGACATAATTGCCTCGTGTAGCCATGATCAAACTCACTCCACTGTATGAAAGTAGAATGGAGGAAGCCCATGTCTACAAGACTGAAGAATATGCCAGTGTAGCCAGCATAGAGGAAGCCTATGTCTGCAAGACTGAAAAGTATGCCAGTGTAGCCAGCACAGAGGAAGCCTATGTCTACAAGACTGAACTGTATGCCAGTGTAGCCAGCATGGAGGAAGCCTATGTCTACAAGACTGAACTGTATGCCAGTGTAGCCAGCATGGAGGAAGCGTATGTCTACAAGACTGAACTGTATGCCAGTGTAGCCAGCATGGAGGAAGCCTATGTCTACAAGATTGAATTGTATGCCAGTGTAGCCAGCACGGAGGAAGCCTATGTCTACAAGACTGAAAAGTATGCCAGTGTAGCCAGCACGGAGGAAGCCTATGTCTACAAGACTGAAAAGTATGCCAGTGTAGCCAGCATAGAGGAAACCTATGTCTACAAGACTGAAAAGTATGCCAGTGTAGCCAGCATTGAGGAAGCCTATGTCTACAAGACTGAAAAGTATGCCAGTGTAGCCAGCATAGAGGAAGCCTATGTCTACAAGACTGAAAAGTATGCCAGTGTAGCCAGCATTGAGGAAGCCTATGTCTACAAGACTGAAAAGTATGCCAGTGTAGCCAGCACGGAGGAAGCCTATGTCTACAAGACTGAACTGTATGCCAGTGTAGCCAGCACGGAGGAAGCCTATGTCTACAAGACTGAAAAGTATGCCAGTGTAGCCAGCATAGAGGAAGCCTATGTCTACAAGACTGAACTGTATGCCAGTGTAGCCAGCAGCAGTAGTAGTAGTAGTAGT
The DNA here is from genome assembly GCA_030674185.1 of Monoplex corrugatus. Classification (NCBI taxonomy): domain Eukaryota; kingdom Metazoa; phylum Mollusca; class Gastropoda; order Littorinimorpha; family Ranellidae; genus Monoplex; species Monoplex corrugatus. The sequence goes on from JAPXFY010000018.1 coordinate 2,854,175, forward strand.
AGTAGTTGTAGTAGTAGTAGTTGTTGTAGTAGTAGTTGTTGTAGTAGTAGTCGTCATCATTGTTATTATATCATCATCATCATCATCATCATTATTATCATCATTATTATCATTATTATTATTATTATTATCATTATTATTGTCGTCGTCGTCGTCGTCGTCGTCGTCGTCATCATCATCATCATTACCATTATCATCGTCGTCGTCGTCGTCATTATCATCATCATCATCATTATTATTATTATTATTATGTGTGTGTGTGTGTGTGTGTGTGTGTGTGTGTGTGTGTGTGTGTGTGCGTGGGTGCGTGTGTGTGCGTGCGTGCGTGCGTGTGTGTGCGTGCGTGCGTGTGTGTGTGTTTCAGCGCTTAGATTTGATTTTATCAAGATTTTGCGCTATATAAATATTGTAATTATTATTATTATTATCATCATCATCATTATCATTGTTGTTGTTGTTATCATCATCATCATTGTTATCATCATCATCATCACCATCATCATCATTATTTTTGTTATGATTATTATATTATTATTATCATTATCATTATTATTATTATTATTATTATTATTATTATTATTATGACTATTATCATTATTATCATCATCATTATTGCTCTGAGAATCCAGTGCACAGCATCTGTGTCAGCCAATCCCTTTAGCTATTTGTGTCTGTGGTGTAACTTACCTCCTGCCACAAGGACAAGGTGGACTGCACATACGTCATATAGCTGCTGACCTTGACTTTGAAGCAAGGTGGGCTGGACACAGTGCTATAGCAGTGACCTTGACCCTGAAAGGCTTTCCTTAGTCTGCTCTCGAGCACCCCCACACCAAAAAGAAATGTGTGTGTAAGTAAGACAGAGAAAGAGAGGGGGGGGGGAGAGAAAATGAGAGAAAGAGAAAGTGAGAGAAAGTAAGAAAGAGAGGGAGAAGAGAGAGAGAAAGAGAGAGAGAGAGTGAGAGAGAGAGACGGAGAGAGAGAATGAGAGAGAGAGAGAGTGAGAGAGAGAGACAGAGAGAGACACAGAGAGAGAGTCAGAGAGAGACAGAGACAGAGTGGGAAGAGAGAGAGAAAGAGAGAGAGAGTGAGAGAGAGACGGAGAGAGAGAGAGTGAGAGAGAGACACACACACACAGAGTGAGAGAGAGAGAAAGAGAGAGACAGACAGAGAGAGATAGAGACAGAGAGAGAGAGAGAGACAGAGAGAGAGAGACACACAGAGAGACACACAGAGAGAGACAGAGAGAACTCAGAACTCAGAACTCAGAACTCAGAACTCAGAATTTGTTCATGTACATCGGCCTTAGGCCACAATACAATAGTCGGTGGGGGGGGGGGGGGGAATAGGGTTTTTGTGGATTACACCAATATTGCAATGCGTATGATTGCATCGTCGAACATTGACACTTTCCGCGCTTTCCTCAGTTGAATACTTCGTTGGTGTAACAGTCAACAGATCTTTCTTTTGTTGACCAGATCTAACATTTAATGAAGTAATACACTAAATAGTACTTGATTATAATTAAGCTTCATCAGTGCATTAAGGCATCAAACAAGTCATAAAGATATTTATTACATATACATATATCGTTCCATTCCTCCACCTACTGATCAAGCAATTAGTCTCTCTGTATAGCCAACAGCCGGTCAATTAATACAATCATCACACAATCAACAAATAATTGGTAAATCACCTTGCTTGCGAAACATACTTCACTTTATCCATCTAATCAAACAAATACTTAGTACATTCAGTGTGCCGTGGCAATGGTAATCAATCAATCAATCAACTGCCATTCTATCATATAATTAGCCATCTGAATCCGATCAGTTAAAATACTGAACCGAGAGAGTGAGAGAGAGAGAGACAGAGACAGAGAAAGAGAGAGAGACAGAGAGAGAGAGAAAGACAGAGACAGAGAGAGAGAGACTGTTCAACAGTTTCCCTATCAACGCTGCAATGTGAAAATGTTAAATACCCCATGGTGTATGACTGTGATTTGAAGAAGAAAACTGTCGGTATATAAATGGAAATGCAATCACGTATGCTCGGAGACTCTTCGCTTCACTAGATGCTGAGATAAAAGACAGCCAAGCCTTCATCCTGGCTAACTCGATAAACTTCTTCAAAAAGCACAAAGTGGAGTAGGAATCCTAGACTGGCACAAAGCAATCAGCAGTACCGATCAAGAGAATCTCACGTGGATCTACCGTCCTGAACACTCTGGTGTGAAGGGAAATGAAGAACTTGCAGGTATAGCCACCATGACGATTATTCTACATCTTGGAAAGTCCTAAATCCTAAGGCACTTAAAAGCCATATTTTAACAAACAAAATCCGGATCATCACACCATTGATCGTCTCTCTCAAAAAGGAGTAGATAGAAGAAGTGGCCGAAAATCCACCGTGAAAGGAAATAAAAAGAACCATCACCCATCAGACAAACATTGTTACCATCTCACAGTAACACTGCAGAGACTCCTACAGCGTGGAATGGAAAGTGTTCGAGATTTTCCTGAATCAGACATAAAACAATTTAAAGAAATGGAAAAAAGTTTGGTCCAGTCTGATATTGACCACCCAGCTCTTCCTCTGTCTGTGGGGTACAGAAACAAACAGTTCAGACATACTGAGGTTGGTCCAGTCTGTGATATTTACCACCCAGCCCTTCCTCAGTCTGTGGGGTACAGCAACAAACAGTTCAGACATACTGAGGTTGGTCCAGTCTGTGATATTGACCACCCAGCTCTTCCTCTGTCTGTGGGGTACAGCAACAAACAGTTCAGACATACTGAGGTTGGTCCAGTCTGATATTGACCACCCAGCCCTTCCTCAGTCTGTGGGGTACAGCAACAAACAGTTCAGACATACTGAGGTTGGTCCAGTCTGTGATATTGACCACCCAGCTCTTCCTCTGTCTGTGGGGTACAGCAACAAACAGTTCAGACATACTGAGGTTGGTCCAGTCTGTGATTATTGTGATATTGACCACCCAGCTCTTCCTCTGTCTGTGGGGTACAGCAACAAACAGTTCAGACATACTGAGGTTAGTCCAGTCTGTGATATTGACCACCCAGCTCTTCCTCTGTCTGTGGGGTACAGCAACAAACAGTTCAGACATACTGAGGTTGGTCCAGTCTGTGATTATTGTGATATTGACCACCAGCTCTTCCTCTGTCTGTGGGGTACAGCAACAAACAGTTCAGACATACTGAGGTTGGTCCAGTCTGTGATATTGACCACCCAACTCTTCCTCTGTCTGTGGGGTACAGCAACAAACAGTTCAGACATACTGAGGTTGGTCCAGTCTGTGGTATTGACCACCCAGCTCTTCCTCTGTCTGTGGGGTACAGCAACAAACAGTTCAGACATACTGAGGTTGGTCCAGTCTGTGATATTGACCACCCAGCTCTTCCTCTGTCTGTGGGGTACAGCAACAAACAATTCAGACATACTGAGGTTGGTCCAGTCTGTGATATTGACCACCCAGCTCTTCCTCTGTCTGTGGGGTACAGCAACAAACAGTTCAGACATACTGAGGTTGGTCCAGTCTGTGCTATTGACCACCCAGTTTTTCCTCTGTCTGTGGGGTACAGCAACAAACAGTTCAGACATACTGAGGTTGGTCCAGTCTGTGATATTGACCACCCAGCTCTTCCTCTGTCTGTGGGGTACAGCAACAAACAGTTCAGACATACTGAGGTTGGTCCAGTCTGTGATATTGACCACCCAGCTCTTCCTCTGTCCACCTCGTTGAAGTCTTCCGTCCAGGGTGCTCTAAAGGATGGTCTTGGACAGTGTGTCGTGGCGGGGGACGTGACCAAACCACTCAAGCTTGCCTTGTTTCACCACCACCCATCAACAGAAATCACAACAATCACTCCCACAACAGCCATCGTCAACATCACCACCACCACCTCCACCACCAAAACAACAACAACCACGACAACAGCCCCGAGAATAGCTATTATCCTGAACATGCTGCCATCAAAGGAAATAACGTGCTTAGAAGGCAAAAAGACAAAGCGATTACGTGTTCAACAATTAATACTGATGACCGACTTACATCAGCCGAAGTTCTTAGGACCTTAAAACGTTCCAGTTGTAAAGATTCAAGCCGTCCTAATTATCACTGATTGTGTCAAAGAAGAAATGGGCCATAACGAGCAGAAACAACAATACAGCTCTGTTACAAGGAGCCAAAGCCAGAGTAAACGGATCCAAAATTGGAAGTGACTCAAAGTGAGCGCCGGGCATTTTGTCAAGGTGGAGCAAATCTCTTTGATGGCTTTCCAGACAGGACTACTGACTTCACTTCCGGAATACACAGCAAACACAGAGCACCTCTTTCCCTTTCTCTCTCCGTCTCTGTCTGTCCCTGTCTCTGTCTCTGTCTCTCTCTGTCTCTCTCTCTCTTTACTTTGTTTTATGCTCCTTGCCACAAGGACAAAAATGTCAATGGCAATAAACCATTTTCAGTTTCAGTTTCAGTTTCTCTCTTTCTCTGTCTGTCTCTATCTGTCTCTCTGTCTCTCTTTCTCTCTCTCTCTTTTCTCTTTCTCTCTCTTTCTCTCTCTCTCTGTTTCTCTCTGTCTGTCTGTCTGTCTGTCTGTCCGTCTGTCCGTCCATCCGTCCGTCTGTCTGTCTGTCTCTTTCTCTCTCTGTTTCTCTCTCTCTCTCTCTCTTTGCTCTCTCTGTTTCTCTCTCTCTCTCTCTCTCTTTCGCTCTGTCTGTCTGTCCGTCCGTCTCTCTCTCTCTCTCTCTCTGTTTCTCTCTGTCTGTCTGTCTGTCTGTCCGTCCGTCCGTCTGTCTGTCTGTCTGTCTCTCTCTCTCTCTTTCGCTCTCTCTCTCTCTTTCTCTCTCTCTTTCAATCACACACATACACACGAAAACACACACGCATACATGCACATGCACACATATGCACGCACACACAATTGCGCACGCGCGCAAATACACATACATACACATGCGCGCACAAACACGCATGCACGTACACACACACACACACACAACACGCACACAGACACACACACACACACACACTCACTCACTCACTCGCACACTCACCGGATTTCTCTGTGACTCATGGATCGGTGTTTATATGTACAGACTTCAGCATCAAGCCTTGTCTACAGTGGGACTTTAGTTCCATAAGTATGAATACACTGACACAGTCCATGCTCCATGACGACTGAAAATAAATCCTTTCAACAAAGATGATTTACTCGACATGATACATATGGACTTTATAAATCGATTCAATAAAGACAATTAATTTTAGTGATACGTACAGACGGAGTTTATGAATCATTTCTATAATGACGAATTTACTGATATTAGCAGATATACTTTATAAATCAATTCAAGAAAGTCGGATTTACTGAGATATATATGTGACCTCCCACCACGAAATCAGTCTTAACTCGCAGTCAGTCGAACAGCACTTGGAGCTGAAAAGGTGACTGAGGGTCTATCTGGGGTGTTTTGGCTTTTTCTCAAAATTGATTTCTGTAGACTATAATCTATCCCCCACATAAATTTTTTTCTTGAAAAATATTATTAATCAACTTAAATCGGTATTTTAATGCACTAATCGCAGCAGAAAGAACGTAATTTCCTACCAAAAGTACCTATTTTTGTCTCTTATTATGAACCGTAACCTGTACAGTACCCGCACATGTAATATACTGATGGAAAGCTCTTTGGTGCACATTTCAGATAATGACAGCGAAAATTAGAAACAAACTGGGTCAAAGCCACCAAATGAAGAAATCTAAGGACAATGTGTAGAAGAGCACACACACACAAAAACTTTACAGGCCGTTTTCTCAAAATGGCCGTCATACAACTTAATGACTTTAAACATACATAACTTCTACATTTTTTTTTCAATACAAGCTTTATTCAAGTACCAAAATAATCAGCAGAATGTACACTTTCCAGTGATATGTATATCTCAAAATGCCCAAAATGCTAGTTAAGACTGATTTTGTGGTGAGAGGTCACATAGATCTATATAAATGGACTTCTTAAATCAGTTCAATTCTTCATTCTGCTTCTGATACTATTTGTTAACAAATTCCTCGATACAGATGTTCCACAGTCGGTCACCGCTCTGTTTCTGTGTCTGGTCCACACAGCTGGAACAATCTTCCCTCTGTGTATTCGACAGTCACACGCTCTGTCTTCCTTCAAGCCTAATTTGAAAACATAACCTTTCTGTCCGGGAGTGATTTCCCCTTCTGTGTGCCCAACCTTTTGTCCTTCACCCCTCCTGGCCTGCCCCCTCCCCCCACCTCCCAGTGTGTGTGTGTTTTGTACCCTGGAGTTTTTGTCGTTGTAGGTGAGGCAACCGAGATGTGGTTTGCAAGAAGAATGTTGAGAGTTCCATGGACAGCAAAGAAAACAAACGAGACGGTCTTGATGGAGGCAGGCACAAGAAGATCATTCATAAGGAAGATTAGGAAAAGACAGGCAACATTTATAGGCCATTTTATGAGGAAATTGGAATCGGAGCACCTGGTCACAACATGAAAGCTGGAGGGAAAGAGAGCACCGGGTAGACTCAGGGAGAAGATATTGGACGGACTTGCAGAGTGGCTGAAGACAAAGAGGGTGGAGGAGGTGCTTGAGGCAGCAAGGGATAGAAACAGATGAAAGGCCATGATCGCCAACGCCATGTGGCAAGGCACTGATGATGATGAGTGATGATGATGATGATGATGATGATGATGTATGATGATGATGATGATGATGATGATGATGATGATTGAGATGATGATGATGATGAGGTGGGTGCTTTGGTAAATGATGACAGTGCATGCTTTGATTTCATTTATATATCAAGGTTTTATGCTGTATAACGGTCATCATTATTAAACGCCTCCTTTACTCAGAAAACTCTGCTCATCCTTTGACTCATAAGACTGCTTTGACCCATTAAAGTCTTTTACTCATAAAACTCTTGTAACTCACAATTTTTTCTCATTCATACAACAGCATTCATTCTTCTACGTCTAAACCCTTTACCCATAAAATTCATTTACTTTTCAGTCCTTTTAACCCGTAATTATTGTTTTTCTTTTTAAAATGTGTTTAATCATAAAACTGTCTTCACTCACAAGACTCGTTTAGTAATAAAACTCTTTTGATTGAAATAACTCTTTTTAATTTTAAAATCTTTCATTCATACGTTCATTTATTCATAAAACGGTTTTCAATCATAAGGTGTTTTTCCTTGTAGAACATCTTTTTCTCATAAAACCTATTTTTACATGTAAAACTACTACCTGTAGTCATAAAATTCCGTCCACTCATAAATGCTATTCATCTGTTACTCACGCAACTCTCCACCCTTTGACAACGCGGGCAGACGACAAGAAGAAATGGAGGAGACGAGGATCAAGACAGGGAAGGGGGTGGGGGGGGGTGAGTAAGAAGATGGAGGACATGACGAGAAGTTGGAGGGCAATGGGAAGGAGAAAGGAATGTAGGAATTGAGGGGGAGGAGAGAGGGGGAAGATGATGGGGATAGAGGGTGGGTGAAGGATGGAGATGATAGATGATGACGAAAAGGGAAGATGGTGAAGATTTGCAGAAGGAGACGGGATATGAGGAAAAGCAAGCAAGAGAGGGTGGGGTTAGGATGGGGGTGGGGGTGGGGTTGATGGCGAGGTGTGCGTGGGCTGGCTGAAGTCAATAGAAGGCAACTAACTGGTCGACAGAGGGCGCTACAAGCGGAGAGAGCGGGTTTACCTGTCAAACGGACAGACAAACAGACAAGCTCAAACACCACCACCACCAACACCACTACCACCACCACCACTACCACATCACCACCCTGCCCCCTTCCCCCGTCTCCCCTCTTCACCCTTACCTGTTAGTTTGCTGCACAGTTCACGTTAGACAACTCACGAGCAAAGATCTCCCGTTTTTTTCTTCCTTACCTCCCCTCCTCCTGAAGTTCAACGTTAGACAACTCTTGCCTTTTCTCCCTTACCTCCCCTTCTTCTGACGTTCACGTCAGACAACTCAGTCCTCCTTCTTTCTCCCGTCACCACTCCTTCCTTGCTCTCGTCATGTTGTTCACGTCAGACAGCTGTGTCCTGAGACTGACGAGGGGTGTAAACGAGCGACACACACTTTGTGTCGTTTGAGCGGTGACCATCAACGCTTCCTTCAGGCTTCAACTTGAAGGCTTCATCTAGAACAACTAACTGGCCTAACCTACCCACTCCAGCTTGTGGATGACGCTTAGCCCCCAGGTCTTCATTTAAAAACAACAACTGTTGTTGACAATAGTACCCATCTGTTGACGAGAAGATACGGATAACCACGAAGCAGAACAAACAAAGA
>JAPXFY010000018.1:2867535-2870035 GCA_030674185.1 Monoplex corrugatus
ATAATATAATATAATAATATAATATAATATAATATAATATAATATAATATAATATAATATAATATAATATAATATAATATAATATAATATAATATAATATAATATAATATAATATAATACAATATTATACAATATAATATAGTATATTATGCTGAGGCGATTCTTCCCCTCCCTCCCCCGTCCCCCCCCCCCCCCCCGCTCTTACACGCAATAGTGATAAAATAGGCTGTATCCCTTTACACAAAAGCCATAACAGGCTATTACCAATAACAGCGTCTACAGTGTGTGTGTGTGTGTGTGTGTGTGTGTGTGTGTGTGTGTGTGTGTGTGTGTGTGTGTGTGTGTGTGTGTGTGTGTGTGTGTGTGAGTGAGTGTAAGTGTACACGCACGTGCGCGTGTTTGTTCTTTAATTAATATCTTTTCATTCTGGGTCATATTAGACAGATATGTCTGTGTGTACATGTTTACGTGTGTGTGTGTGTGTGTGTGTGGTGTGTGTGTGTGTGTGTGTGTGTGTGTGTGAGTGTGTGTGCGTGTGTGTGTGTGTGCGTGTGTGTGTGTGTGTGTGTGTGTGTGTGTGTGTGTGTGTGTGTGTGTGTGTGTGTGTGTGTGCGTTGTCGTTGTCGTGGTGATTGTTCAGTGCAGCTGAAAATTCTGTCACTTGCCTCTATCTTAACCCTTTAACTCCCGCACCCTGTCCACCAGCATCCTGCATTGTCAACCATCCTAGCAAAGCAAAAACTTAACCCTTTTTACTCCCTCGCCCTATCCACCAGCTTCCTGCTTAGAAGCTGGTGGATAGGGTGAGGGAGTCAAAAGGTTTAAGTTTTTGCAGCTGTTGGATAGGGTGCGGGAGTCAAAGGGTTAAAGGATTCGCCTCCGTGTCTGCTGCCTTATCCGAGCTGTTTATTAAAAGGGAGATCACTCAGTGATGGCTTGACCATTTTTACCTCCCCTCCGTCCTATAGACAGCCCAAAAGTGAGGTCTCAAAAAAAAAAAAAAACATGGCCACCGGCTCAGTGTGGCAGCGCCCCCTTTGGCAGCAAGGGCAGACAAATAGTGGAGTGTCAACACTGTGAGCGCCTAGAGACCGCTGGGCACACATGGCGGGCAGGCGAGAGAGGCCAGCCAGCGGGCACAGGAATGTCCACCATGCTTGTCGTCTGCTGACACATCTACTCCACTACCACTACCTCCATTCTCTCCCTCCCCACACACCCAGCTCTGTCTCTCTCTGTCTCTCTGTCTCTGTCTCCTCTCTCTCTCTTATGTATGTAATAATATATATATATATATATATACATATAATATATAATATAGTGTGTGTGTGTGTGTGTGTGTATATACACACACACATAATATACATATATACATATAATATATATATATGTATATAATATATGTATGTATATATACATACATACATACATATTATAGAAAGATATAGCTATAGATAGATAGATAGATAGATAGATAGATAGACAGACAGATAGATAGATAGATAGACAGATAGATAGAAGACAGATAGACAGAAGATAGATAGATAGATAGATAGACAGAAGAAGAAGATAGATAGATAGAGATAGATAGAAGATAGATAGATAGATAGATAGATAGAAATAGATAGATAGATAGATAGACAGATAGACAGACAGACAGATAGATAGATAGATAGATAGACAGACAGTAGATAGATAGATAGACAGATAGATGATAGAAGATAGATAGACAGACAGACAGACAGATAGAATAAGATAGATGATAGATAGACAGACAGACAGTCAGACAGATAGATAGATCAGACAGACAGACAGATGATAGATAGATAGTAGATAGACAGACAGATAGATAGATAGAGATAGAACAGACAGATAGATAGATAGATGGATAGACAGACAGACAGACAGATAGATAGATAGATAGGATAGACAGACAGACAGATAGATAGATAGATAGATAGATAGAACATGCAGACAGACAGATAGATAGATAGATAGATAGATAGATAGATAGATAGATAGATAGATAGATAGATAGACAGGCAGACATATAGACAGATAGTATAAGGATAGATAGATAGATGGAGATATACATATTCATACATCTTTCCTCCCCCACTTTCTCTTTCTCTCTCTCCCTTTCTATATCTCTCTCTCCCTCTCTTTGTCGCTTTCCCCTGTCTCCTCCTCTCTCTCTACCTCTCTCTCTGTCTCGCTCCCTTTTTCTCTCTCTCTCAACCCCCCCCCCCCTCCTCCTCTCTCCTTTGCCCCCTCTCTCTCCCTTCCCTCTCTCTCTCCCTCTTTCCTTCTCTCTCTTCTTTTCTCTCCCCCTTTTTTTTTCTCTCTCTTCACATCTCTCTCCCCCTCCCTCCCTCCGTCTCTCACTTTTCCCTCGCTCTCGCTCCCTCTTTCTCGTCTCCCTTCCCTCCCTCTCTCCCTCCCTTTGCCCTTTCTTTCTCACTTCCTCTCTCTCCTCTCTCTCTCTCTCTCTCACCATCTC
>JAPXFY010000018.1:2877535-2885035 GCA_030674185.1 Monoplex corrugatus
CAACCACAGAAAGTCCATGGTGTAAAGCACACACAAACTTGGAGAGTACAGCGAAATGATGGACACATACAGGGGGAAATTACTGTTGGACAAAAAAAATATTTCTTCAAGCTAGTGACTTGAAGCGAAACAGCGTATGTCACTGCCAAATAGACGTGGGAAGATCGTTCCTGTTGTATCGACCAGACACAGAAGTTTTGGGGTTTTCTTTTGATGTGTAGTGTAGCAAGGACTGGCTGTAGGACAGGTCCAGTGGGACCTAATGCTACTATCCTTGAGTAATAAAGTGTTTTCTGTTTCCGGGATTTTTTTTCCCAAACAAATTGCTGGCAGCTTTGATGGAGACTATGGAATTGGCCGAGTGTGGTGAACACTTCTTGAACAAACTTCAGACTTCACATTGTAGAACAACTGTCTCGTTTGGTGGGATGTCGCCTTTAAGACAAAAGATTTCAGCTTTTAGACAATTGTCGTGTCCCAGAAATACTCGAAAATAGAATGAGAATGTGCACATCATGCAGATAAGAAGACAGACACAAATTGTCGGCCAGCTGGCCTTTGTCAAGCGTACACAACAGACAACAAAGAAACAAATACACAAAACGTGGAAATAATTATACATCAAGGCTTGCCTGATGCTTTGTTGAGCAGCCGGAAGAAAAAGACCTGCTGGCTGCTCGGAAAGACGGCAAACTTGGGATCCGTTTCGGGGCATGTCAGACCTTGCTGAACAGCAAAATGGGCTGTGTCTGGAACATCATGCCTGGCCACTTTTGCGGCCGTTCAAACAACCCCTGTGGTTGTATTAAATCAACGTTTGGAGCTTCTGACTACTAACTGTCGAGACTACATGTATAGTAAGGGGAAAGGAGCTGACAGCTATGTGAGCTGGTGGCAGGGCGGGCTGCCTGAAAGAGAGATGAAGACCAGAGAGGGGCGAGAGAGAGGGGTCTTCCATTCTCTCTTGGTCCAGAGGCAGGGCTGGGCCTGGTTGGTGCGAGTTGTGTGACTGTGTGTCGGGGTTTGTCATTTCCCCACCTTGCCATTTGGTTTGTAAACAAGGTAACCGATGACTGGGCCCGAATGGGTCATGCAACACATGGACAGCACCCTCCCCCCTCCTCCCTTTGCTTGATGAAATGGCTTTCGACTGGCCTTCAGAGCTTGAGAGGTGACTGTCCGGAGAGCGGTGAGGTATTGATGCTCAGGGTCCCATCGAGCATGATCGGCTGTTCCTTGGGGATAGAGGTGGGGGGAGGGCGTAAATAATGACAGCAATTGTAACTTTACTGTACATGATACTTCTGTGATGTTGTGTGTAGCAGGTAAATAGTGACAGCAGTTGTAACTTTACATAAAACTTCTGTGATGTGTGGAGCAGGTAAATAGTGACACAACAGTTGTAACTTTACATAAAACTTCTGTGATGTGTGGAGCAGGTAAATAGTGACACAACAGTTGTAACTTTACATAAAACTTCTGTGATGTGTGGAGCAGGTAAATATGACACAACAGTTGTAATGTACATAACTTCTGTGATTTGTGTAAGTCTTACTTACTTACTTACTTACTTACTTTTACTTACTTACTTACTTACTTACTTACTTTCTACTACTTACTTATACTTACATTACTTATCACACTTACTTACTTACTACAACTACTTACTTACTCACACACTTACTTACTTACTTACTCCACACTTACTTACTTACTTACTACACACTTACTTACTAACTTACTACTTACTTACTTACTCACACAATTACTTACTTACTCACACACTTACTTACTTACTCACACACTTACTTACTTACTTACTCACACACTACTTACTCAACTACTTACTCACACACTTACTTACTCACACACTTACTTACTCACACACTTACTTACTCACACACTTACTTACTCACACACTTACTTACTCACACACTTACTTACTCACACACTTACTTACTTACTCACACACTTACTTATTTACTTACTCACACACTTACTTACTTACTCACACACTTACTCTCACTTACTCCACACTTACTTACTCACACACTTACTTACTCACACACTTACTTACTCACACACTTACTTACTTACTTACTCACACACTTACTTACTTACTCACACACTTACTTACTTAACATTACTTACTTACTCACACATTACTTACTTACTCACACACTTACTTACTTACTCACACACTTACTTACTCACACACTTACTTACTCACACACTTACTTACTCACACACTTACTTACTCACACACTTACTTACTCACACACTTACTTACTCACACACTTACTTACTCACACACTTATCTACTCACCACTTACTTACTCACACACTTACTTACTCACACACTTACTTACTCAACACTTACTTACTCACACACTTACTTACTTACTCACACACTTACTTACCTACTTACTTACTCACACACTTACTTACTTACTAACACTACTTACTTCTACACACTTCTTACTTACTCACACACTTACTTACTCACTTACTCACACACTTACTTACTACACACTTACTTACTACCACTTACTCACACACTTACTTACTACTACTCACACACTTACTTACTTACTTACTCAACACTACACTTACTCACACATTACTTACTTACTTACTCACACACTTACTTACTACTTACTTCCACCACTTACTTACTCACTCTACAACTTACTTACTCACACACTTACTTACTTACTTACTTACTCACACACTTACTTACTCACACACTTACTTACTCACACAATTACTTACTCACACAATTACTTACTTACTTACTCACACACTTACTTACTCACACACTTACTTACTCACACACTTACTTACTTACTTACTCACACACTTACTTACTTACTTACTCACACACTTACTCACACACTTACTTACTCACACACTTACTTACTCACACAATTACTTACTTACTTACTCACACACTTACTTACTCACACACTTACTTACTTACTTACTCACACACTTACTTACTTACTTACTCACACACTTACTTACTCACACACTTATTTACTCACACACTTACTTACTCACACACTTATTTACTCACACACTTATTTACTCACACACTTACTTACTCACACACTTATTTACTCACACACTTACTTACTTACACACTTATTTACTCACACACTCACTTACTCACTTACTTACTTACTCATTCACTTACTTCCATGCCCATCTATTTCACTTTTCTTTCCTCGAAAGTGAACGACAGACTGTCTGGTCGATGATTAAGAAAATATTGTCTTATAGTTAATAATAGACAGCTGAGGCTTTGTGCATTGACTGGGGGGGGGGGGGGGGGGGGGGCTTTCGGTCATGTAAGACGAGTTTATACAGAATAGCTAGTTGTGTTGTGGTTCAGACCTTTAATCATTTATTTATTTACTTTATATATATATATATATTTTCCTTTTTCTGAAGATAAGATGCACAGATACACAAGTCATTTACATATAACCAAGATTATTCCAGTGGTAGGCTGATACAATACTAGTATAAAATATGGACTAGGTAAAACAGTCTAGGTAGGACCTCAGGACCTGGCCAGCTCATGGGTTTATGTGCAGGCTTAAGGCTTGTGCCATGATCACCATACACATGGCCAGGGTTTATGTGCAGGCTTAAGGGTTGTGCCATGATCACCATACACATGGCCATCTCAAGGGTTTATGTGCAGGCTTAAGGCGTGTGCCTTAATCACCATACACATGGCCAGCTCATGGGTTTATGTGCAGGCTTAAGGCTTGTGCCATGATCACCATACACATGGCCAGCTCATGGGTTTATGTGCAGGCTTAAGGCGTGTGCCATGATCACCATACACATGGCCAGCTCATGGGTTTATATGCAGGCTTAAGGCTTGTGCCATGATCACCATACACATGGCCAGCTCATGGGTGTATATGCAGGCTTAAGGCGTGTGCCATGATCACCATACACATGGCCAGCTCATGGGTTTATGTGCAGGCTTAAGGCGTGTGCCATGATCACCATACACATGGCCAGCTCATGGGTTTATGTGCAGGCTTAAGGCTTGTGCCATGATCACCATACACATGGCCAGGGTTTATGTGCAGGCTTAAGGCTTGTGCCATGATCACCATACACATGACCAGCTCATGGGTGTATGTGCAGGCTTAAGGCTTGTGCCATGATCACCATACACATGGCCAGCTCATGGGTTTATGTGCAGGCTTAAGGCTTGTGCCATGATCACCATACACATGGCCAGCTCATGGGTTTATGTGCAGGCTTAAGGCTTGTGCCATGATCACCATACACATGGCCAGCTCATGGGTTTATGTGCAGGCTTAAGGCTTGTGCCATGATCACCATACACATGGCCAGCTCATGGGTTTATGTGCAGGCTTAAGGCGTGTTCCATGATCACCATACACATGGCCAGCTCATGGGTTTATGTGCAGGCTTAAGGCGTGTGCCATGATCACCATACACATGGCCAGCTCATGGGTTTATGTGCAGGCTTAAGGCTTGTGCCATGATCACCATACACATGGCCAGCTCATGGGTTTATGTGCAGGCTTAAGGCAAGTGCCATGATCACCATACACATGGCCAGCTCATGGGTTTATGTGCAGGCTTAAGGCTTGTGCCATGATCATCATACACATGGCCAGCTCATGGGTTTATGTTCAGGCTTAAGACTTGTGCCATGATCACCATACACATGGCCAGCTCATGGGTTTATGTGCAGGCTTAAGGCATTGTGCCATGATCACCATACACATGGCACCTGTGACGTCAGTGTGTATGGAATTCGTTCCGAGCTCGGAGACGTCGTCATCTCGATAACTGAAACTGAAACTGATGTTGTGGGGAGCAGTCCGGTGTAGAACACAACTTTTGCTGCTCAGTGAAACATCAGAGAAGTCGTGTCTCTGTCTCGTTTCTGTGTGTATTTAAAACGCACTTTCTTTTTCTAGTCCCGAATGGTTCTGGTTCCTGTTGGCTTGAACGCCGGCATTTCATTGATTTTAAACTGCTGTGTCATCACCTTTACCACCACCACCTCACTCCCTACCCCACCCACCCCCACCCCTAACCCAGGGCACAGCCGTTGGGGTGGTAGTTTTCAGTGTAGGTCAACATATGAAGCGGGCATAACGAGGCATCATGAGAAAATGTCAGCATCACAGACAAAGCCAAACGGACTTGTCAGGTAGCTGTTAACCCCCTAACATGCACTGTGTAACCCTTTAGCTCCTTCGATCTGTACAGGAGACATCTGGTGGATCTTAAACAATCATCAGTAGATAGAGTGAAGGTGTTAAAGGGTTAAGGAGTTAAGGAGACACTGTTGGATAGGGTGAGGGAGTTAAAGTGTTAAACACTGTTGGGTAGGGTGAGAGAGTTAAAGGGTTAAACAGACACTGTTGGATAGGGTGAGGAGTTAAAGTGTTAAACAGACATTGTTGGGTAGGGTGAGAGAGTTAAAGGGTTAAACAGACACTGTTGGGTAGGGTGGGGGAGTTAAAGTGTTAAACACTGTTGGGTAGGGTGAGAGAGTTAAAGGGTTAAACAGACACTGTTGGATAGGGTGAGAGAGTTAAAGTGTTAAAACTGTTGTTGGGTAGGGTGAGAGAGTTAAAGGGTGTTAAAACACTGTTGGATAGGGTGAGGAGAGTTAAAGGTTAAAGTTAAACACTGTTGGATAGGGTGGAGAGTTAAAGTGTTAACACTGTTGGGTAGGATGAGAGAGTTAAAGTGTTAAACACTGTTGGATAGGGTGAGAGAGTTAAAGTGTTAAACACTGTTGGATAGGGTGAGAGAGTTAAAGTGTTAAACACTGTTGGATAGGGTGAGAGAGTTAAAGTGTTAAAACACTGTTGGATAGGGTGAGGAGAAGTTAAAGTGGTAAAAGTAACTGTTGGATAGGGTGAGAGAGTTAAAGTGTTAAACACTGTTGGATAGGGTGAGAGAGTTAAAGTGTTAAACAACTGTTGGATAGGGTGAGAGAGTTAAAGTGTTAAACACTGTTGGATAGGGTGAGAGAGTTAAAGTGTTAAACACTGTTTGGATAGGGTGAGAGAGTTAAAGTGTTAAACACTGTTGGATAGGGTGAGGAGTTAAGTGTTAAACACTGTTGGATAGGGTGAGAGAGTTAAAGTGTTAAACACTGTTGGATAGGGTGAGAGAGTTAAAGTGTTAAACACTGTTGGATAGGGTGAGAGAGTTAAAGTGTTAAACACTGTTGGATAGGTGAGAGAGTTAAAGTGTTAAACACTGTTGGATAGGGTGAGAGAGTTAAAGTGTTAAACACTGTTGGATAGGGTGAGAGAGTTAAAGTGTTAAAACTGTTGGATAGGGTGAGGGAGTTAAAGTGTTAAACACTGTTGGATAGGGTGAGAGAGTTAAAGTGTTAAACACTGTTGGATAGGGTGAGGGAGTTAAAGTGTTAAACACTGTTGGATAGGGTGAGAGAGTTAAAGTGTTAAATACTGTTGGATAGGGTGAGAGAGTTAAAGTGTTAAATACTGTTGGATAGGTGGAGTAGTTAATGTGTGGGTGAGAGAGTTAAAGTGTTAAAACACTGTTGGATAGGGTGAGAGAGTTAAAGTGTTAAACACTGTTGGATAGGGTGAGGAGTTAAAGTGTTAAATACTGTTGGATAGGGTGAGAGAGTTAAAGTGTTAAATACTGTTGGATAGGGTGAGGGAGTTAAAGTGTTAAACACTGTTGGATAGGGTGAGAGAGTTAAAGTGTTAAATACTGTTGGATAGGGTGAGAGAGTTTAAAGTGTTAAAACTGTTGGATAGGGTGAGAGAGTTAAAGTGTTAAATACTGTTGGATAGGGTGAGAGAGTTAAAGTGTTAAATACTGTTGGATAGGGTGAGAGAGTTAAAGTGTTAAATACTGTTGGATAGGGTGAGAGAGTTAAAGTGTTAAATACTGTTGGATAGGGTGAGAGAGTTAAAGTGTTAAATACTGTTGGATAGGGTGAGAGAGTTAAGTGTTAAACACTGTTGGATAGGGTGAGAGAGTTAAAGTGTTAAACACTGTTGGATAGGGTGAGAGAGTTAAAGTGTTAAACACTGTTGGATAGGGTGAGAGAGTTAAAGTGTTAAATACTGTTGGATAGGGTGAGGAGTTAAAGTGTTAAACACTGTTGGATAGGGTGAGGGAGTTAAAGTGTTAAACACTGTTGGATAGGGTGAGAGAGAGTTAAAGTGTTAAACACTGTTGGATAGGGTGAGAGAGTTAAAGTGTTAAATACTGTTGGATAGGGTGAGAGAGTTAAAGTGTTAAATACTGTTGGATAGGGTGAGAGGTTAAAGTGTTAAATACTGTTGGATAGGGTGAGAGAGTTAAAGTGTTAAATACTGTTGGATAGGGTGAGAGAGTTAAAGTGTTAAATACTGTTGGATAGGGTGAGAGAGTTAAAGTGTTAAACACTGTTGGATAGGGTGAGGGAGTTAAAGTGTTAAACACTGTTGGATAGGGTGAGAG
>JAPXFY010000018.1:2892535-2895035 GCA_030674185.1 Monoplex corrugatus
TAGTGTATCATAAAAATATATACAGGGGGGTGCAAAAGTAGGTATACAGTTATGAAAAAAAGAAAACACGTACAATACTACATTGCATTTATTATACAAACACAAATGAATATTGCATATACATGTACATGTAATAACAAGCACAGCCTTAATCCCTCAGATACTCAAAACTGCTTGCCGTCGGTATTCATACACTCCTCTAATCGAGAGCGGACACTCATGGTCACATCTCTAGCACAACAGATCTTTATCAGCATCAACTTTCTATGACAAGCCTGCAAGATGAACTGAATCATGTCAACAGTGCGCGGCTTGCGTGCGAAAACCCTTTCCTTTACATATCCCCACCCCCCCCCCAAAAGAAGTCCATCTGTCGTCCAGTATTGTTTTAAAATCCATTAATTTCGCGCTTAGATCTAAATTAAATTGCCGCTTTACCTGCAAAAAAAAAAATTAAAAGTTAGATATACATGGATAAAAGTACATGCATATTATTAGTTACGATAAAATATAATTGATGACACTGAAAATATCGAAAATAAAGCCAACTAACTTAATGTGCTAATAATGTTAATGAATTAAGCATCATAATAATGATGTGATACTTACTGTATACCACTTTTGCACCCCACCTGTGCAGTTCTAAAGGAGCAGTATATAGCATAGAATGAACGGCACTACAATGCCGCACAAAGACAAAAAAGCCACATGCAGTACAAAACCACAGCTTTTGGGGCAGTGCCATGTGTGTTCCTGAAGTACATGTTTACCGCACTGCATTCCACACACGTTATCTCAGGTTGTGCTTGGGGTCAACACACTGTCGGTACGCTTTTATCATGCCAGTGTAAACACGGCACAACGGTTCACAACGGTTCAGATCTGAAACGGTCCCGGAAAGTTTCACAAAGTGGTCTGCTGTAAATGGCCCTAGACAACCTCCATGTTCATGGCCTGTCAGTCACAGAGGCAGCCCACCTCACACTTGACCATTGTCTCCACCTCCCTGCGACACCTACTGGTAGAAGCGGCAGATAAAAGAAACAAAGAAAAGAACAGGGAAAGAAAGAAGAAAGAAAAAGAAGAAACAAAAAACAAAGAAAAAACAAGAAAGAAGAAAGAAAGAACGAAGAAGAAAGAAGAAACAAGAGAAAAAGAAAACGAGAGAAACAAAGAAAGAAGGAAAGAAAAGAAAGAGTGAAAGAGAGAAACAAAGAAACAAAGAAAAGAAAGAGAGAAAGAAAGAAAGAAAGAGTGGAAGAGAGAAACAAAGAAACAAAGAAAGAACGAGAGAAAGAAAGAAAGAAAGAGTGGAAGAGAGAACAAAGAAACAAAGAAAGAACGAGAGAAAGAAAGAAAAAAGAAAGAAAGAAACAAAGAAAGAAAGAAGGAAAAGAAAAGAACGAAGAAGAGAGAAAAGAGAAACAAAGAACAAAGAAAGAACGAGAGAAAGAAAGAAAGAAAAGAGTGGAAGAGAGAAACAAAGAAACAAAGAAAGAACGAGAGAAAGAAAGAAAGAAAGAGTGAAAGAGAGAAACAGAGAAACAAAGAAAACAAAGAAAGAGAGAAACAAAGAAACAAAGAAAGATAGACAGAAAGAAAGAAAGAACAAGAGACAGAAAAACGAACAGACAAACAGACAGTCTGTATCTGTCCACAGAGCTGTAGACTCAAGATCCTGATGACTCCAATACAGATTGTAGGTTTTTGACAAATTCTCCGCAATCTAATCATGAAATGTCTCTCACACCAACTTCTCTTACAGAGACAATTTGGCGAGGGAACCACAAGAAAATGTTTTAATTCCACAACAACAAAAACAAGTGCAAAAAGGGAAAATGTCTCGCTGTCCACTTGTTTGATAAATGACTATCGGCCTGTGTGACATGCTTACGTGGAGATGTGCGCATGCTGGCGAGGTAACGTGTGTAAATGCATGCATGCGTGCTCGCTTGTGTTTTCTCAAGGGATGGTCTTGTCGGTTTATCTCCAGTTTTGATACGCCTTATCTTTGCTTAAAGGAAAAAAATTGCCTTCACTGACAGACACACACACACACACACACACACACACACACACACACACACACACACACACACACACACACACACACACACACACACACACACACACACACACACACACACACACACACACACACATTTTGAACTTAAATTTCTTTTCTTTTTTTTTTTTTTTTTTACCATGACTAATTAAACATAAACATTTGCATTTGCTCTTCCTGTTTCTGTTCCCCTTCCCCACATCGCTTTTTTTACGTACTTATTTTTTCATTTATTAAATTGTTTATTTACTTATTTATTTATTTATCATTATTATCATTGTTATTAGCATTTATTATTTTTTATTTATTTATTTATTTACTATTTTTTTGTTTATTTGTCTAAAATCACTTAAGTGAATAGACATTAAACCAATGACCACCCACACACACACACACACACACACACACACACACACACACACACACACACATACA
>JAPXFY010000018.1:2900035-2902535 GCA_030674185.1 Monoplex corrugatus
TCAGATAAGCAAAGATGGAAAAGGGTGTGGGGTGTGGGGGGGATAAAGAGGTTCCCATAGTACTTCACTCCAATTCGAAGTGAAAACAATAAATGCAGCAAAACCCGACCAGAGTAAGGCAATAAAATTGCCCTTAATAAGTGTTATGTAGCAAAACCCGACCAGATCAAGGCAATAACATTGCCCTTAATGAGTGTTATGTAGCAAAACCCGACCAGATCAAGGCAATAACATTGCCCTTAATGAGTGTTCTGTAGCAAACCCTGACCAGATCAAGGCAATAAAATTGCCCTTCATGAGTGTTATGTAGCAAACCCTGACCAGATCAAGGCAATAAAATTGCCCTTAATGAGTGTTATGTAGCAAACCCCGACCAGATCAAGGCAATAACATTGCCCTTAATGAGTGTTCTGTAGCAAACCCCGACCAGATCAAGGCAATAACATTGCCCTTAATGAGTGTTATGTGGCAAACCCTGACCAGATCAAGGCAATAACATTGCCCTTAATGAGTGTTCTGTAGCAAACCCCGACCAGATCAAGGCAATAACATTGCCCTTAATGAGTGTTATGTAGCAAACCCCGACCAGATCAAGGCAATAACATTGCCCTTAATGAGTGTTATGTAGCAAACCCCGACCAGACCAAGGCAATAAAATTGCCCTTAATGAGTGTTCTGTAGCAAACCCCGACCAGATCAAGGCAATAACATTGCCCTTAATGAGTGTTCTGTAGCAAAACCCCACCAGAGTAAGGCAATAAAATTGCCCTTAATGAGTGTTCTGTAGCAAACCCCGACCAGATCAAGGCAATAAAATTGCCCTTAATGAGTGTTATGTAGCAAAACCCGACCAGAGTAAGGCAATAAAATTGCCCTTAATGAGTGTTCTGTAGCAAAACCCCACCAGATCAAGGCAATAAAATTGCCCTTATTGAGTGTTCTGTAGCAAAACCCCACCAGATCAAGGCAATAAAATTGCCCTTAATGAGTGTTATGTAGCAAAACCCCGACCAGAGTAAGGCAACAAAATTGCCATTAATGAGTGTTATGTAGCAAACCCTGACTAGATCAAGGCAATAAATTGCCCTTAATGAGTGTTATGTAGCAAAACCCGACCAGATTAAGGCAACAAAATTGCCCTTGATGAGTGTTATGTAGCAAACCCGACCAGATTAAGGCAACAAAATTACCCTTAATGAGTGTTATGTGGCAAACCCCGACCAGATCAAGGCAATAAATTGCCCTTAATGAGTGTTATGTAGCAAAACCCGACCAGAGTAAGGCACAAAATTGCCCTTAATGAGTGTTATGTAGCAAATCCCGACCAGACAAGGCAATAAAATTGCCCTTAATGAGTGTTATGTAGCAAAACTCTGACCAGATCAAGGCAATAAAATTGCCCTTAATGAGTGTTATGTAGCAAAACCCGACCAGACTAAGGCAATAAAATTGCCCTTAATGAGTGTTATGTAGCAAAACCTCTGACCAGATCAAGGCAATAAAATTGCCCTTAATGAGTGTTATGTAGCAAACCCTGACCAGATCAAGGCAATAAAATTGCCCTTAATGAGTGTTATGTAGCAAAACCCTGACCAGATGAAGGCAATAAAATTGCCCTTAATGAGTGTTATGTAGCAAACCCTGACCAGATCAAGGCAATAAAATTGCCCTTAATGAGTGTTATGTAGCAAACCCTGACCAGATCAAGGCAACAAAATTGCCCTTAATGAGTGTTATGTAGCAAACCCTGACAGATCAAGGCAATAACATTGCCCTTAATGAGTGTTATGTAGCAAACCCTGACCAGAGTAAGGCAACAAAATTACCCTTAATGAGTGTTATGTTGCAAACCCTGACCAGATCAAGGCAATAAAATTGCCCTTAATGTTATGTAGCAAACTCTGACCAGATCAAGGCAATAACAATTGCCCTTAATGAGTGTTATGTAGCAAACCCGACCAGATCAAGGCAATAACAATTGCCCTTAATGAGTGTTCTGTAGCAAACCCCGACCAGATCAAGGCAATAACATTGCCCTTAATGAGTGTTATGTGGCAAAACCCTGACCAGATCAAGGCAATAACATTGCCCTTAATGAGTGTTCTGTAGCAAACCCGACCAGATCAAGGCAATAACATTGCCCTTAATGAGTGTTATGTAGCAAACCCTGACCAGATCAAGGCAATAACATTGCCCTTAATGAGTGTTATGTAGCAAAACCCCGACCAGACAAGGCAATAAAATTGCCCTTAATGAGTGTTCTGTAGCAAACCCCGACCAGATCAAGGCAATAACATTGCCCTTAATGAGTGTTCTGTAGCAAAACCCCACCAGAGTAAGGCAATAAAATTGCCCTTAATGAGTGTTCTGTAGCAAACCCGACCAGATCAAGGCAATAAAATTGCCCTTAATGAGTGTTATGTAGCAAACCCGACCAGAGTAAGGCAATAAAATTGCCCTTAATGAGTGTTCTGTAGCAAAACCCACCAGATCAAGGCAA
>JAPXFY010000018.1:2907535-2915035 GCA_030674185.1 Monoplex corrugatus
CCCATAAAGTCAAGATGTCATATCTCGAGTTCAATCCCAGTCCGCAACATTAAATAAAGAGTGTCGCCTGGAAACTGTCTTGCTCTCCATCGCCCCCAAAACTCTCTGAGAGGGTCACCTAGGACTGTCTTCTCCCCCCCCCCCCCCCCCCCCCCCCCCCCCCCATTTTATTTGTTATTCATTTTTCGACAGCAGTGTCTTTCCCTTCCGGATTTCTGTTTCGTTTGTGTAGTTTCAGACTAGACATCGACAATTAATCCTGACCAGTAAAATGTCTCTTCTTTTTTTTTTCTTGTTTCATCTGTTTGTTCTAACCATTGCAAGGAGACAATCATGCAAGGGAGACAATCATGCAAGGAGACTATCATGCAAGGGAGACAATCATGCAAGGGAGACAATCATGCAAGGGAGACTATCATGCAAGGGAGACTATCATGCAAGGGAGACTATCATGCAAGGGAGACAATCATGCAAGGAGACAATCGTGCAAGGGAGACAATCCTGCTTCCTCTCCCCTCCTTGCTTGTGGCTGAGGACACTGTATACCTACCTCTCTTCTGGTGAAAACACACACCTTGCAGTCATAATTTATATATAACATTTTCCATCATCTGAAGTTTGTTCTCTGGCGTTTGTTCAAGATTTATTCGTCGCACTTGCACAATTCCATATACGCTGTACTCGAATCTGTCAGAAAGTATTTGGCAGTCTTCCTGAGCATGCGCAAAACTCTATGCACTTTCAAGGTTTTGAAATGGGGAGGGGGAGAGAGCGACTTATGAAACAGTAAGCTGACACCACCAGAAAGATGGAATTCGGAAGCATTAAGACGGGCAGCCAACAGGACAGTTTTTAATTGGCGTGCTGGAATTGAACTCGAGATATCAAATCTTGACATAACGGCTCTATCTGGCAAAATATCATTCAGTGACTAAATCTCTTGTGAAACTTTTCATTTACTTTTTTTTTTTTTTTTGTATTTTCATTCATCCATTTACTTTGTTAATTTGCGTACTGATTTATTTGTTCATGTGTAATGATAATGATAAATCTTTCTTTTATAGAGCTTTTCTTCAAGGTCGTTTGGACTCACTGGGCATTGAATACTTTATACGACATAGAGTGTGATGTATACAAAGGTCTCTGCCTTTCTCCCATCCTTCTTTTGAGCACGTTGAAGTATCCTTCCAATCCACCCCTCACCCCATCACCTTCTCCTGTGTCTATCGACCTCCACCTAGCTCTGCCAACAAACTCACCACATCCATGTTTCTCTCTGACTTTGACCAACTACTTGACTACTACTGCCTCTTACCTGGAAATCTCATCATTCTAGGTTACATCAATGTCCACTACGACAACACTCACCATTATGACACAAGACATATCATCAACTCTCTGTCCAATCACAATATGACACAACATATTTCTGAACCAATCCATAAAAAAGGTCACATTCTTGACTGGATCATTTCTCGTGATCACCACAATTCAGCTACTGACAACTGCTTAGTTCTTTCTACCCGTCTAACTTCAGCCCTTCCATCTGATCACTCTGCAATTCTCTGTTCTCTCGACATTTCTCCTCCTTCCCGTACCACGCGCACAGTGACTCGACGCAATCTCAAATCTATTGACCTCTCCACATTTTCATCTGATGCCTCCCGCCTCCTTTCTGAAAAGTCACACAACCTTGCCGATGAATTCTATACTACTCTCCACCATCTTCTGGACACTCATGCTCCAGCCACAACCTGTCTTTTACCTGACCGCCCCCCTACCCCCTGGCTCACTCATGAGATTGCCTGTGCAAAACGTGCCCGCCGCAGAGCAGAGCGCCGCTGGCGCAAATCCAAACTCACTGTTACATAGGCAACTTTTCCAAGCCTCTAAAACAAAAGTATCCACCCTCATTGCATCTGCAAAAACAAGCTATTTCCAAACCAAAATCCTGAATGCCTCTTCTTCAAGAGAACTCTTTACAACCATGAATCATCTCCTTGGCACACGAAAAGATTTACCTCTCCCAACAAAACACACAAATGAAGAACTCCCATCTGTATTCTCCAACTATTTCACCACCAAAATACAAACTCTTCGTGACAGGCTTGACAGGACACCCTGTCAACCATGCCCACCTGACCCTTCCTTCTCTGGCACACCTCTTACTACTTTTACCCCAGTCTCACAAGAAGAAATTTTCAACACAATCAGATCCATGTCGTTCAAAACCTGCGAACTGGATCCTCTTCCAGGTTCTCTCTACTCTGACTGTCTCCCTACTCTCCTCCCATTCATCATTGACATCATCAACACTTCTCTTCAAACTGGAACTGTCCCAGATTCTTTCAAGTCTGCTATTGTTCACCCTCTCCTCAAGAAATACAATTTAGACCCAAATGAACTGAAAAATTACCGGCCTATTTCTAATCTCTCTTTCTTGTCATCGAAAAAGTTGTCCTCAACCAGCTGAACTCTCACCTGTCTGCCAACAATCTTCTCAATCCTTTCCAGTGCCATAGCACTGAAACTGCCCTGCTACACATTCTCAACAATCTCCTCCTTGCAACTGATACTGGCAAAGTCTCTCTCCTCACACTCCTTGATCTGTCTGCAGCCTTTGATACCATTGATCATGGTATTCTCCTTTCTAGACTTCATCATACTTTTGGCATCTGTGACATTGCTCTCTCCTGGTTCACTTCATATCTGTCAAACAGAAAACAAACTGTTCTCATTAATGGCACTTACTCTCAACCTGCATGCCTGACCTGTGGTGTTCCACAAGGATCTGTCCTTGGCCCTGTTCTTTTCACTCTTTACACCTCCCCCCTGTCCACCATCATCAACTCCCACTCTATAAAATACCACTTCTATGCTGATGACACCCAACTTCTAGACAGTGACACACCAGACAATATACAGCGCCTCTTGACTCGCACCACTGAGTGCTACTCGGACATTAAGAACTGGATGACGTTCAACAAACTTCAGCTTAATGACGACAAGACAGAAGCTATCCTCATGGCACCCGTCAGAAACTTTCTCAGCTGCCTCCTCTTTCTCTCCCATTATGTAACACATCAGTCCCAATTTCTGATTCAGCTAAAACCCTTGGTGTCTGCATTGACTCTACCCTCTCCATGAACAACTTTGTTTCTCAAACTGCCAGATCTTGCTACTATCACCTCCATCGTATAAGCCTGATCAGGAAGTATCTCTCTGTCGAAACAACTGCAAAACTCGTTCTCTCCTTCATAATGTCTCGCATTGACTATTGCAATTCACTCCTGTCTGGTCTTCCTGCCTCCACCATTCACATCCTACAGCGCATTCAAAACAATGCTGCACGCCTTGTACTCAAAAAGAAAAAAGCTGACCACATATCTCCTCTCCTGGCACAACTTCACTGGCTCCCTGTATCAAAGCGCATACAGTACAAACTAGACACCATGTGCTACAAAAGCCTCAATAACGCAGCCCCCGATTACCTGTCAAGCCTACTTGAGATCTATCTTCCCTCACGTACCCTCCGCTCTGCCTCCGATCCTCTGACTTTTCGCTTTCCACGCACTAAGTTCAATACCTATGGTCCACGAGCCTTCTCTGTTTCTGGTCCACTTTCCTGGAACAAACTTCCTCTCTCTGTCCGTCAGCAACCTACTTTTGTCTCCTTCAAGTCCGCTCTCAAAACTCATCTTTTCTCCTCTGCATAAAATCCTGACCTCACTCATCCCCCTCTGTAGCCTGTCTCCACTCGGAGGGGAATCACATTGTAATATATAATTGTATATAATATGCTCTCTATAATTTTCCATTGCTTTTATTCTTTTTCCCCATTTATAGCCATGCGTGAGTGTGTGTGCGCGTGTGTGTGCGCGCGTGCGTAAGTGTATGTTCAGCGCTTAGATTTGATTTTTATCGAGATTTTGCGCTATATAAATATTGTAATTATTATTATTATTATTACATCACACATGCACGCACATACATATCAGTACACACATAATAAGTACAAACAAATGAATATCTATTAACAATGTCAACTAACTATAAATACTGTGCATATGTGTCTACGGTCATGAATACACACACGATGCCATAGGATCTGTTGTTGGAAGTGAAAGTGAATGTTGGTTGATAAACAACTGTGGTGTCATCAGTGGATTCATTCATTGATCTATTCATTCGTTCATTCATCTATCTGTCTGTCTATCTGTCTATCTATCTATCTATCTATCTATCTATCTGTCTGTCTGTCTGTCTGTCTGTCTGTCTATCTGTCTGTCTGTCTGTCTATCTATCTGTCTGCCTGTCTATCTATCTGTCTGTCTGTCTATCTATCTATCTATCTGTCTGCCTGTCTGTCTGCTGTCTATCTATCTATCCATCTATCCATCCATCCATCTATCTAGTTATCTAGCTATCTATCTGTCTGTCTGTCTGTATGTCTGTCTGTCTGTCTATCTATCTATCTGTCTGCCTGTCTGTCTGTCTGTCTGTCTATATATCTATCTATCTATCCATCCATCCATCCATCCATCTATCTATCTAGCTATCTAGCTATCTATCTGTCTGTCTGTCTCTCTGTCTGTCTGTATGTCTGTCTGTCTGTCTATCTATCTAACTGTCTGCTTATCTATCTATCTATCTATCTATCTACCTACCTATCTATTTATTCATTTATTTATTCATCTATTCTTATTTCTTATTCATGTATTGATCTATTTATTGATCGAATGATTGGTTGATTGATTTGATTTTTTTTTCACGGAAAAGTGATTGCTAACCTTGACAATGAACTGGGTTGACTTCACTCGATCCACCCTAAGAAAGGATCCATAATTTAACACGTTGTGTTCTATTCCCGATAGAATTGGATCCACCCACACCAGCTGGTTGGCTCTGTGGTTACAGCCGTGAACTCAAGATCTGATGTCTTGAGTTCCCATCCCAGCCAAAACATAAAAGCTGTACTGTTGGCTGTCCATCTTAATGGTCCAATCATTCTGGTGGTGTCAGCTTACTGTTTGACAGGTCCTGTTCTCCCCTCCCTCTCTATTTCAAAACCTTGACAGTGTTTTTTGCGTAGAGAACTGCTGGTAGATTTAGCTGGAGCGCATATGGAATTGTCCTAGTCTGATAAATCCCTTTTGAATAAATTACAAACTCTGAACACCCGGCCATTTTATCCTGAATGTTTCTTGCTTAAAATGGACAGTGTAAGTCACGTTCATATTCTGTGATGGTATCTGTTGCAGGGCTTTGGACTAAACGACAACGGCGACAACAATCCAGCTACCACCATCATCAGCAGCAGCAGCATTCCTTAGATGGTCAGGACAGACTGTGAACATCTTAGGACTGTTGCCTACTGTACTCCACCCTTGGGGGGTTACGACAGTGGCTTTCAGAGGGTGAAGATCTTAGGACTGTTGCCTCCTGTATTCTACCCTCTGGAGGATCAGAACAGTGGCTTTCAGAGTGTGAAGATCTTAGGCCTGTTGCTTTCTGTACTCTGGCTTTGGAGGATCACGACAGTGGTTTTCAGAGTGTGAAGATCTTAGGACTGTTGTCTTTTCCACCCTGTACCACGTGACTCAGCGGTGCTGGCTCCAACTGTGCCTTGTGACGTCATCATGAGTGACCAAAGTCCAGCAGAGACGTCATGTCCACCGCCTGTTGTGTGCCCACATTCTGGTCAGCAGTATGGCACCACAGTGGTCAGTAAAATTAACACATCAATTTTATAATTTTTGCCTCATCTTCTACATCGCTTCTGAGTCACTATCTCCCCCCCCCCCCCCCCCCCTCGTCCCCCAACACATCTCCACACTGACCGAAACTGAGATCACCATGACAAAAGGTCACGAAGAGTCACATGCTAATGTGCAGATGTCATTACACATAAACAATATTGACAAAATATGATACGAATATTAAATCATAAGTATCAAAATCATACTGCATGCGCTTTTCATTACACATAAACCACAATGACAAAACATAATACAAATGTTAAATCGCTAATATCAAAACATACTGCCTGTGTACATGACATTACACGCAATCAGTATTGACAAAACATATAAACACTGAATAATCAAAAGTGAAATACAGTACTTTAAATATATCATTACACACAAACAAATATTCATGAAATATAAATATTTAAATCATGAAAGGTAAAACGATATGCAGTACATATATCATTACACACAAACAAATATTCATGAAATATAAATATTTAAATCATGAAACGTAAAACGATATGCAGTACATATATCATTACACACAAACAAATATTCATGAAATATAAATATTTAAATCATGAAACGCAAAACGATATGCAGTACATATATCATTACACACAAACAAATATTCATGAAATATAAATATTTAAATCATGAAACGTAAAACGATATGCAGTACATATATCATTACACACAAACAAATATTCATGAAATATAAATATTTAAATCATGAAACGCAAAACGATATGCAGTACATATATCATTACACACAAACAAATATTCATGAAATATAAATATTTAAATCATGAAACGCAAAACGATATGCAGTACATATATCATTACACACAAACAAATATTCATGAAATATAAATATTTAAATCATGAAACGCAAAACGATATGCAGTACATATATCATTACACACAAACAAATATTCATGAAATATAAATATTTAAATCATGAAACGTAAAACGATATGCAGTACATTATCATTACACACAAACAAATATTCATGAAATATAAATATTTAAATCATGAAACGCAAAACGATATGCAGTACATATATCATTACACACAAACAAATATTCATGAAATATAAATATTTAAATCATGAAAGGCAAAACGATATGCAGTACATATATCATTACACACAAACAAATATTCATGAAATATAAATATTTAAATCATGAAAGGCAAAACGATATGCAGTACATATATCATTACACACAAACAAATATTCATGAAATATAAATATTTAAATCATGAAACGCAAAACGATATGCAGTACATATATCATTACACACAAACAAATATTCATGAAATATAAATATTTAAATCATGAAACGCAAAACGATATGCAGTACATATATCATTACACACAAACAAACATTCATGAAATATAAATATTTAAATCATGAAATGCAAAACGATATGCAGTACATATATCATTACACACATAAACAAATATTCATGAAATATAAATATTAAATCATGAAATGCAAAACGATATGCAGTACATATATCATTACACACAAACAAATATTCATGAAATATAAATATTAAATCATGAAACGCAAAACGATATGCAGTACATATATCATTACACACAAACAAATATTCATGAAATATAAATATTTAAATCATGAAACGCAAAACGATATGCAGTACATATATCATTACACACAAACAAATATTCATGAAATATAAATATTTAAATCATGAAACGCAAAACGATATGCAGTACATATA
>JAPXFY010000018.1:2922535-2932535 GCA_030674185.1 Monoplex corrugatus
CCATACCTGGAGGACTGATGTCAGCAAGGCCACTGGATCTTGTCACATGGCCATACCTGGAGGATTGATGTTTCAAGGCCACTGGATCTTGTTACATGGCCATACCTGGAGGATTGATGTCAGCAAGGCCACTGGATCTTGTCACATGGCCATACCTGGAGAACTGATTTATCAAGGCCACTGGATCTTGTTACATGACCATACCTGGAGGATTGATGTCAGCAAGGCCACTGGATCTTGTCACATGGCCATACCTGGAGGACTGATTTATCACGGCCACTGGATCTTGTCACATGGCCATACCTGGAGGACTGATTTATCACGGCCACTGGATCTTGTTACATGGCCATACCTGGAGGACTGATTTATCAAGGCCACTGGATCTTGTCACATGGCCATACCTGGAGGACTGATTTATCACGGCCACTGGATCTTGTTACATGGCCATACCTGGAGGACTGATTTATCAAGGCCACTGGATCTTGTCACATGGCCATACCTGGAGGACTGATTTATCAAGGCCACTGGATCTTGTTACATGGCCATACCTGGAGGACTGATTTATCACGGCCACTGGATCTTGTCACATGGCCATACCTGGAGGACTGATTTATCACGGCCACTGGATCTTGTTACATGGCCATACCTGGAGGACTGATTTATCAAGGCCACTGGATCTTGCTACATGGCCATACCTGGAGGACTGATTTATCAAGGCCACTGGATCTTGTCACATGGCCATACCTGGAGGACTGATTTATCAAGGCCACTGGATCTTGCTACATGGCCATACCTGGAGGACTGATTTATCAAGGCCACTGGATCTTGTTACATGGCCATACCTAGAGGACTGATTTATCAAGGCCACTGGATCTTGTTACATGGCCATACCTAGAGGACTGATTTATCAAGGCCACTGGATCTTGTTACATGGCCATACCTAGAGGACTGATTTATCAAGGCCACTGGATCTTGTTACACGGCCATACCTGGAGGACTGATTTATCAAGGCCACTGGATCTTGTTACACGGCCATACCTGTAGGACTGATTTATCAAGGCCACTGGATCTTGCTACATGGCCATACCTGGAGGACTGATTTATCAAGGCCACTGGATCTTGTTACATGGCCATACCTGGAGGACTGATGTATCAAGGCCACTGGATCTTGTTACATGGCCATACCTGGAGGACTGATTTATCCAGGCCACTGGATCTTGTTACATGACCATACCTGGAGGACTGATTTATCAAGGCCACTGGATCTTGTTACATGGCCATACCTGGAGGACTGATGTCAGCAAGGCCACTGGATCTTGTTACATGGCCATACCTGGAGGATTGATGTTTCAAGGCCACTGGATCTTGTTACATGGCCATACCTGGAGGACTGATGTAGCAAGGCCACTGGATCTTGTTACATGGCCATACCTGGAGGACTGATGTAGCAAGGCCACTGGATCTTGTTACATGGCCATACCTGGAGGACTGATTTATCAAGGCCATTGGATCTTGTTACATGGCCATACCCAACGTAGTTGTCTGTTCTTAAGTAACTGGTGTCAGCAGATCTTTATATGGTCCAGTGTGATGCCTGATGGTTTGACACACTTGTTCACTGGTGACATGATCAGTGTATCTGATGGTTAATATTTGGCCATAAAACCTTTTCTGTAGTTTTGGATTCGTCTTTCCAAATCTGCCGTGAACGTATGTCTGGCATACATATTGATGCAGGAAGATGGAATATGCCAGTGCACGTAAGAACCAGACTTTGTGTTTCACGGAGATGTTCTACATATCTTGAAATGGCCACAGGTTGTCACAACGCCACCCGCCACCACCCACCCGCCACCAACCACCCACTACCAACCACCCGCCACCAACCACCCGCCACCACCCACCCACCACCCGCCACCAACCACCGCCCGCCCGCCAACCACCGCCAACCACCCACCACCAACCACCAATTACCTGCCACCAACCAACCACCACCCGCCACCAACCAACCACCTGCCACCACCCACCACCACCGACCACCAACCACCAACCAACCACCACCAACCAACCACCACCAACCACCCACCAACCACCAACAACCACCTGCCACCAGCCAGCCACCACCAACCAACCACCAGCCACCAACCACCAACCACCCGCCACCAACCACCAACCAACCACCCGCCACCAACCACCCGCCACCACCCACCACTATCCACCAACCACCAACCACCCGGAGTTTTATCTGCAGAACTGTTCACTGACCATGCTCTTCCTCCTCTCCGCTCTGGAAAACATCTTTACCCCACCATTAGAGTGGGTAAATGGTGCTGGGATTTTCGTTCGGTTTTTTTTTTGTTTTGTTTTTTTTGTATTTCCATATGCCACGACTTTTGACGTGGATAAAAGGGTCGTACAAACGCGTGTTTGATGGTCCACGTGTGTGTGCACGCAAAGGTGTTCACATACCAGGAGTTCTGCACTTCTACTAAGCTGGGAGATCAGTAAAACCTCCACTCTTTGCCCACCAAGAACTAGCAGGTCTGCATTAATTTTATGTCAACCAGTGAGATCAACCACCACATTACCATCTGTGACTGACTGATGGTTGGCATTCTGTAACTGTGACACAGACCGCCAGGACAAAAAAAAAAACCCGCTGCCGTAAAATTTTGTCAACAGCACAAAAGAAGACGACGTCCAGACCATCAGAAGACAATGTTTAGGTCGTCATAGTATCAGAAAATGGATGATATAAAACATGGACGAAAATCAGAGCTCAGGAAACAATGAACAATAAACGGAAACAGTTCTGTGAAAGCCAGTGCCGATACAACACGAACACAGTTCTGGTAAATCTTCCAACAAATGGAGAACACAAAACACTGTGACTCCAAACATCACCAAACATTATGACTCCAAAACCACAAACATTATGACTCCAAACATCACAACATTATGACTCCAAACATCACGAAACATTATGACTCCAAACACCACAAACATTATGACTCCAAACACCACGAACATTATGACTCCAAACACCACGAAACATTATGACTCCAAACACACAAAACCTATGACTCCAAACATCACAAACAGTATGACTCCAAACACCATGAACACTATGACTCCAAACACCACAAACACTATGACTCCAAACACACAACGAAAACACAGTGACCTCCAAACACCACAAACATTATGACTCCAAACACCACAAACATTTGACTCCAAACACCACAAACACTATGACTCCAAACACCACAAACATTGTGACTCCAAACACCACAAACATTGTGACTCCAAACACCACAAACATTATGACTCCAAACACCACGAACATTATGACTCAACACAAATGCTCACACCACAACATTATGACTCCAAACATCACAAACACTATGACTCCAAACACCACAAACATTGTGACTCCAAACACCACAAACATTATGACTCCAAACACCACGAACATTATGACTCCAAACACCACAACAATTATGACTCCAAACACCACAAACACTATGACTCCAAACCACACACGAACACTATGACTCCAAACACCACAAACACTATGACTCCAAACACCACGAACATTATGACTCCAAACACCACAAACACTATGACTCCAAACACCACGAACACTATGACTCCAAACACCACGAACATTATGACTCCAAACACCACAAACATTATGACTCCAAACACCACAAACATTATGACTCCAAACACCACAAACACTATGACTCCAAACACCACGAACATTGTGACTCCAAACACACAAACATTGTGACTCCAAACACCACAAACATTATGACTCCAAACACCACAAACATTATGACTCCAAACACCACGAACATTATGACTCCAAACACCACAAACATT
Organism: Monoplex corrugatus; assembly: GCA_030674185.1. Taxonomy (NCBI): domain Eukaryota; kingdom Metazoa; phylum Mollusca; class Gastropoda; order Littorinimorpha; family Ranellidae; genus Monoplex; species Monoplex corrugatus. The sequence goes on from JAPXFY010000018.1 coordinate 2,926,421, forward strand.
ATGACTCCAAACACCACAAACACTATGACTCCAAACACACGAAACATGTGACTCCAAACACCACGAACATTATGACTCCAAACACACAAACATTATGACTCCAAACACCACGAACATATGACTCCAAACACCACAACACTATGACTCCAAACACCACGAACACTATGACTCCAAACACCACGAACATTGACTCCAAACACCACGAACATATGACTCCAAACACCACAACATTGGACTCCAAACACCACAAACATATGACTCCAAACACCACAAACATTGTGACTCCAAACACCACAAACATATGACTCCAAACACCACGAACATTTGACTCAAACACCACGAACATTATGACTCCAAACACCACAACATTGTGACTCCAAACACCACAAACATTTGACTCCAAACACCACGAACATTGTGACTCAAACACCACGAACACTATGACTCCAAACACCACGAACATTTGACTTCCAAACACCACGAACTTGACTCCAAACACCAAACATTGTGACTCCAAACACCACGAACTACTATGACTCCAAACACACGAACATTGTGACTCAAACACCACGAATACTATGACTCCAAACACCACGAACATTGTGACTCCAAACACCACGAATACTATGACTCCAAACACCACAAACATTGTGACTCCAAACACCACGAATACTATGACTCCAAACACCACGAACATTGTGACTCCAAACACCACGAAACTATGACTCCAAACACCACAGAATACTATGACTCCAAACACCACGAACATTATGACTCCAAACACCACAAACATTATGACTCCAAACATCACAAACACTATGACTCCAAACACCACGAACACTATGACTCCAAACACCACAAACACTATGACTCCAAACATCACGAACATTATGACTCCAAACACACAAACATTGTGACTCCAAACACCACGAAACATTATGACTCCAAACACCACAAACATTATGACTCCAAACACACAAACATTATGACTCCAAACACCACGAACATATGACTCCAAACACCACGAACCTATGACTCCAAACACCACGAACACTATGAAAAATCCAAACAGCTCACAAACCACTTATGACTCCAAACATCACAAACATATGACTCCAAACACCACGAACATTATGACTCCAAACACCACAAACATATGACTCCAAACACCACGAACATATGACTCCAAACATCACAAACATTATGACTCCAAACACCACGAACATATGACTCCAAACACCACAAACACTATGACTCCAAACACCACGAACACTATGTCTCCAAACACCACAACACATATGACTCCAAACATCCACGAACACTTGACTCCAAACACACAAACATTTGACTCCAAACACCAAACATTATGACTCCAAACACCACAAACACTATGACTCCAAACACCACAAACACTTATGACTCCAAACCACGAACACTATGACTCCAAACACCACAAACACTATGACTCCAAACACACAACACATTATGACTCCAACACTCACAAACATTATGACTCCAAACACCACAACATTATGACTCCAAACACCACGAAACACTATGACTCCAAACACCACGAACATATGACTCCAAACACCACAAACACTATGACTCCAAACACCACAAACACTATGACTCCAAACACCACAAACATATGACTCCAAACACCACAAACACTACACAAACTATGGGCTCCAAAACCACAAACACTTAACTCCAAACACACAAAATTATCCCAAACACACAAACAATGATGACCCAAACCCAAACATTTCCAACACACCAAACACTATCTCCAAACACCACAAACATTACTCCAACAAAACCACAAACATTTGACCAAAAACCACAAACATTGACTCCAAACACCACAAACATTTGACTCCAACCCAAAACATTGAAACTCCCAACCCACAAACAGACCCAAACACATTGACTCAAACACACATACTTGAACCCCAAACACACAAACATATGACTCCAAACACCACAACATATGATCCAAACACCACGAACACTATGACTCCAAACATCACACAACTTTGACTCAAACACCACAACACTATGACTCCAAACATACACAAACATATGACTCCAAACACCACAAACATTATGACTCCAAACACCACAACATATGACTCCAACACACATACACTATGACCAAACACCACGAACATTATGACTCCAAACACCACGAAATCTATGACTCCAAACACCACGAACATTATGACTCCAAACACACACACTAGACTACCACATAAACTATGACTCCAAACACCACGAAACATTATGACTCCAAACACCACGAACTATGATGACTCCAAACACCACGAACATTTGACTCCAAACACCACGAATACTATGACTCCAAACACCACAGACTACACTTATGACTCCAAACACCAACACTTATGACTCCAAACAAACACCAACCAGAACATATGACTCAAACACCACAATACCTATGACTCCAAACACCACGAACATTATGACTCCAAACATCCAAAACTACTATGACTCCAAACACCACGAACATTGTGACTCAAACACACGAAACTTATGACTCCAAACACCACGAACATTATGACTCCAAACACCACGAAATTATGACTCCAAACATCACAAACACTATGACTCCAAACACCACGAACATTGTGACTCCAAACACCACGAACATTATGACTCCAAACACCACGAACACATATGAAGATTACACAAAGAGAAAGATCAAGACCTGCTGCACGCTCTCATACAACAGAGTGATCAGAGAAAAAAGTACTCTGATAATGGTGTCAATAGTATATTGTTATAGACGTCTTGTGGACTTTGGAGTTTCTATATTTCAGTTTCAGTTTCTCAAGATGACGTCTCCGCGCTCGGAATGAATTCCATATACACTAACGTCACAGGTGCCACGTGTATGGTGATCATGGCACAAGCCTTAAGCCTGCACATAAACCCATGAGCTGGAGTTTCTTTGGAGTTTGTTAAAGGATTCATTGAGAATTTCCAGATAATTACCGGAAGATCTGGGTGGAGAGTATATGGAATCGTCTGCGTGCGATGAATTCTTCTTGAACAAACAGCCAGCTCCAAACTCTAGTTCTCTGTTGATGTATTTTTGGTTTCTGACGTCAGCCATGAAGACAGGAGACATGGCAGTGTCTGGGTTTGGTGAATCATGAAATCTTCGTTTTAGTGACACGTTAACAAAAAATGCCGTAAGGAAACTGGGGTGTACAGAGCAGTTGGGCACCGGACAGCAACTGGAGAGAGAAACAACAACAACAACAACAACAACAACAACAACAACAACAACACGCAGCAACAACACAACAACAACAACAACAACACGGTCAGCCATATTCAACGCCGCATGTGGCGTAATAAAGAAAATATTGGACGGACTCGCGGAGTGGATGAAGACAGAAAGGGTGGGAGATGTACTTGTACTTTTAGCGACAACAGATAGAGTAATATGATGATGATGATGATGATGATGATGATGATGATGATGATGGTGTTGATGTGGCCTAACCTTGTAGACGTGGAACACAGGAAGAAGAAGAAGAAGAGGATCAGTGGTGTGAACTCAAGCAAGGACTCGTGAAGTCACGTGATGGACTTAAGGACCCAGACAGAGACACTGATTGTGATGTGATGTACAAACAATGTCTTCATCAGTCACAGCAACATTTCTTCAGCGTTCCCTGTAATATGTTATCTCACATGAGTGTGTATGTTGTTTTAGTTTTTCGGCCCACACTGCGCAGACTTTACGTTGGTGCACAGCCTGCACGTTCTGCAGTCTGCGGGTACAAGGACACATCTTATGTACTCCGGGTTCTGGGACAGATAAACAGTACCGTTACCAGAAAGAACAGGTTTGAACTTTATCGCTGAACGATCTATGTTTTGTAGAAACTGAATGAATAATCTTGCCAAGGTCTTGTCAATTTTCGTTTGTAAACAAGGTAACCGATGACTGGGTCCGAATGGCTCATGCAGCGCATGGTCAGACCCCTTTTTGTTTGATGAAGTGACCGTCGAGTGGTGTCAGGAGTTTGGAAGGTGGTTGTCCTGAAAGTGGTGAGGCATTGGTGCTCTGGGTCCCACCCAGTACTCTCGAGTGTTTCTTGTTAACTTTTGTAAAGACTGAATGAATCGTCTGCCAAGATCTTGTCAATTTTTCGTACAGCGTATTTGCTGATTTCAACAGATGACATGAACAAGATCTTCAGTGTTTTGTATCAAACGTTTGTTGGTTGAACTATTTGATTGTAGCATTCTGATGCTTTTCTTGTGATTGATGACTGCAATCGTTGATTTCTGTAGGATTACAAGCGCTTGGTATTTTATATGTGTGAAAAATAAACGCAATGCCACCCCCCCCCCCCCTCCCTCTATTCTATGCTTCAAGATTTTACGGTCCCCAAATCATCTCCTTGAGTCTCAATATGAAAGCCAATGAAATATGTTTGCGATCTGTTTGTACTGATCAGGGTTTATTCAATGGCACCCCTGTTTTATGCTCGGAGAGTTTACGGTGTAAAAACCATCTCTGAGTCTCAGTGTCAAGGCCAGTAAATATGTACACTGTCTACTGTACTGATCAACGTTCATTGTCAAGACTCTGGAACTACACTGAGGATGTCTAGAAACACTGCAAGCAGCTATCTATGTAATAACACAATTGTCATGGGGTCAGCTCTCTATATGTCACCATGTCTACATGCAGGTTTTTGGTGTGTGTTTTTTCAGTGAGGGTCTGTTTGTCACCATGTATTCATAATTATATCATCTTTCCTTTCAGTAACAAATGCATATTGCTGCAAGCTGGTGGATAGAATGTGGAAGTAAAAGGGTTAACATAGAAAGCTGGTGGATAGGGTGAGGTAGAGACAGGATTAGCATCAGGAGCTGGTGGACAGGGTAAGGGAGAGAAAGGATTAGCATCAGGAGCTGGTGGATAGGGTGAGGGAGAGAACAGGTCAGTACAGACAGCTGGTGGACAGGGTGAGGGAGAGAACAGGTCAGTACAGACAGCTGGTAAATAGGGTGAGGGAGAGAACAGGTCAGTACAGACAGCTGGTAAATAGGGTGAGGGAGAGAACAGGTCAGTGTAGAAAGCTGGTAAATAGGGTGAGGGAGAGAACAGGTCAGTACAGACAGCTGGTAAATAGGGTGAGGGAGAGAAACAGGTCAGTATAGAAAGCTGGTGGATAGGGTGAGGGAGAGAAACAGGTCAGTGTAGAAAGCTGGTGGATAGGGTGAGGGAATGAAAGGGTTAATACAACCCAAAATAACATACAAATTACAGCAAGATTTCGCTTCCTGGTTCAGCCATTGAAAACGAGATACATGTACATACTGGACCCCTGAGACTTCTGGCTTGCGCACGATAAAGATCCCACGTGAAGAGCAGGGCTTTCGACCGGCTACAATGGTATAAAACATCAGAGAGAATAGGTTGATTTCCCAGGTCCCTCCCCTTGCAGACCAATTCGCCTTCTTGCTTTTCTAAAGTCTTGGTCACACAAAAAAATTAATGGGTGGCGCTGCAATGCGGCGACGCGCTCTCAAAGGGGAGAGCAGCCCGGGTTTCACATGGTAAATCCACTGTGACTAAAGAAATGAATATAAATATATATGAATATGAATATGCATATGAATATGAATATGAATACGACTATGACTATGACTATGACAGTGACTATGACAGTGACTATGACAGTGACTATGACAGTGACTATGAATATGAATATGATTATGACTATGACTATGACTGTGACTATGACTATGATTATGACTATGATTATGACTATGACTATGACAGTGACTATGACTATGCCAGTGACTATGACCATGACTATGACCATGACTATGACTATGACTATGTCTATGACTATGACCATGACTATGTCTATGACTATGACTATGACCATGACTATGACCATGACTATGACTATGACCATGACTATGAATATGAATATGAATATGACTATGACTATGACTATGACCATGACAGTGACTATGACTATGACCATGACTATGTCTATGATCATGACTATGACTATGACCATGACTATGACCATGACTATGACTATGACCATGACCA
>JAPXFY010000018.1:2940035-2950035 GCA_030674185.1 Monoplex corrugatus
GTGTGTGTGTGTGTGTGTGTGTGTGAGTGTGTGTGTGTGTGTGTATGTGTGTGTGTGTGTGTGTGTGTGTGTGTGTGTGTGTGTGTGTGTGGTGTGTGTGGTGTGTGTGTGTGTGTGTGTGTGTGAGCACGTTGTTCTGTTTAACCACACACTGTACAGACACTATGTTGCCGAAGAATCTGCACCATGGACATTGAAAACGAGATGATCATGCCATTTGTACCAATCTCCCTTTTTATTTAAAAAAAAAAAATCCAGATTTTGAATTCTCAAGGTCAACGTGACCTTGAAGGAGTTTGGAGTTTGTTCAAGAGGGATTCATCGCACTCGGACAATTCCATATACGTGCTCCACCCAAATCTGCCAGCAATTATCTGCCAGACTCCATGAGCCTGCGCAAAACCCTATGCACTGGCAAGATCTTGACCTTGAAGGTGCATCCGTGCGTGCATGCGTGTGTGTGTGTGTGTGTATGTGTGTGTGTGTGTGCGCGAGCGAATGTGTTTGTACATTTACATTTTTCTTTTATTCAAAATGTCATTTTCTACAGTATGTTGTCATGGATAAATGTCTTACTGTCATGGGTCCTTAACGTGCTCTAAGCACATACTACACATGGAAGCTCAGTTTATCGTCTTCACCTTAACCCTTTGACTCTCGCACCCTGTTCGCCAAATGCAAAAACTTAACCCTTTGACTCCCTCACCCTATCCACCAGCTGCTAGCTTAGTTGGCAAGGCAGGATGCTGATGGACAGGGTGCGGGAGTCAAAGGGATAACAACTTGAGTCAACATCACTATCAAAAAGAAACTAACCACATGTAGAAAGACAACAAGACCCATGAACAACGGAAGGAGAAATCAAGGCCCTAAACACCTGGGGTACTACAGACACTCTAGGCCAAAAACAGGTAGGAGTGGCGTCCCTTCGTTGCCGCCCTACACAGCATAAAGGGTAGTACGTATGTCACAGCCTGTGATAAAGAGTTCCGTTGTGGAAGTGGATTTCTTTAGCGGAACACATTCAGTTACACTGGAACAAAAGACTTACAATGTAAGGCAGAAACTGTTATTGTTGTTTTATTCAAAGCCCAGCCGACTGTGTAGAGCCATATCAGGGCTATAATATAACCGTTTCAATGCATACACAATATTACAACAGGAAAAAATTCAGGTACACGTATCTAATCTATGCATTCGCTTACATAATCTAAGAGAAGATATCCCTGGCGTTGACCACTCCGTCCCATTTTATCACACAGAATATTTAAAAAACACCTGAATACAAATTCAAACATAACTAAGGACACTATAGCTTATATAAAAAAAGGCCTAAATTACCTGAAATTGCTTCCACTCATCTCATTTCCCTAGAGCCAAATACATATACTAAATACATGTTCCCGATTATCAATCCTAAGAAAAAGTACGTAAGACTTTATCAAACACATACAGGTAAACGGACCAGCAAGGCAGAAAACGATAGGCAGAAATGACAGACAGCAAAAGAACAAGGCAGAAACAAAGAGAGTGACAGAAAAGAGGAAATGTCTAGCACAGAATGTCCAGAAGGTGGGGGCACTATTAATACTGAAAGAGCCCCCGGCAACCCCATGGGGGGAAGACAAAGCCAACAGATGTGTCAATAATATGGTATTTACATGGCCAAGTCTTTATCCGTCGTTCGTTCAGTGGTAGGGGAACTCACTCATCCCTCACACAAACAGCACAGTACCCACCCATCTGAAAATCTTGAGCGCAATAAACCTCAGTCCACAGGTCATAAGGCTGAAGGCAAGGTCATCATCATCATCATCATTCTCCTGCCCGTGATGGGCGTAGAGGAGAGATGAGAGACACTCTTGAAGCCAGCCGTCGCCAACCGGTCCTGTCCTCCGCCTGTCGCACCAGCGTGGGGCCATCCAACCTGGTCCATTCTTTGATGTTGTCCATCCAGCATTTGGCTTGTCGTCCCCTTCGTCTGCCGCCTCCCAGTGTACCCTGGAGGACCGTTTTGGGCAGTGAGTTGTGGCGTGTGACATGCCCGAACCACGACAGCTTCCTGTTCTTGACTGTTGCCAGGAGGGGTACTTGTGGGCCTGCGAGTGTTGTTATTTGGCTCCACACAAAGTCGTTTGTCTTCCGATCTTGCCAAGAGATCCCGAGCAAGCGCCTGAAGCATTTAGTTTCAAACGTCTGGATTCTCTTGGTGGTCTCTGCTGTCATGGTCCAGCTCTCGCATCCATACAGCAGGATGGGGAGCACCAGGGACTTGTACAGCTTCATCTTCGATGGAAAGCCGATCTCTCTGCTCTTCCAGATCTTGTTTAGCTTTACCATCGCTGCTGTTGCGATCGCTAGTCTGGTCTTGATTTCTGTTGTAGAGCGACCGTCTTTGGTGAGAGTGGCGCCAAGGTATTTGAAAGCGTCCACTTCTTCAAGCTGTTGCCCGTTCATGTAGATTTCAGCATGGGTGTTGGTTGTGCTGTTGACCAGGACTTTGCTTTTTTCTGTGCTCACTTCCATTCCGTGTGCACCTGCACTTTCTTCCAGTCTCATGGTCAGGTCTTGTAGTTCTTCGTTGCTGCCTCCCATCAGGTCGATGTCATCTGCGAACCTCAGGTTGTTGATGGTTCTTCCTCCGATGGAGACAGTGGAGTGGAAGTCATGGAGGGCTTCACGCATGATGTTCTCCAGGAAGAGATTGAACAGCACGGGAGAGAGTAGGCAGCCTTGACGGACTCCAACTGTGGTCTTGAAGTAGTCCCCTATCTGGTTGTTGAGGAGAACTGCGCTGCTGGCAGTGTTATACAGCGCCTGGATGGTTTGGACGAGACCTTCCTCAATGCCAAACTTTCTTAGCACCTGCCACAAACCCTTATGCCACACCCTGTCGAATGCTTTTTTAAAGTCTATGAAGTTGTGGAACAGGTCTCTCTGATGCTGCAGATGTTTTCTCCATCATTATCCGGCAGGTGAAGATCTGTTCTACTGTGCTTCTGCCCGCCCTAAATCCAGCTTGTTCTTCCGCAAGGTATTCTTCCGCTTCTTTCTTCAGTCGATTCAATATGACTCTGAGCATGATCTTGCTGGTGTGGCTAATGAGACTTATTGTTCTGTAGTTCTGGCATTGGCGCATATTTCCCTTTTTGGGCAGGGGGATGATGAGTGATTGAGTCCATTCTGTGGGCCACTGTTTTGTCTCCCAGATCTTCTGACAAATCGATGTTACACGAGTGACCAAATCATTCCCTCCATGTTTGAGCAGCTCTGCTGGGATATTGTCTGCTCCAGGTGATTTCCCTGCTGGTAGGCTGCGGATGGCTTCTTCCACTTCTTCTCTCATCACCGGTAGCGGTGAGGATTCCCTCAATGGTGTTGAGTCCCCCTGAAACAAACTGTCATCTGGCTGTGTTGGGTAGTTGTATAGTTCTTGGCAGTACTGCGTCCATCTGTTCAGAACAGCGGAGCTTTCTGTCAGCAGCTCGCCTGAGGTATCCTCGATGACTGACGATCTGTTTTGCTGCGTCTTGGTAAGGTTTTTCAGTGTGGTGAAGGCATGTTTGCTGTTTCCTTTTTTCATGCCTTTCTCGATGTTCTCACACTGGTTGTTGATCCATTGTTCTTTGGCTTCAATCATTTTCTTCTTTACAAGGTTGTTGGTTTTACGATACTGTGCGGCTTCTTCAGGGCTGGAGTTTTTCGTCTTCTTCATTGATCTTCTGTTGTCGCAGAGGTCAAGGATGTCATTTGAGATCCATGCTTGGTGTTTCTTCCTCTGTCGCCCCAGTACCTCCTCTGCTGTTTCGCGGACTGCCTCACCAAAGTTGTTTGTGAGGTCGTTGATGTCGCTGTCCAGGAAGTTGAGTGCCGCGAACCGCCCCCCGAGCTGTGCCTGGAATGCCTCTTCTATCTCTGGATCTTTTAGCTTTTCCAGGTCAAACTTGATGCGTGGCTGCGCAGCTTGGTACTTCTTTTTCAATTTGATCTTCATTGTGAGCAGCACGAGGTCGTGGTCGCTGCCTATATCAGCTCCAGGGTATGTCCTCGTCTTTGCTTTATTAATGCTTGATTTGAAGCGCCGCGGTGTGAGGACAAAGTCGATCTGGTTGTGAGTCTTTCCGTTCGGCGCATGCCAGGTTGTTCTTCTTGACAGTTTGTGGGGGTAGAGGGTGTTGGCAATGGTGAGCCGTTGGGTGCAGGCAAACTCCAGAAGGCGAAGTCCCCTGTCATTAGTTTCCCCTGTGCCAAATTGACCCACTGTTCCAGCCCAGTTTTTGTAGGCATCTGGGCCGACTTTGGCGTTGAAGTCCCCCTGAACTATGATGATGTCTTTCCTGGGGGCTTTTCCGATGGTGTCTTCTATTTTCTCATAGAATTCTTCAACCACCTGGTCTTCATGGCTGGTAGTTGGAGCATACACTTGTATGATGGTGATGTTCTTTGGTTTGGCTGACACCCGAATGCTGATGATTCTGCTGTTGACAGGCGTGCAGCTCATGATGCATCCAATGACTTCTTTGCGTACGATGAAAGCTACGCCATTTTCATGTAGTGACTCTTCGCCACTGTACCACATCTTGTGTCCTTCCTCTGTGAATGCTTCTCCGAAGCCTGTCCATCTTACTTCCGATATACCCACAATGTCCCATTGGTAGCGTCTCAGCTCGTGCTCTAGTTCTTTTACTTTGCCGCACTGATGGAGTGTACGGACATTCCAGGTTCCAATGGTAGCTTTTTCCGTTGGCAGTTTGAATGATGTCTTTGCCCCAGTAGCTGACTTTTCACTTCCACCCTGGTGCTTGTCAGTGGTAAGCGCGGTCGTTTGTAACCCGGGCCCCGACCGATCCGGTATGTTGTTGGCTATAGTGTCTCTCATATCTTTTCTGTGGGCTTAGGTTAATCCTTGGTGGCGCCAATCCCCTCTCCAAGTCTCCTGCTGTGACAGGTAGTACTGGGCTACAGCTTGCCAGTAGCAGACCTATTTGTCTGACCTGGCAAGGTAGGTGAAGATTATCAGGACAAGACAAAATATTGCTAGTAAATAGCACATCCTTCCACAGTTAAGAAAACTTTCAACAAGCTCTCAACAATCTTCAAAAAGAAAAAAAAAAACATCTTTCAAGCAACCTTCCATGAATTTTCCAGTGATCTTTAAAATAACTTTAAGGAATTAAGAACAACACTAAACACTATCATGTGACCCAAAACACAACAACTTTCAAGCAATTCTTGTTAAGATGACAAAATGAAAACACCATTTCAAGCATTTGTTTAAAAAGCGGAAGCACTTGTTCTTTAAAAAAAAGCACCTTTTTAAAAAAAAAAAAAAATTACATGCAATCAATTAAAAATCTTTCAAGCAATCTACCAACCAACTTTCAAGCACACTGGCAATGTTGCTGCCGCCAGAAGATAAAGATATGGAGTCCTGTGTATGGAGACATACCACAAGACATGCTGCCTGATATTGCTGACAAAGATCATCCAGTGTTTGTCAGTAAGGCAGTGAGCTCCATGTAACAGAACCATGGTAACAATACATTCACTTCTGACAACACCACAGAGAGAACCAGAGAAAACCTAGCCACAACCCAGGCACTCGCACACAACCGTAAAAAGTAGAGGCAAGAGATGCGGTGTTCTCAGGACAATGCTCCTAGGATCATGGCACATTATGGGATCCATAAGCCATAAACCATCAAAATTAACCCTTTGACTCCCGCACCTATCCACCAACTGCAAAAACTTAACCCTTTGGCTCTTCACCCTATCCACCAGCTTCCTCACCGTATCTACCAGCTTCCTGCAGGAAGATGGTGGATAGGGTGAGGGAGTCAAAGGTTTAAGTTTTTGCAACTGGTGAATAGGGAGCGGGAGTCATAGGGTTAAGTTTTTGCAACTGGTGAATAGGGTGCAGAGTCAAAGGGTTCAGTTTTTGCAACTGGTGAATAGGGTGCGGGAGTCAAAGGGTTAAAACCAGTTTCATCATCATCATCATCATCATTATCATCATTATCATCATGTGCCCTGCCGCATGGCGTTGGCGATCATGGCCCTCCATATACATCTATCCCCTGTCGCCGCAAGCACGTCTTCCACCCTCCCTGTCCTCAGCCACCCTGCAAGTCCGTCCAGTATTTTTTCCCTAAAAACCAGTTTCACACCTGCGCAAACCCGTGCAATCTGACTGGAAGGTGAATGCTGTAATTCCATGTCATGCAAACCTCCCTCGTGCTGGATCTTGGAGTTTGTTCAAAAGGGAACCAAAGCGATCAGACAATTTCACATGCGCTCCACCCAAGACTGCCATCAGTTACTGGCAGATTCCTTGAGCGTGGACAAAACCCTGTGTACTGGCAAAGTCTTGAAATGGACAGGGCAAAGGGGATGGAGAAAAACTGGCCTGACCCTTCTGTATGACACTCACTGTCTTTCATAATCATCATCATCGTCATCAGGTGCCCTGTCGCATGGCGTTGGCAATCATGGACCTCCATCTGTCTCTATTTCTTGTTGCCCCAAGCATCTCTTCCACCCTCCTCGTCTTCAGCCACTCCGCAAGTCCGTCTAGAATTTTCTCCCTGGGTCTACCTGGTGCTTTCTTTCCCTCCAGCTTTTCCGTTGTGACCAGGTGCTCCAAATCCCTCTTCCTCATAAAATGGCCAATAAATGTTGCCTGTCTTTTCCTAATCTTCACTGTCTTTATGGTTGGAAAAGGAAGACCAGTCAATCAATCATCACTGTCACTTATTCTTTCTTGGTGCCATTTCTATGAGGGTAGTTGGCCAGTTCAACAAAATGAGGAATGGGAGAGGATTAGGGAGCAAACAGAATGAACAAAAAATGACAATTGAGATATTTTTTTACAGATCTGTATGTACAACAGTGCAACAAATTACCAACAACACAAAGGCATGTTCATATGAAAGTTAATCCTTTGTGTCCTTCACCCTATCTACCAGCTTCCTAGATGCGGTTGAATGGGGTGAGGAAGAAATGGAAGCTGCTGAATACAAAGAAGAAATGGAATGCTGTTGGAATAGGGTGAGGAAAGGAAGTGAATAAGAAGCTGTTGAATAGGTGAAGAAAAGGAGGTGAAGAAAAAGCTGTTGAATAGGGAGAAGCGAAGTTGATAGGTTAGAAGCTGTTGAATAGGGTGAGGAAGAAATGGAAGCTGCTGAAAATACAAGGAAGATGAAGAAATGAGAAGATGTTGAATAGGGCAAGGAAGAGTTAGAAGCTGTTGAATAGGGTGAGGAAGAAATGGAAGCTGCTGAATACAAGAGGAAGAAATGGAAGCTGTTGAATAGGGTGAGGAAGAATTAGAAGCTGTTGAATAGGGCAAGGAAGAGCTAGAAGCTGTTGAATAGGGCAAGGAAGAGTAGAAGCTGTTGAATAGGGCAAGGAAGAGTTAGAAGCTGTTGAATAGGGTGAGGAAAAGAAAAGGAAGCTGGTGAATGCAAAGAGGGAGAGAATGGAAACTGACGAACAGGATGAAGAAGAGGAAGGGTTAACTACGTATCATCATGTCTGTATATATCAGCATGCCTTGCTGCTGGAAGCAGCTGGATAGGGTGAGGGCGTGACAAGATCAACAGTAACACGTAACAAGTGGGCCAACAACAAAGAAACATAATACACAATTCTTGCTGCGGATATTTCAACACTCTCAGACAGACAATTCATTGGTCCCCTGAAGACACAACAACGCTTTTTAATATGCAGGATATGTGGCAGATTTAACATGCGAGATATGTGGCAGAACAAAGGCACACGGTAACATTATTTAGCATTTAGAATGTTTGATCTTGTGAAAATCCCAGGGTGGAGAACAACCTGCTTGAGTTTCCTCTGAAAAATGGCCGGGGTCCAGGGGCCGCCTAGGCCCCGGTGGGGTGCAGGGGCAATGCCTGCTGGGGGGTTTAGGGGGGCAAAGCCCCCCAGCCGAAAACGATTTTTAGCGTTTTAAGGGGCATTTCAAGCCATTTCCTGGAAGATACACCCCAATTATGCCTAGTGTGGATATTGAAAAGACAGGGCAGAAAAACTACTGAAAATGAGATCCTGGTCCAATAGTGGTTGAATATTACATGATTTATGTACAGTGAAACCTCTCTTGAGCAACCAAACTATTTGCCATGAAATTCTGCAGAATTTTAAGTATTTCCTGGAAGATACAACCACAGATTTCTGCAGAATTTTATGGCAAATAGTGTGGTCACTAAAGAGAGGTTTCACTGTATCTTGAATGTTCCAATAAAATCAAATGGGCATCTGTTCCAGGTTAACCAGCTAGAAGTTCAAATGTATGGAGTTGAGTGATAATTCTTTATGGTCATGCATGTGTCATCTTTTTTGTGTTGCAAAATGTGTGTTCAGTGCTTCTTTTCAGTTTAAATTTCTCAGACACTGAGACAGAGCTCTCACACTTGTCAACACTAAATGGTTTTCAAGAACAGTATTCAAATACTGACAAAATTTGACATGTGTTCACACTCACACACACACACACACACACACACACACACACACATGCACAGAATCACACACACTTGCACAGAATCACACACACGCCATCAGCCTCAATGTTTCTAATAGAATCACCGACTTTCTCCGTATCATCCTTTCCGTTTTCTGTATATTTGACAGTCCTGGAGAGCCATTCCCACTTCCAGGGGTTGTTACAATTATCTTTATAATTGTCGCGGCCGCGCTCGACAATGCGACTCACTGCCGCCATGTTGTCGATCAGAGGAAATGAGCTGACGGAATATCTCGTACGCCGCGAGATCGCCACAGTCGGAACCGTGACCAATTGAGAATGGGCCCTTTTGGGAACGGGCGGACATTGATCGATCTTTCTTCTTTCTTTTTTCGCTCGGAAACGATCTCAGCTTCCTCGGAAATCTAACGGCCGTCCTCTGAAATCCGCGCATCCGCGGAGAGTTCTCCACCCTGAAATCCATCATGAAACAATCCATCTAATTACAATTCTTCTACAATCATACAGTATGTAGAATGTGGGATCCTGTAACAATCCACCATGAATCAATCCAACAACAACAATGACCCAACTACAATCATACAGCATGCAGAATGTGGGATCCTGTAACAATCCATCAGGATGCAGACCATCTCTGCCAAACACACACAATCCCTTAACTTTGCCAAACAACACACACAATCCCTTAATTTTGCCAAACAACATACACAATCCCTTCATTAACTTTGCCAAACAACACACACAATCCCTTAATTTTGCCAAACAACACACACAATCCCTTAATTAACTTTGTCAAACAACACACACAATCCCTTCATTAACTTTGCCAAACAACACACACAATCCCTTAACTTTGCCAAACAACACACACAATCCCTTAATTAACTTTGTCAAACAACACACACAATCCCTTAACTTTGTCAAACAACACACACAGTCCCTTAACTTTGCCAAACAACACACACAGTCCCTTAACTTTGCCAAACATCATACACAATCCCTTAACTTTGTCAAACAACACACACAATCCCTTAACTTTGTCAAACAACACACACAATCCCTTAACATTGCCAAACAACACACACAATCCCTTAATTTTGCCAAACAACACACACAATCCCTTAACTTTGTCAAACAACATACACAGTCCCTTAACTTTGTCAAACAACATATACAGTCCCTTAACTTTGCCAAACAACACACACAATCCCTTAACATTGCCAAACAACACACACAATCCCTTAACTTTGCCAAACAACACACACAATCCCTTAACTTTGTCAAACAACATACACAGTCCCTTAACTTTGCCAAACAACATACACAGTCCCTTAACTTTGCCAAACAACACACACAATCCCTTAATTTTGCCAAACAACACACACAATCTCTTAATTAACTTTGCCAAACAACACACACAATCCCTTAACTTTGTCAAACAACACACACAGTCCCTTAACTTTGCCAAACAACATACACAATCCCTTAACTTTG
>JAPXFY010000018.1:2960035-2992535 GCA_030674185.1 Monoplex corrugatus
AACTGTGAAATGTTGTTTTCTAACTGTGAAATGTTTTCTAACTGATGTTCTAACTGTGAATGTTTTCTAACTGTGAAATGTTCTAACGTGATGTTTCTAACTGTAAAATGTTTTCTAACTGTATGTTTCTAACTGTGAAATGTTGTTTCTAACTGTGAAATGTTGTTTCTAACTGTGAAATGTTGTTTCTAACTGTAAAATGTTGTTTCTAACTGTGAAATGTGTTTTCTAACTGTGAAAATGTTGTTTCTAACTGTAAAATGTTGTTTCTAACTGTGAAATGTTGTTTCTAACTGTGGAAATGTTGTTTCTAACTGTGAAATGTTTCTAACTGTGAAATGTTTTCTAACTGTAAAAGTTGTTCTAACTGTGAAATGTTGTTTCTAACTGTGAAATGTTGTTTCTAACTGTAAAATGTTGATTCTAACTGTGAAATGTTGTTTCTAACTGTAAAATGTTGTTTCTAACTGTAAAATGTTGATTCTAACTGTAAAATGTTGATTCTAACTGTAAAATGTTGTTTCTAACTGTGAAATGTTGATTCTAAATGTAAAATGTTGATTCTAACTGTGAAATGTTTCTAACTGTGAAATGTTGTTTCTAACTGTAAAATGTTGTTTCTACCTGTGAAATGTTGTTTCTAACTGTGAAATGTTGTTTCTAACTGTGAAATGTTGTTTCTAACTGTAAAATGTTGTTTCTAACTGTGAAATGTTGTTTCTAACTGTGAAATGTTGATTCTAACTGTAAAATGTTGATTCTAACTGTCAAAAGTTATTTCTAACTGTAAAATGTTGATTCTACCTGTGAAATGTTGTTTCTAACTGTGAAATGTTGTTTCTAACTCTAATGTGAAATGTTGTTTCTAACTGTAAAATGTTGTTTCTACCTGTAAAATGTTGTTTCTAACTGTAAAATGTTGTTTCTAACTGTAAAATGTTGTTTCTACCTGTGAAATGTTGTTTCTAACTGTGAAATGTTTCTAACTGTAAATGTTGTTTCTAACTGTGAAATGTTGTTTCTAACTGTGAAATGTTTCTAACTGTGAAATGTTTTCTAACTGTAAAATGTTGATTCTAACTGTAAAATGTTTCTAACTGTGAAATGTTTTAACTGTGAAATGTTGTTTCTAACTGTAAAATGTTGTTTCTAACTCTTCTAACTGTAAAATGTTGTTCTACTGTGAAATGTTGATTCTAACTGTAAATGTTGTTTCTAACTGTGAAATGTTGTTTCTAACTGTAAAATGTTGTTCTCTACAACTGTAAATGTTGTTTCTAACTGTAAATGTTGTTTCTAACTGTAAATGTGTTTCTAACTGTAAATGTGATCTAACTGTAAATGTTGTTTCTAACTGTAAATGTTGTTTCTACTGTGAATGTTTTTCAACTGTAAATGTTGTTCTAACTGTAAATGTTGTTCAACTGAAAATGTTGTTCTAACTGTAAAATGTTTCTAACTGTGAAATGTGTTCAACTAAATGTTGTTCTAACTGTGAAATGAGTTCTAACTGTGAAATGTGTTTCTAACTGTAAATGATGTTTCAACTGTGAAATGGTTTAACTGTGAAATGTGTCTAACTGGAAATGTTGTTCTAACTGTGAAAGTGTTCTAACTGAAATGTTGTTTCTAACTGTGAATGTTGTTTCAACTGAAATTGTTTTACTAAAACTGAAAATGTTTTTCTAACTGTGAAATGTTGTTCTACAAAATGTTGTTTCTAACTTGTAAAAATGTTGTTTCTAACTGTGAAATGTGTCTAACTAAATGTTGTTCTAAACTGTAAATGTTGTTCAACTAAATGTTGTTTCTAACTGTGAAATGTTGTTCTAATGTAAAATGTTGTTCTAACTGTGAAATGTTCTAACTTAAAATGTTGTTTCACTGTAAATTTTCTAACTGTAAAATGTGTTCTAACTGTGAAATGTTGTTTCTAACGTGAAATGTTGTTTCTAACTGTGAAATGTTGTTTCTAACTGTGAAATGTTGTTTCTAACTGGAAATTTTCTAACTGTGAATGTGCTTCAACTGAAAATGTGTTCTAACTGTGAAATGTGTTTCTAACTGTAAAATTTTTCTAACTGTGAAATGTTGTTCAACGAAATGTTGTTCTAACTGTAAATGTTGATTCAACTTAAAATGTTGTTTCTAACTGAAATGATGTTTCTAACTGTAAATGTGTTCTAACTGTGAAATGTGATTCTAACTGTGAATGTTGTTTCTAACTGTGAAATGTTGTTTCTAACTGTGAAATGTTGTTTCTAACTGTGAAATGTTGTTTCTAACTGTGAAATGTTGTTTCTAACTGTGAAATGTTTTCTAACTGTGAAATGTTGTTCTAATGTGAAATGTTGTTTCTACTAATGTCAACGAAATGTTGTTCTAACTGTGAAATGTTGTTTCTAACTGTAAAATGTTGTTTCTAACTGTAAATGTTTTCTACTGTGAAATGTTGTTCTAACTGTGAATGTGTTTCTAACTGTGAAATGTTGTTTCTAACTGTAAAATGTTGTTTCTAACTGTGAAATGTTTTCTAACTGTAAAATGTTGTTCTAACTGTAAATGTTGATTCTACTGTGAATGTTGTTTCTAACTGTGATTTGTTCTACTGTAAAAGTTGTTCTACTGTGAATTTGTTACTGTAAAGTTGTTTCAATGTGATGTGTTTCTAACTGGAAAGTTGTTTACTGTAAAATGTTGATTACTGTGAAAGTTGTTCTACTGTAATGTTGATCTAACTGTGAAATTTGATTAACTGTGAATGTTGTTTCTACGTAAATGTGATCACTGAATTGTTTCGTGATGTGTTAACTGTAAATGTTGTTTCAACTGTGAATGTTCACTGTAAGTTCAATTGATGTTGATTCTACTGGAAATGTTGTTATGTGAAATATTCACAAATGTTTTCTAACTGTAATGTTGTTCTAACTGTGAAATGTTGACCAAATGTTTTTAACTGTGAATGTGTGTCTACAATTGTTCACGTGAATTTCAACTCAATGTTGTTTCTACTGAATGTTGTGTACGAAAATTCTTTACTGTGAAATGTTGCTGTCATCAAGTTGCTTCTAATGTGAAGATTCTATGTGAATGTATTCTATGTGAAAGTGTCTAACTGTAAAATGTGTTTTAACTGTGAAATGTTGATTTAACTGTGAAATGTTGTTTCTAACTGTGAAATGTTGCTGTCAACTACAAATGTTTTCAACTGTGAAATGTTGCTGTCAACTACAAAATGTTTCTAACTGTGAAATGTTGCTGTCAACGACAAATGTTGTTTCTAACTGTGAAATGTTGCTGTCAACTACAAAATGTTGTTTTCTAACTGTGAAATGTGTTTCTAACTGTGAAATTGTTTTTAATACTGTGAAATGTTGATTCTAACTGTAAATGTTGTTTCTAACTGTGAAATGTTGATTCTAACTTGTGAAATGTTTTTTCTAACTGTGAATGTTGTTTCTAACTGTAAAATGTTGATTCTAACTGTGAAATGTTGTTTCTAACTGTAAAATGTTGTTTCTAACTGTAAAATGTTTGATTCTAACTGTGATTTATGGTTTCGTTTAACTGTGAAATGTTTGTTTCTAACTGTAAAATGTTGTTTCTAACTGTGAAATGTTGATTCTAACTGTGAAATGTTGTTTCTAACTGTGAAATGTTGTTCTACACTGTAAAATGTTGTTTCTAACTGTGAAATGTTGTTTCTAACTGTAAATGTTGTTTCTAACTGTGAAAATGTTGTTCAACTGTAAAATGTTGTTTCTAACTGTGAAATGATGTTCTAACTGTAAAATGTTGATTCTAACTGTGAAATGTTGTCTAACTGTGAAATGTTGTTTCTAACTGTGAAATGTTGATTCTAACTGTGAAATGTTGTTTCTAACTGTGAAATGTTGCTTCAACTGTGAAAATGTTGATTCTAACTGTGAAATGTTGATTCTAACTGAAAATGTTGTTTCTAACTGTGAAATGTTGTTCTAACTGTGAAAATGTTGTTTCTAACTGTGAAATGTGTTCTAACTGTGAAATGTTGATTCTAACTGTGAAATGTTGTTCTAACTGTAAATGTTTAACTGTAATGTTGTTCTAACTGTGAAATGTTGTTTCTAACTGTGAAATGTTTTCTAACTGTGAAATGTTGTTCTAACTGTGAAATGTTTCTAACTGTAAAATGTTGTTTCTAACTGTGAAATGTTGTTTCTAACTGTAAAATGTTGTTTCTAACTGTGAAATGTTTATTCTAACTGTGAAATGTTGTTTCTAACTGTAAAATGTTGTTTCTACCTGTAAATGTTGTTCTAACTGTGAAATGTTGTTTCTAACTGTAAATGTTGATTCTAACTGTGAAATGTTGTTTCTAACTGTAAAATGTTTATTCTAACTGTAAAATGTTGTTTCTAACTGTAAAATGTTGATTCTAACTGTGAAATGTTTCTAACTGTGAAATGTTGATTCTAACTGTAAAATGTTGATTCTAACTGTGAAATGTTGTTTCTAACTGTGAAATGATGCTTCTAACTGTGAAATGTTGATTCTAACTGTAAAATGTTGATTCTAACTGTAAAATGTTTTCTAACTGTAAAATGTGTTCTAACTGTGAAATGTTGTTCTAACTGTGAAATGATGCTTCTAACGTGATGTGAAATGTTGTGATTCTAACTGTAAAATGTTGATTTCTAACTGTAAAATGTTGTTTCTAACTGTGAAATGTTTCTAACTGTAAAATGTTGATTCTAACTGTGAAATGTTGATTCTAACTGTAAAATGTTGATTCTAACTGTGAAATGTTGCTTCCAACTGTAAAATGTTGATTCCAACTAGTCATGCGACCATCCCCAACACAATGGGTGGTAGGTGGCAGATGGCCTAAAGATATGGAGGTTAGCTGCGACATAAGCCAGGTGTACATGGATGAACAAGCAGTCCCAGACCAACAGGTGATGGTTCCAATCAGGATGGAGTGGGGGGGGGGGAGGTGCCACTTGGCAAGCCCACACCTAAAACATGTCCTATACATCCCGTGGCACAGTCGTCAGGTGGCTAAGGCTTACCTAAAGCCCTAGTCCCATGCCCTCACAGGATAGGTGTTTTGGCCATGAGCTAAGGGCAAGGTCACCACCACAGAAAACCTACAGGACTGAAGTCAGAGGTACCAGGCCTGCAGATGCCTTCTAATAAAGCAAGGTACCATCCAACATAACACTTTCAGTTTCTCAAGATGATGTCTCCATGTTCGGAACGAATTCCATATGCACTAACATCACAGGTGCCATGTGTATGGTGATCATGGCACAAGCCTTAAGCATGCACATAAACCCATGAGCTGGCCAGGTGCCATGTGTATGGTGATCATGGCACAAGCCTTAAGCCTGTACATAAACCCATGAGCTGGCCAGGTGCCATGTGTATGGTGATCATAGCACAAGCCTTAAGCATGCACATAAACCCATCAGCTGGCCAGGTGCCATGTGTATGGTGATCATGGCACAGGCCTTAAGCCTGTACATAAACCCATGAGCTGGCCAGGTGCCATGTGTATGGTGATCATGGCACAAGCCTTAAGCCTGTACATAAACCCATGAGCTGGCCAGGTGCCATGTGTATGGTGATCATGGCACAAGCCTTAAGCCTGTACATAAACCCATGAGCTGGCCAGGTGCCATGTGTATGGTGATCATGGCACAAGCCTTAAGCCTGTACATAAACCCATGAGCTGGCCAGGTGCCATGTGTATGGTGATCATGGCACAAGCCTTAAGCCTGTACATAAACCCATGAGCTGGCCAGGTGCCATGTGTATGGTGATCATGGCACAAGCCTTAAGCCTGTACATAAACCCATGAGCTGGCCAGGTGCCATGTGTATGGTGATCATGGCACAAGCCTTAAGCCTGTACATAAACCCATGAGCTGGCCAGGTGCCATGTGTATGGTGATCATGGCACAAGCCTTAAGCCTGTACATAAACCCATGAGCTGGCCAGGTGCCATGTGTATGGTGATCATGGCACAAGCCTTAAGCCTGTACATAAACCCATGAGCTGGCCAGGTGCCATGTGTATGATGATCATGGCACAAGCCTTAAGCCTGCACATAAACCCATGAGCTGGCCAGGTGCCATGTGTATGGTGATCATAGCACAAGCCTTAAGCCTGTACATAAACCCATGAGCTGGCCAGGTGCCATGTGTATGATGATCATGGCACAAGCCTTAAGCCTGCACATAAACCCATGAGCTGGCCAGGTCCTGAGGTCCTACCTAGCCTATGTTTTACCTAGTATACATTTTTTATGCTAGTATTGTATCAGTCTATCACTGGAACAATCTTGGTTACCTGTAAATGACATGTGTATCTGTATATCTTTTTCACAGAACTTTGGCAGTCACTTTGATGTGAAAGATAAGCAGTTAATAAGTCTTAGCGACCAAGTAATGTATGTTCATGCTGAACTTGTATCATTAAGAAATAATTACATTCAATATCAATTCAATCTCAGGTTAACAAATGTTGTATTAACATTGCTGACAGAGTAGACCTTACCTGACATAATCCACAATGCGAACCTCAAACTCAAAATCTGTCTTCAAGGCTCGTACCAACTGTAGGCAGAAAACAAAGGTGCTTGCATCAATCACACAAAACAGTTCTATTAAAACTTCTCAGCATCTGTTGTCTTAACCCTTGACTCCCAGAGTCCCACACCCTGTCCACCAGCATCCTGCATTTTCAACCATGCTAGCAAAGGAACAACTTAACCCTTTGACTCCCACAACCTTTCCACTAGCTCCCTGTAGGAAACTGATGGATAGGGTGTGGGAGTCAATAGGTTCGATTTTAACAGTTGATGGACAGGGTGCGGGAGTCAAGGGTTAAGTTTTTACAGTTGGTGGATAGGGTGCGGGAATCAAAGGGTTAAGTTTTTACAGTTGGTGGATAGGGTGCAGGAGTCAATGGGTTGTTTTTACAGCTGGTGGATAGGGTGCAGGAGTCAAAGGGTTAAGTTTTTACAGCTGGTGGATGGGGTGAGGGAGCCAAAGGGTTGTTTTTGCAGCTGGTGGATAGGGTGTAGGAGTCAAAGGGTTGTTTTTGCAGCTGGTGGATAGGGTGCAGGAGTCAAAGGGTTAAGTTTTTACAGCTGGTGGATAGGTGCAGGAGTCAAAGGGTTAAGTTTTTACAGCTGGTGGATAGGGTTCAGTAGTCAAAGGGTTAAGTTTTTGCAGCTGGTGGATAGGGTGAGGGAGTCAAAGGGTTAAGACAGCTTCCCACACTCAGAATAATTTCCCATAATGACAGGGTTACCTGCCAAAAAGGTGTATCTGGCTTCTTTATTCCTCTGCTAATACACCATTCTGGTACACGTAACCTTTGTATCATACAGTAACACAGCAAATGATATGTGATGGACACAGATGCAAAATGATCATGGCACACACAAGAAGAACTGTAAGAGTATAGCAGTCCTTCACTGGATCCCCGCTCACCGTGGGATACCAGGCAACAACACAGTGGACGACCTGACAAAAACAGGAGGTCAGAAAGACCAAGCAGACGACAGTGTGTGTAGTTGTGCTGTGTGTTGTGCTGTGTGTTGTGTGTGTGTTGTGTTGTGTGTGTGTGTCTGTGTGTGTGTTGTGTGTGTGTGCTGTTGTTGTGCTGTGTGTAGTTGTGCTGTGTGTTGTGCTGTGTGTAGTTGTGCTGTGTGTGTTGTGTTGTGTGTAGTTGTGTCTGTGTTGTGCTGTTGTGTGTGTTGTGTAGTTGTGCTGTGTGTTGTGTGTGTGTTGTGTGTTTGTGCTGTGTAGTTGTGCTGTGTGTTGTGTGTGTGTAGTGTGTCTGCTTGTTGTGTTGTGCTGTAGTGTGTCTGCTGTGTGTTGTGCTGTGTGTTGTGCTGTGTGTAGTGTGTCTGCTGTGTGTGTTGTGTGTAGTGTGTAGTGTGTCTGCTGTGTGTGTTGTGCTGTGTGTTGTGCTGTGTGTAGTGTGTCTGCTGTGTGTTGTGTTGTGTGTAGTGTGTCTGCTGTGTGTTGTGCTGTGTGTAGTCTGTCTGCTGTGTGTTGTGCTGTGTGTAGTGTGTCTGCTGTATGTTGTGCTGTGTTGTGTAGTGTGTCTGCTGTGTTTGTGCTGTGTGTAGTGTTTGTGGGGTGTGTGTTGTGTTGCTGTGTGTTGTGTGTAGTGTTGCTGTTGTTGTGCTGTGAGTGTGTTGTGTGTGTGTGCTGTGGTGTGTTTTGTGCTTGTGTGTAGTCGTTGTGTGTGTTGTGTGTGTGTGTTTGTTGCTGCTGTGTTGTGTTGTAGTTGTCTGTTGTTGTGCTGTTGTGTCTGTTGTGTGTGTTGTGCTGTTGTGTGTGTGTGTGTTGTGTCGTTGCTGTTGTAGTGTTGTGTTGTGTGTGTGTGTTGTCTGTGTGTGTGTGGTGTAGTCTGTCTGCTGTGTTGTGTGTGTGTGTGTGTGTGTTGTCTGTATGTAGTGTGTAGTGTGCTGTGTGGTTGGTGTGTGTAGTGTGTTCTGCTGGGGTGTTGTGCTGTGTGTAGTCTGTCTGCTGTGTGTGTGTTAGTCTGTGTGTGGTTTAGTGAGTAAAGGGTTAGTTTTTTGCGTGTGTGTGTAGGGTGAGGTGATGTCAAGGTTAGCAGCTCCCTAGTTTGTCCCTAAGTGACAGGTGTTACTGAAAGTGTATCGTGGCTTCTTGCTTATTGTCTGTCTTGTATGTAGTCTTGCTGTGTGTAATGTGCGCTGTGTGGTGTAGTGTAATCTTCTGCTGTGTGTAGTGGATCTGGTGAGTGGTGAGTGTGGTTAGTGTGTGTTTGTGCTGTGTGAGTGTGCTTGTAGTGTGTAGTGTGTTGTTTGTGTGTAGTGTGTAGTTCGTGTTGTTGTCTGTGTGTAGGTGTGCTGTTGGTGTGTGATTAGTGTGTTGGTGCTGTGTGTAGTGTTCTGCTGTGTGTTTGTGTTGTGTGTGTATGTGTCTGCTGTGTGTTTGTGCTGTATGTGTGTGTGTTGTTGCTGTTGTGTGTGTGTGTGTGTGTGTTTGTAGCTGTTGCTGTGTGTGTGTGTGTCTTGCTGTGTGTTGTGCTGTGTGAGTGTGTCTGCTGTTGTTGTGTGTGTGCTGTGTGTGTGTGTGTGTGTGCTGTTGTAGTGTGCTGCTGTGTAGTGTTGTCTGTGTAGTGTTTGTGTGTGTGTGTGTAGTTGTCTGCTGTGTGTGTGCTGTGTGTAGTGTGTGCTGTGTTGTGCTGTGTTGTGTGTGTGTGTTTGCTGTTGTATGTGCTGTGTAGTGTGTTGTGCTGTGTGTGTGTGTGTGTGTTGTCTGCTGTGTGTTGTGCTGTGTGTAGTGTGTGTCTGTTGCTGTGTGTGTGTGTGTAGTGTCTGCTGTTTGTGCTGTGTGTATAGTGTCTGCTGTTGTGTTGTGTGTAGTGTGTGTTGTTGCTGTGTGTTGTGCTGTGTTAGTGTGTGTGTGTGTGTGCTGTGGTGTTGTCTGCTGTTGTTGTGCTTGTAGTGTAGTTGTCTGCTGTGTGTTGTGCTGTGTAGTGTGTCTGTGTGTTGTTGTGTTGTAGTATGTGCTGTGTGTGTGTGTAGTGTGTTGTCTGCTGTGTGTTGTGGCTGTGTGTAGTCTGTTGTGTGTTTGTGTTGTGTGTGTGTCTTGTGTTGCTGTGTGTTGTCTGTTGTAGTGTGTAGTGTCTGTGTGTGTTGTGCTGTGTTAGTGTTGTGTATGTGGTGTGTGTGTGTGTGTGTTGTGTGTTGTAGTTGTCTGCTGTTGTGTGTGTGTGTTGTGTGTGTTGTCTGTGTGTGTGTGTAGTTTGTGTTTGTGTATGTGTGTTGTGGTGTGTTGTGCTGTGTGTTGTGTGTGTGTGTTGTGTTGTGTGTGTGTAGTTGCTGTTGTTTGTGTGTGTAGTCTGTCTGTTGTGTGTTGTAGTGTGTGTGTGTGTTGTGCTGTGTGTTGTGTTGTGAGTGTGTAGTGTCGTGTGTTTGTGTGTGTAGTGTGTAGTATGTTGTGTGTGTTGTGTGCTGTGTGTGTGTGTGTTGTAGTGTTGTGTTTGTAGTGTGTGTTGTCTGTGTGTAGTGTGTGTTGTGCTGTGTGTGTGTAGTGTGTTGTTGCTGTGTGTAGTGCTGTTGTGCTGTGTTAGTGTGTGTAGTGTAGTGTTGTGTGGTTGTTGTGTGTGTGTGTGCTGTGTGTAGTGTGTGTAGCTTGTGTTAGTGTGTCTGTGCTGTGTTGTGTGTGTAGTGTGTAGTCTGTCTGTGTGTTGTGCTGTTGTAGTTGTTGCTGTGTGTGTGTTGTGTGTGTGTAGTTGCTGTGTTGTGCTGTTGTGTATCTGTTGTGTGTTGTGCTGTTGTAGTTGTTGTGTGTGTGTGTGTAGTTGTGTGTGTGCTGTCTGCTGTGTTGTGTGTGTAGTGTGCTGCTGTGTGTTGTGCTGTGTGTACTGTCTGCTGTTTAGTTGCTGTGTGTAGTGTAGTCGTGTTTGTGCTGTAGTGTATGTGCTGTGTGTAGTGTGTAGTCTGTCTGCTGTGTGTAGTGTGTAGTCTGCTGTGTGTTGTGCTGTGTGTAGTGTCTGCTGTGTTGTGCTGTGTGTAGTGTGTTGTGTGTAGTGTGTTGTGCTGTGTTGTATGTAGTGTGTAATGTGTTGTGCGTGTGTAGTGTGTTGTATGTAGTGTGTAGTGTGTTGTGCTGTGTGTAGTGTGCTGTGCTGTGTGTAGTGTGTTGTGTGTAGTGTGTTGTGCTGTGTGTAGTGTGTTGTATGTCATGTATAGTGCTGTGTGCAGTGTGTTGTATGTAGTGTGTAGTGTGTTGTGCTGTGTGTAGTGTGCAGTGCTGTGTGCAACATATTCGGTAGAGTGTGCTGGGCATAGTGTGTTGTACTCTGAGTAGATGTAATGCCGTGCTGTGTATAGCCTGTTGTGCCGAGTGTAGTGTGTAGTGCTGTGTGTACTGTGTTGTCCAATATGTGTTACTGCAGTGTGTTGTGTTCCTTGCTCACCTCATCCTGGTTCATAATCTGCCTGTACTTGGTGGATCGCGCCAGCAAAGTCACACGGATCTTGTTTTCCTATATTCACACAAACAAAAATAGTCAGATATCTTAAAGGAAAAAAAACATTTTTTTCACACATCGAAATGACATTTGAAACTGAAGAAATCTTGGTAAATCATTTTGCTCACACACACACATACACATAAATACACACACATACACAAATGCATGCACACACACACACACATAAGAAACACTCTCTCTTTAATAAAAATGAGTGGGGAGTTGTCAATGAAGAGGGGGAGGAATGACCCACCTGACTGAAATCTAACAGTTATTCGTCTGTGGTCTACACTGTGGTATGACAGCTGACCCCCAAAGTCTTGTTATGCACCATTACTGAACCGTTTATAGTCAAAACTTTTCAACTTGTATAGAGATAAAATACAGCCTTTTTGCTGTAAATGTGCACAAAACTAAAAGACATCATATCCACTTTCATTGTATGATGTGAAATCACAGCTTGCTACCATATCTCAATCAGATTATCAAAAACTATTTGACTTTGGGCCGAGAAGGCTGATACTGTGTGGAGAGATGAACAGAGCACTTTGAAAGAGAAAATTTGACGTACACTGCACTCCTCATTTTTGTTTTGCGAAGTAACAGACAAAACTTTTGGATCAGTCCTGGTGCATGAAGATGACACTGTGATCTAACAGTTACTGACCAGTGGTCGTGTTATGATAACTGATTACTACACAGTGATCTAATAGTTACTGACCAGTGGTCATGCCATGATAACTGATTACTACACAGTGATCTAACAGTTACTGACCAGTGGTCATGCTATAACTGATTACTACACTGTGATCTAACAGTTACTGACCAGTGGTCATGCTATAACTGATTACTACACAGTGATCTAACAGTTACTGACCAGTGGTCATGTTATAACTGATTACTACACAGTGATCTAACAGTTACTGACCAGTGGTCATGCTATGATAACTGATTACTACACTTTGATCTAACAGTTACTGACCAGTGGTCATGCTATGATAACTGATTACTACACAGTGATCTAACAGTTACTGACCAGTGGTCATGTTATAACTGATTACTACACAGTGATCTAACAGTTACTGACCAGTGGTCATGCTATAACTGATTACTACACAGTGATCCAACAGTTACTGACCAGTGGTCATGCTATAAACTGATTACTACACTGATCTAACAGTTACTGACCAGTGGTCATGCTATAACTGATTACTACACAGTGATCTAACAGTTACTGACCAGTGGTCATGCTATAACTGATTACTACACAGTGATCTAACAGTTACTGACCAGTGGTCATGTTATAACTGATTACTACACTGTGATCTAACAGTTACTGACCAGTGGTCATGCTATGATAACTGATTACTACACTATCTAACAGTTACGACCAGTGGTCATGCTATAACTGATTACTACACGTGATCAACAGTTATGACCAGTGGTCATGTTATAACTGATTACTACACAGTGATCTAACAGTTACTGACCAGTGTCATGATTATACCATGTCTGCTATGTAACTGATTACTACACGTGATCTAACAGTTACTGACCAGTGGTCCATGCTATGAAACTGATTACTACACGTGATCTAACAGTTACTGACCAGTGGTCATGTATATAACTGATTCTACACGTGATCTAACAGCTACTGACCGTGGTCATGCTATATAACTGATTACTACACAGTGATCTAACAGTTACTGACCAGTGGTCATGCTATAAACTGATTACTACACAGTGATCTAACAGTTACTGCCAGTGGTCATGTTATTAACTGATTACTACACTGTGATCTAACAGTTACTGACAGTGGTCATGTTATTAACTGATTACTACACAGTGACTAACAGTACTGACCAGTGGTCATGTTATAACTGATTACTACACAGTGATCTAACATTATGACCAGTGGTCATGCTATGTAACTGATTACTACACAGTGATTAACAGTAACTGACCAGTGTCATGTTATAACTGATTATTACACAGTGATCTAACAGTTACTGACCGTGGTCATGTTATAACTGATTACTACACAGTGATCTAACAGTTACTGACCAGTGGTCATGCTTAACTGATTACTAAACAGTGATCTAACAGTTACTGACCAGTGTCATGCTATAACTAATTACTACACTGTGATCTAACAGTTACTGACCATGGTCATGTAAACTGATTACTACACTGTGATCTAACAGTTACTCCAGTGGTCATGCTATAACTGATTACTACACAGTGATCTAACAGTTACTGACCAGTGGTCATGCTATATAACTGATTACTACACTGTGATCTAACAGTTACTGACCAGTGGTCCATGCTATGATAACTGATTACTACACTGATCTAACAGTTACTGACCAGTGGTCATGTATGGTAACTGATTACTACACAGTGATCTAACAGTTACTGACCAGTGGTCCATGCTATGATAACTGATTACTACACAGTGATCTAACAGTTACTGACCAGGTCATGTTATAACTGATTACTACACAGTGATCTAACAGTTACTGACCAGTGATCATGCTATGATAACTGATTATACACAGTGATCTAACAGTTACTGACCAGTGTCATGTTATAACTGATTACTACACTGTGATCAACAGTACTGACATGGTCAGTTATAACTGATTACCACACTGTGATCTAACAGTTACTGACCAGTGGTCATGCTATGATAACTGATTACTACACAGTGATCTAACAGTTACTGACCAGTGGTCATGTATGTAACTGATTACTACACTGATCGACTATTGACCTGTAGTTGTAATGATTACTACACTGATCTAACAGTTACTGACCAGTGGTCATGTTATAACTGATACACACAGTGATCTAACAGTTACTGACCAGTGGTCATGCTATAACTGATTACACACTGTGATCTAACAGTACGACAGTGGTCTGTAACTGATTACTACACAGTGATCTAACAGTTACTGACAGTGGTCATGTTAAACTGATTACTACACAGTGATCTAACAGTTACTGACCGTGGTCATGTTATAACTGATTACTACACAGTGATCTAACAGTTACTGACCAGTGGTCAAGCTATAACTGATTACTACACAGTGATCAACAGTTACTGACCAGTGTCATGCTATAACTGATTACTACACTGTGATCTAACGTTACTGATAGGTGGTCATGCTATAACTGATACTACACAGTGATCTAACAGTTACTGACCAGTGGTCATGCTATAACTGATTACTACACTTGATCTAACAGTTACTGACAGGTGGTCATGCTATAACTGATTACTACACAGTGATCTAACAGTTACTGACCAGTGGTCATGTTTAACTGATTACTACAGTGATCTAACAGTTACTGACCAGTGGTCATGCTATAACTGATTACTACACTGTGATCTAACAGTTACTGACAGTGGTCATGCTATAACTGATACTACACAGTGATCTAACAGTTACTGACCATGTCATGTATAACTGATACTACACTGTGATCTAACAGTTACTGACCAGTGGTCTGTTATAACTGATTACTACACAGTGATCTACAGTTATGACCATGGTCATGTCATATAACTGATTACTACACAGTGATCTAACAGTTACTGACCAGTGGTCTGTTATAACTGATTACTACACAGTGATCTAACAGTTACTGACCAGTGGTCATGCTATAATGATTACTACACAGTGATCTAACAGTTACTGACCAGTGGTCATGTATAACTGATTACTCACAGTGATCTAACAGTTATTGACCAGTGGTCATGCTATGATAACTGATTACTACACAGTGATCTAACAGTTACTGACAGTGTCATGTATAACTGATTACTACACAGTGATCTAACAGTTACTGACCAGTGATCATGCTATTGATAACTGATTACTACACAGTGATCTAACAGTTACTGACCAGTGGTCATGTTTAACTGATTACTACACTGTGATCTAACAGTTACTGACCAGTGGTCATGTTATAACTGATTACCACATGTGATCTAACAGTTACTGACCAGTGGTCCATGCTATGATAACTGATTACTACACAGTGATCTAACAGTTACTGACCAGTGGTCATGTTATAACTGATTACTACACTGTGATCTAACAGTTACTGACCAGTGGTCATGCTATAACTGATTACTACACTGTGATCTAACAGTTACTGACCAGTGGTCATGTTATAACTGATTACTACACAGTGATCTAACAGTTACTGACCAGTGGTCATGCTATAACTGATTACTACACTGTGATCTAACAGTTACTGACCAGTGGTCATGTTATAACTGATTACTACACAGTGATCTAACAGTTACTGACCAGTGGTCATGTCATGATAACTGATTACTACACAGTGATCTAACAGTTACTGACCAGTGGTCATGCTATGATAACTGATTACTACACTGTGATCTAACAGTTACTGACCAGTGGTCATGCTATGATAACTGATTACTACACAGTGATCTAACAGTTACTGACCAGTGGTCATGTCATGATAACTGATTACTACACAGTGATCTAACAGTTACTGACCAGTGGTCATGCTATGATAACTGATTACTACACAGTGATCTAACAGTTACTGACCAGTGGTCATGTTATAACTGATTACTACACAGTGATCTAACAGTTACTGACCAGTGGTCATGCTATAACTGATTACTACACAGTGATCTAACAGTTACTGACCAGTGGTCATGTTATAACTGATTACTGATTACTACACTGTGATCTAACAGTTACTGACCAGTGGTCATGCTATAACTGATTACTACACAGTGATCTAACAGTTACTGACCAGTGGTCATGTTATAACTGATTACTGATTACTACACTGTGATCTAACAGTTACTGACCAGTGGTCATGCTATGATAACTGATTACTACACTGTGATCTAACAGTTACTGACCAGTGGTCATGCTATGATAACTGATTACTACACTGTAATCTAACAGTTACTGACCAGTGGTCATGTTATAACTGATTACTGATTACTACACTGTGATCTAACAGTTACTGACCAGTGGTCATGCTATAAATGATAACTACACAGTGATCTAACAGTTACTGACCAGTGGTCCATGCTGTGGTATCTGAAGGCGATGCACCAGGTGATGTGAGAAAGCTTTCATCATGCTGCTGCCATGACAACCAGGTATCTGTTGATATAACACATGACTTCATTTCATCTTCTTTCAGCCATGATTTACATCTCTCTCTCTCTCTCTCTCTTTTTTTTCAAAGATTGATATTCTGTGTATAGAGTAGCAAGGATCAGCTGTAAGACAGGTCTAGTGGGACCTAATGATCCGAGTAACAAAATGTTCTGAAGTCTGCTCTCTCTCTCTCTCTGTCTCTCTCTCTCTCTCTCTCAATCACTTATTTTTCTCCGTCCATTTCTGCACCACACCAATGGCCAAAGAGTCTGGATCAATTTTTCCTATTCTGTGATGATGCATGATGATGATGATGATGATGATGATGATGATGTTATGATGTTCCATTCAGGAAGTTGCCCATAACTGTCTCAATAATGTGAACTGGAAAAGACTTGTGACGTTGAGTGTGGCTCCTACCGCCAATCCCAGCGAAGGAGAGAGGTGAGGTGACAGATTCAGGACTAAGACTGTGTGAACCAGGCCCGAGGGATACAGACACATGAGGAGAAGCTGATTAGAAAATTTAAGCAACACCCTAAATGGACTGGATTAAACTTGACTATGTCGTCCCAGTCTTCCCAATGATCCCATAGTACACTTGACTTTGAGTACAACCTGTACAGGCTGAAAAAAACAGCAATGCTTTTGACAGCTGCGTGAACAGGCCTATCTCAGTCTAGTCAGATCGATCGTCGAGTACAGCTGTACGGTCTGGGACCCGCACCTTCGTAAAGATATCGACTCTCTGGAGATGGTGCAGTGTCGTGGTGCACGGATGGTGTTCGGCGTCTACAGTTACAACAGCAGTGTCACAGAAATGTTGAAAATGCTAAACTGGGACAGCTTCGCAGACCGTAGGAGGGACGCCAAACTCATCTTATTGTACAAGATTATTAACCACCTGGCAGAAGTCCCCACCGACAACATCCTAATCCCAGCAGACCCCCGAACCCGAGCCAAACACCCTTACAAATACAAGTCGATCCAAAGCAAAACCACGGCATATCGCCACTCCTTCTTCGTCAGCATCATTGGACCCTGGAACGACCTTCCTGCAGAAGTAGTGGAGAGCCCGACTGTTACATCCTTCAAATACAGGCTCAAATCTCCTCCGACAGCGCGTCGATAACAGCGCCACCACCCATCGCTGCGATACTCCTCAAGGGAGGTTTAGCGATTATAGAACAGAAACAGAAACAGAAACAGAGACAGAACTAATGGCATTGAACCCACAACTTTCAAGTGGTCAGTCTGTTAGGCTAACCACTGCATCCCTGTCTCAAGACCTTAACCCCTGGGTAGGAGTTATGCATAGGCTTATGGTTTATGCCATGATATTTTTCTTTTTTTTTTTAATAATGATAATAATTACAATATTTATATAGCACAAAATCTTGATAAAATCAAATCTAAGCGCTGAACAGACACACACGCACGCATTCACACACACGCAAGCACGCACACACACACACACACACACACACAACGCATGGCTATAAATGGGGAGAAAGAATAAAAGCAATGGAAAATTATAGAGAGCATATTATATACAATTATATATTACAATGTGATTCCCCTCCGAGTGGAGACAGGCTGCAGAGGGGATTGAGTGAGGTCAGGATTTTATGCAGAGGAGAAAAGGTGAGTTTTGAGAGCGGACTTGAAGGAGACAAAAGTAGGTTGCTGACGGACTGAGAGAGGAAGTTTGTTCCAGGAGAGCGGACCAGAAACAGAGAAGGCTCGTGGACCATAGGTATTGAGCTTAGTGCATGGAAAGCGAAAAGTCAGAGGATCGGAGGCAGAGCGGAGGGTACGTGAGGGAACATAGATCTCAAGTAGGCTTGACAGGTAATCGGGGGCTGCGTTATTGAGGCTTTTGTAGCACATGGTGTCTAGTTTGTACTGTATGCGCTTTGATACAGGGAGCCAGTGAAGTTGTGCCAGGAGAAGAGATATGTGGTCAGCTTTTTTCTTTTTGAGTACAAGGCGTGCAGCATTGTTTTGAATGCGCTGTAGGATGTGAATGGCGGAGGCAGGAAGACCAGACAGGAGTGAATTGCAATAGTCACATGGCAGTAGTGGTGTTGATGCATAGGGAACTGTTTCAGGCATGGAAATGACATCTTGAGAAAACTGAAACTGACTTTCTTTTTGTTTAGTTTTTTTTTTTTTCAAACTTACTTTCAATTCACTTTCACAAGGTACAAAGACAAATGTACAACAGCAAATGGCAAAACATAGATGTACTCAAAATGAAAAATGTGAAATTTCACAAGCATGCAAATCATCTTTAAGTATATCACTGAAGGCATAAAGCAGAATTATCAATCAAAAACATAAGAATGAAAGGTAATATACACATACAGGTCACTAAAAAATCATATTTGGTATTAATGTTAACCATGTTATGTGATATCTTATGCTTTACAGGTACAGAAAATAGTCCATGCATGCACACACACACACACACACACACACACACACACACACACACACACGTGCACACACACACACGTGCACACACACGTGCACTCACACACACACACACACACACTCACACATACACACACACACACACACACACACACACCATACACACACACACACACCACACATACACACATACACACACACACACTCAAACACACACACACATGCACACACACATCAACACACACACACACACCAACACACACACATGTACACACACACTCAAACACACACACACCAAACACACACACACAACACACACACACACACACGCACACACATACACACACACACACACTCAGACACACACACACACATACACACACACACACACACGCACACACACACACATCAGGCGATAAGCTGAATAAATCAACGACTCACCAGAGGCATATTGTAGTACAACCCACGTCTCATGCGTGCCAGAAAGGAGAAAATTGCTTGTTTAAAACACACCTGTAACACATCAACATCAGCAAATTTTTGTGTTTTCCCTTTTTTCTATCCCATTTCTGCGCCATTTCACAAGTAACAGAATCTGAAACAATTTTCATTAACCCTTTGACTCCCGCACCCTATCTATCAACTACAAAAACTTAACCCTTTGATTCCCTCACCCTATCCACCAGCTTCCTGCAGGAAGCTGGTGGATAGGGTGAGGGAATCAAAGGGTTAAGTTTTTGCTTTGCTAACATGGTTGGCAATGCAGGATGCTGGTGACCGGAGTGCGGGAGTGAAAGGGTTAATGCTCTAATCTCTAATGATGCCTGATGATGGGAATGCAAATCATGATGTCATGGACTTCCGTTCTGGATTATGACTGTCAGACAGGACTGTACTCTAGGCACTGCCTAAGTAATATATTCTAACATCAACCAGGCTTGAGTGATACAGATACCTGTAGTACTCGTCAGGACATCTGAGCAACATCTTCAATGATGCATCCCGTAAAGTGGATGAAACTTGACTGTATGGTCCCTGTCTTCCCAATGAGCTTATAACATGCTTAACTGTGGGTAGGGGCATCTTGGAGCTGAAAAATCCCACACTGATTTTGACAGAACTGGTGGGATACAAACCCACAACCTTCCAGTCATTTCAGTTGTTGCATTAACCACTGCACCAATGCCAAAGGTCACACATCAGGAAGTTAACATTTCCAAATTAATATACATATTCCTTTATATTCTGAATAAATAAACTTGAGGTTCCAGAGTTCGCTCCCCCTAGAGGCCTTGACTCTTCTCCTCAGTTTGATAGGAAAATGAAACTGAATGTCTAGTCCTTCGGAAGGAGACAAAAAACGAGTTGGACCCGTGTGCCTTCTGGCTGTGCATGTTACAGATCCCACGGCAGTTGAAAATCATGAAGAGCAGGGCATTGCCCAGCTGCCTTGGTATAAAACATTGGAAATATAGGTCGATTTCCCCGGTCCCACCTCTTGAAGACCAATTAGCATTCTTACTTTTCTGAAGTCTTGGTTTAAAAAAAATGTGAATATGAATTTGAAGCGAGGGAGAGGGGATGGGCGCTGCCCTCATGGTGCTGGCCCCAGGAAAAGTTGAGGTCTCTGCCACCTTACGGCCCCAGGGTTATGGAACTATCTAGGTAGAACCTCAGGACCTGACCAGCTCATGGGTTTATGTGCAGGCTTGAGGCGTGTGCCCTGATCATTCTTGATCTTCTCCATCAGATGGCACCTGTGACATTAGTGCATATGGAATTCATTCTGAGCGAGGAGACGTCATCTTGAGAAATTGAAATTGAAACTGAAATATCATTCTTAGATCCTTTCCATTAACATTAGCCAATTCCATCCATCTGATCTAATTCCATTCATCCAATCTCTCCAACATAATCCATTCCACCCTAGTCTAATCCAACCCAGTCTAATTCAATCCATCCACTAATCCAATCAATCCCATCTGTCGGATCTAACTTAATCCAATCCATCCAATGCAATCCAAAGCACTGTAATCCGGTGACTTACAGTTTTTCCATCATACTGGTTCAGACGTAGGGGTGTGTGATCAGAAAAGGCTTTCCATGTCTCTGCAAACATTGAGCTCATCAAGTGACCGCTGGTGTCCCAGATAAAGACGTTGACGTCCGTGGAGAAGGAGTTGTTCACATGCTGGGAGATGTACAGGTTGACGTAGTCACAGTAGTGATGGTACATGTTCACCGCTGGTGACACACAATTTATCATACATTAATGTCATACGATGGTACATGTTCACCGCTGGTGACACACAATTTATCATACATTAATGTCATACGATGGTACATGTTCACCGCTGGTGACACACAATTTATCATACATTAATGTCACACAATGGTACATGTTCACCGCTGGTGACACACAATTTATCATACATTAATGTCACACAATGGTACATGTTCACCGCTGGTGACACAATTTATCATACATTAATGTCAACACAATGGTACATGTTCACCGCTGGTGACACACAATGCATCATACATTAATGTCATACAATGGTACATGTTCACCGCTGGTGACATAATTTATCATACATTAATGTCACACAATGGTACATGTTCACCGCTGGTGACACACAATGTATCATACATTAATGTCACACGATGGTACATGTTCACCGCTGGTGACATAATTTATCATACATTAATGTCACACGATGGTACATGTTCACCGCTGGTGACACATAATTGATCATACATTAATGTCACACGATGATACATGTTCACCGCTGGTGACACATAATTTATCATACATGTCATATGATGGTACATGTTCACCGCTGGTGACACATAATTTATCATACATTAATGTCATATGATGGTACATGTTCACCGCTGGTGACACACAATTTATCATACATTAATGTCACATGATGGTCCATGTTCACTGCTAGTGCCACACAAATTATTCATCATACATTAACATTATGCGATGGTCCATGTTCACTGCTAGTGCCACACAAATTATTCATCTTACATTAACATTATGCGATGGTCCATGTTCACTGCTAGTGCCACACAAATTATACATCATACATTAATATTATGCGATGGTCCATGTTCATCGCTG
The DNA here is from genome assembly GCA_030674185.1 of Monoplex corrugatus. Classification (NCBI taxonomy): domain Eukaryota; kingdom Metazoa; phylum Mollusca; class Gastropoda; order Littorinimorpha; family Ranellidae; genus Monoplex; species Monoplex corrugatus. Next base: position 2,981,770 of record JAPXFY010000018.1, read on the forward strand.
GTGACAGACAAATTATTCATCTTACATTAACATTATGCAATGATACATGTTCATCGCTGGTGACAGACAAATTATTCATCTTACATTAACATTATGCGATGATACATGTTCATCGCTGGTGACAGACAAATTATTCATCTTACATTAATATTATGCGATGGTCCATGTTCATCGCTGGTGACAGACAAATTATTCATCTTACATTAACATTATGCAATGATACATGTTCATCGCTGGTGACAGACAAATTATTCATCTTACATTAACATTATGCGATGATACATGTTCATCGCTGGTGACAGACAAATTATTCATCTTACATTAACATTATGCGATGATACATGTTCATCGCTGGTGACAGACAAATTATCATACACTGACATCACACCATGGTCCATATTCACTGCCGGTGATACACAATTTATTTATCATACGTCATATGATGGTACACGTTAATCACTAATGACACACAAATTATTTATCATACAATAACATCATACGATGGAACACATTAACTCTTTCAGCCCTGTCTGTTTTACAAGAGATATGCACTCCCAGCCTGGGGGGGTTTTGGTGGGGAACTTGTACAATCAACGGGTACCCCAATAAAACACCTGTATCCTTAAAAGTACTCGATGAAATTCATTGAAATTTTGTATGCTTGCTAATATGTAAATGTTCTGACTCATATATAATTTTCAGATCATTTGATGTTTTTAGTCTTAGTTTAAATTTTATGAAAATTTACAAAAACTACAAAAAATCTGATTTTTATCATTTATTCATGTTCACAATTAAAGAGGCACACCAAAATCACAATGCACACAAGTGAACACAAAAGGAGATACTACAAAATGGGTATTATTACTTTGAAGTTGTGTTAAATCCCATAATATCCACAATGTCGAAAAAAATCAAGGAAAAAGAAACACTTTTTCTGCAAATGTGGGATACACTCGATTCAGAGGCCCTATCATGAGTTGAGGATGGTGGTGGTGGTGGTAGGGGGGCCAGAGATCACTCCGACATATTGTACGGCAAGAAAGTGACAAAAGGAGCCTTCATTCTCATTATCACTGTCACAGTCGCTTTCTTGCCGTACAGTATGTCGGTGAATTCTAGAAGTATCAATATGAACACGCCCACTTGATGCTGATGGTTAATGTGACGTGTGTTGACAGTAAACAGTGTGCGGATAACAGCACGGCATGATATTCGTTTAAATGATAACTGATTGCTGTTCACTGTGATATGTATATATATACTGTAGTCAGTTGAGAATCAGACGGCGAGGAGTAAAGACGAAGAAGCATTGCCCTGTCTTCCGAGTTGGCTGTAGAAAGAACGAAATATGGTGTCAGAATCGTGATTACGAACTCCAACAAAAATCCAGAATATTGAAGACTAAAGTTCAACCATGGAAGATGAACAAGAAGAGAGAAAAGCCAGTCGACGACATGCCAAGATTCCCTTGCCTCCTAAACTTGATGTGAATGGAGGAAACCTGCAGAGCAGCTGGTGGAAATTCAAGAGGCTTTGGGACAGCTATGAAATTGTGACAACACAGACAGAAGAAGACTCAACATACAGAACAGCAGTTTTTCTTTCTTGCATCGGGCTGGATGCTATGGACATCTATGAAGGATTGGCATTTGCTAATGAAGCTGAAAGAAATGACATTGACACCGTTCTGCAGAAATTCGAAGAATACTGTGTGGGTTCAACCAATGAAACTTACGAAGCATTCAGATTCAACTGCAGACATCAAGCAGCAGGAGAATCTATCGAACAGTTTATAGCAGAACTGCGGAGACTGATCAAGACCTGTAACTATGGTACACTGGAAGACAGACTTGAAGATCAAATCGTACTGGGTGTACATGACGAGACTCTGCGATCAAAATTACTGGAAGTGCGACAGCTGACATTGACTGCATGTATTGATATGTGCAGAGCGCATGAATCAAGTCAACATCAAACCGTCCAAATGATGAGAAAAACGCAGGACACGCAGGAAGTCCAAGCTTTCAAAGAAAAGAAGACAGCAAAGGTATAGCAAAAAACCAGAGTAACAGAGAGAAATGCGGATATTGTGGTGGAAAGCACCCAAGAGCAAAGAGAGAAATGTCCAGCATTTGGAAGAAAATGCAAAGCTTGTGGAGGAAATAATCACTTTGCTTCTCAGTTCATACTGCAGAATACCCAAGAAAAATAAAATCAAAAAAAACGAGTTCGGCACTTCGAAGAAGAAGAGACTGACACTGAAAGCGGTAATGAAATCCTCGGGATCGAAGACAAAACCAGAAAAAAGGAGAGAAACATACGAGCAAAAATGCTGATAAATGAGATGCCGGTAACATTTCTTCTTGACACAGGTGCAACAACAAACGTGATGTCTGAGAGCCTGTATAGAGAAGTCACAGGAGATGAAAGAAAGTCTGACCTGCAAGAGACGAAGAAGAAGCTGGTGATGTTCAACGGAACAGAAATGAAGCCTGTGGGGAAAATAGTGCTGCGAGTGAAAAACCCCAAGAACAGAAGGAAATACAAAGTCAATTCGCGATCACCAAAAAGGACTGTAAGCCAGTACTGGGACTGAAAGCTGTGCAGCACATGCAATTGTTGACGATCAATGAAGAGAACATTGCAACGATAGCGGCGAATCAGAAAGAGGAGGAAAATGCAAAAGATATGCTCACAAAGTACAATGATGTCTTTGAAGGAGAAGGAAAACTAGAAGGGAAATTACACCTAGAAACAGACCCAGTATTGCTCCAGTGAAGATGCCTTGCAGAAAGTGGCCGATAGCAGTGCAAGAGAAAGTGAAGGACGAGCTGAAGAGGTTGAAAAAACTGGACGTGGTCACTAAAGTAGACACGCCAACGGAGTGGATAAGCAGTTTGGTCGTAACAACAAAGAGCAATGGGAAAGTCAGACTGTGCATCGACCCTAAGCCACTGAACAAAGCCCTCAGGAGAAACGAGTACCCCATGCCAACCATTGATGACGTACTGCCTCTCCTCAAAGATGCAAAATACTTCACACACCTGGACGCGAAAAAACGGGTTTTGGCACGTTGAACTGGACGAAGACAGCAGCTACCTGACAACATTTGAGACACCTTTTGGCAAATACCGATGGAAACGAATGCCCTTTGGAATTTCACCAGCCCCAGAAGAATTCCAGAGGAGGATTGACATCGCTCTGGCAGGACTGCCAGGCGTGGTGGCGGTTCATGATGACATCTTTGTTTTTGGCAGAGGACCAACCGACGAAGCAGGAGCACAAGTTCATGATACCAACCTGAACCGTTTGCTACAACGATGCCGAGAGACTGGAATCAAACTCAACAAGGAGAAGGTTGAGATGAAACGAACAGAGATATCATATTTGGGACACATCTTCTCAAGAGAAGGCTTGAAAGCCGACCCAAAGAAATTGGACGCTGTCCGACAACTCCCAGTGCAGAAGACAAAGCAGCTGTGCAGAGACTACTCGGTGTAGTCGGATACCTTCAGAAATTTGCACCAAACCTGTCTGAGGCAGCAGCACCACTCAGAGAACTGGTCAAAAAAGACGTCCACTTCAGATGGGATGAAGACGTCCACGGAGAAGCCCTGAAGAAAGTGAAGAAGATACTCTCTGAGCCACTGGTACTTCGCTACTTTGACTCTTCAGGAAAGCTTACAACCACCCTTCAGTGTGATGCTTCACAGTTTGGACTTGGAGCTTGTCTCATGCAGGATGGTCAACCGATTCAGTACGCATCACGAGCCTTGACCGAGACAGAAAAAAGCTATGCTCAAATAGAAAAGGAGATGTTGGCAATACTCTTCGGTCTGGAAAGGTTTGAGAGATACGTCTATGGAAGAGACATCCTGGTGGAGACCGACCACAAACCACTAGAGACCATTCACAAGAAGGGCCTGCTCTCAGCACCTAAGAGGATTCAGAGGATGCTACTCAGAACTCAGAAGTTCAGGTACACGGTAGTGTACAAGCGTGGATCTGAGATGCACCTGGCTGACACCCTCAGCAGAGCAGTCTGTGGAAAAGCGGAACAGCAAGTCACCCACAAGGAAGCCGTTTTCCTCACAGACCTGGAGAAAACAGACTCATTACAAGAACTGGCCATCAGCCAAGAGAGACTGAACAGTCTGCAGCAAGCAACTCAGGAAGATGCAACCATGAAAACCCTGAAAGCTGTCATTCTACAAGGCTGGCCAGAGGAGAAACAACAACTTTCATTACAATTACAAGAATACTTTCCTTTCAGGGAGGAACTGTCAGTCCACAACGGACTTGTCTTCAAAAGCCACAGAGTAATTGTACCTGAAAGCGAAAGAGCAGACATTCTTGAGAAACTTCATGCAAGCCACTCAGGAATTCAGAGCTGCATAAGAAGAGCACGTGAGGTAGTCTACTGGCCCAGGATGAACATGGACATTGAAGATTTTGTCAAAACATGCAGCGCCTGTAACACATACCAACGTGGTCAGCAGAAGGAACCACTTATCAGTACAGAGATCCCTGACCTGACCTGCCCTGGCAACACATCGCTTGTGACATTTTTGAACATAATGGCAATGAATACCTGGTCACGGTCGATCACTACTCTGATTTCTTTGAGATTGATCGGTTACAAACAAGAGAATCCAAAGAGGTCATCATCTGTCTGAAGAGACACTTGGCAAGACACGGAATACCAGAATGCCTGACAACAGACTGTGGAACTCAATTCACATCAAACCAGTTTGGAAAGTTCAGAAAAACATATGGGTTTGAACACGTAACAAGCTCACCACACTACCCTCAGTCCAATGGAAAAGCAGAGAGCGCGGTGAAGGCTGCAAAGACGTGCATGAAGAAAGCAGAACACAACAATCAAGATCCCTTCCTCGCTCTACTTGAGCTGAGAAACATCCCGACAGAGACTGTAAACAGTTCGCCTGCTCAGAGACTGTTCGGCAGAAGAACACGAACACAAGTGCCGACGTCAAAGACATTACTCCAACCTACAGTTGTACCAATCAAGAAAGAACTTGAGAAAAGGAAACTGAAGCAAGCGCACTACTACAACAGAAGCGCAGTAGAGCTGACAGAACTGAGTCCGGGACAGATTGTGAAATTCCAACCTCCAGGATCCAAAAAGTGGATCAGCGCCAAAGTAGACCAACAGGTGAACATCCGGTCATACAACATTCGCACAGAGGACGGACGTCAGTACAGAAGGAATCGTCGTCAGCTACGAGACACAACAGAAACGGAGCTTCAGCAGACAATCAACCCTCAACGACTTGTCCAGAGAAGGATGATTTCTGGAAGACATCAGGAAAGCGACACATTGGGCAAGCAACAGCAAATCATCATTCCATCAAAACAGATGCTGGAAGATAACAAGAAAACTGGAACTGGAACAGATGTCAGGAAAACTGGAACTGGAACAGATGTCAGGACGCCAGCATCAGATTTTGACGCTCTTGCGTGCAGTCTGAGAGATTGTATAGAGGATGTCTCCAAGTGGATGAGTGAAAACAAGCTGAAGATGAATGATGATAAAACTGAGCTTATTGTTACTGGTACTAAGTCAAAGGTCAATCAGGTTACTCATGCCCCCATGTCTATCTCTGGTTGTGATGTATCTCTCTCACAAACTGTTAGAAACCTTGGCTTCTATCTGGATGAAACACTGTCTATGGAAGCCCATGTCAAACAGTTGTGCCGTACTCTGTACTATCAGCTACGCAGAATTGGTAAGATTCGCTCCTTCCTTTCCACTGATGCTACCAACAAGCTTGCTGTCTCTTTCATACTATCTAGACTGGACTATTGTAACTCTCTATTCGCAGGTCTCCATGACAATCAACTATCTAAACTTCAGCGCATACAGAACCATGCGGCTCGCCTTGTTCTCCGCAAGCCCAGGCGTGAGAGTGCAAAATCTCTGCTTAGAACACTTCATTGGCTCCCGGTAAAGGCTAGGATTCAATATAAAGTTGCCTGTCTCTGCTTTCAGTGTATCAATCACGAGAACATGCTATCCTATCTTGCCAACCTCCTGCAGGGTTACAAACCTTCTCGAATGTTCCGCTCTTCTGACACCTCACTGTTGACTGTTCCTCGCTTCTCTCTAGACACCTTTGGTAAAAAATCTTTCTCTGTCTTTGGCCCAAATGTATGGAACTCTCTACCACTGTCTCTCAGAAAAACTAAGTGTTTCTCAACCTTCAAACGGCACCTGAAAACCCACCTCTTTCAAACTCATCTAACCTGAAGAGTCTTAGTTTGCAAGTCTGTCATCAGACTAATCTCTCCTGCCTGTATAACAGTATTTTGTATAAGGGCCTATAGAGCAAGGTGTGTGTGTGCGTGCATGTGTGTATGTGTGTGTGTGTGTGTGTGTGTGTGTGTGTGTGTGTGTGTGTGTGTGTGTGTGTGTGTGTGTGTGTGTGTGTGCTTGAGTGAGCATGTGAGTGTATCACTGTATGTGTACAGCTGAGGAAGGGATAGGGGAGAAATTGAGTGGGAAAGAGATTGAAATACTTTAAGAAACTTTTTCAAATCTTTGTTTGTATGTAAATTGTGATGTATGATATGCGAATAGTTCATAATTTGTGAGGAATTTTGATTGTCAAGGTATTAATGCTGTAATACTGAAGTTGTAATGTTTTTCCTGTATATGGATTAGAATTTTTCTGTTTTTATCTTCATTCAAAATATTGATTATAACTTTATGTACAACTATTGCATGCATAAACACACACACACGCATGCAAACATAGCACACGCACACACACACACACACTCTCTCTCTCTCTCTCTCTCTCACACACACACACACACACACACACACACACACACACACACACACATTCTTACAAACACACGCGCACAGCAACGCACACGCACGCACACACATGTACACACACACATACGCAAGCACACACACGCAGCAATATATAAACACAGTATGCCTCTTTATTCATATGAAAAATCTGTTAATCTTTCTTCATTACATAAGTCAGTGTTTAAATTTTAATATTCTGTGGTTTCTTATGTGTCTTCTTACTTGTATAGCTTTAATGTTTGTTGTTATCTTATTGTGTATGTAATTGTGAACATTTTTTATCACCTTTTGCCTTTCTTGCGAAATGTAAAGCGCTGGTGAGCATGTTTTTATATGGAATATGCGCTATACAAATAAACATTATTATTATTATTATTATCTGTCCATGAGAACTCATCTGATCAGTCACCAGTCATCAAAATGTCTGAGACAACCAGCATCAAGGAGCCAGATGAAGTTATCAAACAAACAAGGACAGGACAACCCGAACCAGTTAGTTCTCCTTACAGAACAAGATCTGGAAGACAAAGCAAAAGGCCAGATTTCCTGAAATATGAATGAAACTGAAGACTCTACCACAATCAGATAAACTGAAAGCATTGCAAAATATGGACATGATGATGATGGATAGTATAATGATCAGAGATAAAATGAGGTGAATGAATGATTGGGCCCTGTGCGTGAGAGAAATAATGAGTGTTTGTTAAGTTAATGTTGTGATAAAGGTGGGAAACACATTTATTTCGTATGGACTGAAAGATAGGAAAAATGATTCATTGATTTTGTTTCCTTAAAGAAAGGGAGATGTGACATGTGTTGACAGTAAACAGCGTGCGGATAACAGCACGGCATGATATTCGTTTAAATGATAACTGATTGCTGTTCACTGTGATATGTATATATACTGTAGTCAGTTGAGAATCAGACGGCGAGGAGTAAAGACGAAGAAGCATTGCCCTGTCTTCCGAGTTGGCTGTAGAAAGAACGAAATAGTTAATTTTCCACCTCCATTTCATCAATTTCATCAATTTTCGGTCTGCGAGGACTCTTTGTCGAGTGAAGTGCCGATCGACGAAGATACACTCAATTTAGAGGCCGTTTCTTCTGTTTTGGGCTCAAAATTACTGGATTTATCGAGGAAGATTTCATCCAAAACCAGTTGTACTGTGTAGCGAACTCGTTTAATCATCCTGACGTCAAAAAACAAAAGAAAAACTGCGTAAAATTGCTTCGAAATGACTTGGCGGAACTTTCGACGTTATCAGAAGGGAAGAGTGACGGAGTAACGTCCCTTCCGTAATGAATATTCATACAAATGAAACCGAAAGTGAGTGGGTGTGTGTGCCCAACAATTTGTCGGGCGCAGGGCTGAAAGAGTTAATTGCTAACGACCCACATACCTACATTCTACATGTGTACACACACAAAGGCACTGGCAGGTCTGCACACATGTTGACCTGGGACCGTGAGATCAGAAAAATATCCACCCTATACCCACCAGCATGAGGATAGTAGACAGGATCGAACTCTGACCTTCTGACTGGAAATCTGTCATCTTACCCACTAGGCTATCACAGCCTTTTTAAAAAAAAATTTTTTTTTTTTCTTAAGTTTTTTTTCAGGATCATTACACTCAAGCAGTTTTCTTTTCTGACCATCTTTTTTTCTGTCCCATTTTCTCATCATCATATTGTAACCTGCCGCATGGCGTTGGCAGATCATGGTCTTCCATACAAATGTATCTTTTGTCACTGCAGGTACATCTCCCACCCTGTCTGGATGAAGTCTGTCTTCATCCACTGCACAAGCCCGTCCAATATTTTCTCCCTGGGTCTACCTGGTCCCATATTGTACACCACCTTAATGGTCACAGTAGCTGGGGCAGTTTTCACAACGCTATGACGATGGTGACAGTGAGGGTGACAAACATGATACTATGGAGTTCCCCTCTAGGATAGAGACTGCGTGACAGGGCTGTACTCTATGCTCACTATCATAATATATCCTGGCATCAACCAGAACTGAGAGATACACACACTTGTGGTGTTGGTCAGAGGATCTGAGCAACACCCTCAATGATGCATCCATGAAGTGGATGAGACTTGACTGTGTGGTCCCAGTCTTCCCAATGAGCCTACAGCACAGTAAACTCTGGGTAGGAGCCAGTTGGGCCGAATAATTCACACAGTTGGGCCGAATAGTCCACACAGTTGGGCCGAATAATTCACACAGTTGGGCCAAATAATTCACACAGTTGGGCCGAATAGTTCACACAGTTGGGCCGAATAATTCACACAGCTGGGCCGAATAATTCACACAGTTGGGCCGAATAATTCACACAGTTGGGCCGAATAATTCACACAGTTGGGCCGATTAATTCACACAATAATTTTGACAGGACTGATAGGGATTCGAACCCACAACCTTCCCACCTGTAGTCCCTTGCACTAACCACTATACACTGGCAACTGGTCATCATGGGCCTTCTTGTGACAATCAGATGTTGAGTCCACAGCTGTATCAAAAGAAGCAACCAGTACAAGGTATGTACACAAACATGCGTGTTGTGATAAATGTGTGTGTACACGTGTTCATCAGCACAATACTCACTGGCATCCAGCTTGATGATGAATGTGGGTTTAGATATGACCACATCACACTTCTTGTCACTCAGCGGCCCCACTGGGGTGGACACAAAATGCTCCAACTCTGCCGCCCTGACACACAGAACAAAGAAGCCCTGACATTCAGAACAAATAAGCCCTGACACACAGAACAAAGAAGCCCTGACACACAAAAGAAGCCCTGACACACAGAACAAAGCCCTGACACAGAACAAAGAATCCCTGACATACAGAACAAAGCTCTGACACACCAGAACAAAGCCCTGTCACACAGAACAAAGCCTGACACACAGAACAAAGCCCTGACACACAGAACAAATAAGCCCTGACACGCAGAGCAAAGAACCCTGACACACAGAATGACACACAGAACAAAGAAGCCCTGACACACAGAACAATGACACACAGAGCAAAGAAGCCCTGACACACAGAATGACACACAGAGCAAAGAAGCCCTGACACACAGAGCAAAGCCCCGACACACTAAACAAAGAAGCCCTGACACACAGAACAAAGAAGCCCTGACACACAGAACAAAGCTCTGACACACCAGAACAAAGAAGCCCTGACACACAGAACAAAGCCCTGACACAGAACAAAGCCCTGACACACAGAACAAAGAAGCCCTGACATACAGAACAAAGCTCTGACACACCAGAACAAAGCCCTGTCACACAGAACAAAGCCCTGACACAGAACAAAGAAGCCCTGACACACAGAACAAAGCCCTGACACATAGAAAAAGAAGCCCTGACACACAGAACAAAGAAGCCCGACACACAGAACAAAGCCCTGACACACAGAACAATGCCCTGACACACAGAACAAAGAAGCCCTGACACACAGAACAAAGCCCTGACACACAGAAGAAGCCCGACATACAGAACAAAGCTCTGACACATGGAACAAAGAAGCCCTGACACACAGAACAAAGCCCTGACACACCAGAACAAAGCCCTGTTACACAGAACAAAGAATCCCTGACATACAGAACAAAGCTCTGACACACCAGAACAAAGCCCTGTCACACCAGAACAAAGCCCTGACACACAGAACAAAGCTCTGACACACCAGAACAAAGCCCTGTCACACCAGAACAAAGCCCTGACACACAGAACAAAGAAGCCCTGACACACAGAACAAAGAAGATGAGTGGAGATCACAGGAAAGTGACAGTAGATCAAGGAGGACATCTAACACTTTCATCCCTATCAGTTTCTGAAATCAAGGATGGAGTCTGGAGCTTGGGAGTTCGTTCAAGAGAGATTCAAGAAACCAAGGTTCAAACTGTGAAT
>JAPXFY010000018.1:2997535-3037535 GCA_030674185.1 Monoplex corrugatus
GAACAAACTTGTAAATCACAAAAAATCAACATCCAGATATTTTAGGTTCCGTGTCTACAGACAGGAGAAGATCGGGTAAAATGATCAAGTTTTAATACAGACAAAGAAGGGATTCGTCCGCAGCTACTGTCGTGACCCCGTCTCGACCCTGCATCCCACCCCCTTCCCCCACTCTGGAATGCCAGGCTTTGCAGGCCTACAGCTGCCGTCCGCAGTAAACTAAAGAGAACGATTTGGCCAGTTTTGCACAGCCGTGTAGGGACTGGATACAGAAGTTAGATATAGAAAACTAAACCACTACACAACAACAAAGTAAACATTACATGAAAGACATCACACCAATCTTATGAACCTTAGGGACTGGATACAGAAGTTAGATATAGAAAACTAAACCACTACACAACAACAAAGTAAACATTACATCAAAGACATCACACCAATCTTATGAACCTTAGGGACTGGATACAGAAGTTAGATATAGAAAACTAAACCACTACACAACAACAAAGTAAACATTACATCAAAGACATCACACCAATCTTATGAACCTTAGGGACTGGATACAGAAGTTAGATATAGAAAACTAAACCACTACACAACAACAAAGTAAACATTACATGAAAGACATCACACCAATCTTATGAACCTTAGGGACTGGATACAGAAGTTAGATATAGAAAACTAAACCACTACACAACAACAAAGTAAACATTACATCAAAGACATCACACCAATCTTATGAACCTTAGGGACTGGATACAGAAGTTAGATATAGAAAACTAAACCACTACACAACAACAAAGTAAACATTACATCAAAGACATCACACCAATCTTATGAACCTTAGGGACTGGATACAGAAGTTAGATGTAGAAAACTAAACCAAAAAAACAAAAACAAAACCTAAAAACAACTAAGAACCAGAAAAAACACGAAAGAAGAATAAGAACGCATATTTAATACAACAAGACAAAACAGGTGCATTCTTATTCTTCTTCTGTGCTTTTTCTGGCTCCTGTTTGCTTGAACGCGGGCAATCACACTTGTTTTGGATTTCAAAAAACAACTGCAAGATAAACATAACCTGAAAGATAATACGTGACCTCCCACCACCAATTCAGTCTTAACTCGCAGTCAGTCGAACAGCACTAGGAGCTGAAAAGGTGACTGAGGGTCTATCTGGAGTCTTTTGACTTTTTCTCAAAATTGATTTCTGTGGACTATAATCTATCCCCCACAGACATTTCTTTCTTAATAGAAACAAAGTGAACCTTACGGGTTGGTAGCAGAAGCCAGTTTTGCAGTGCTGAGGTCAACAAAGATGTTGGTGGCTTCACAGTACCACAAGTGATCCACACATCGTAGGCTGGAGTCTCCCTGTAAACAAAGGTGACAAAGGTGTTAACAACACAACACAGACTGTAAACAAAGGTGTTATCAACACAACACAGACTGTAAACAAAGGTGACAAAGGTGCTATCAACACAACACAGACTGTAACAAAGGTGACAAAGGTGCTATCAACACAACACAGACTGTAAACAAAGGTGTTATCAACACAACACAGACTGTAAACAAAGGTGTTATCAACACAACACAGACTGTAAACAAAGGTGTTATCAACACAACACAGACTGTAAACAAAGGTGTTATCAACACAACACAGACTGTAAACAAAGGTGTTATCAACACAACACAGACTGTAAACAAAGGTGACAAAGGTGTTATCAACACAACACAGACTGTAAACAAAGGTGTTATCAACACAACACAGACTGTAAACAAAGGTGTTATCAACACAACACAGACTGTAAACAAAGGTGACAAAGGTGTTATCAACACAACACAGACTGTAAACAAAGGTGACAAAGGTGTTATCAACACAACACAGGCTGTAAACAAAGGTGACAAAGGTGTTATCAACACAACACAGACTGTAAACAAAGATGTTATCAACACAACACAGACTGTAAACAAAGGTGACAAAGGTGTTATCAACACAACACAGACTGCAAACAAAGGTGACAAAGGTGTTATCAACACAACACAGACTGTAAACAAAGGTGTTATCAACACAACACAGACTGTAAACAAAGGTGACAAAGGTGTTATCAACACAACACAGACTGTAAACAAAGGTGACAAAGGTGTTATCAACACAACACAGACTGTAAACAAAGGTGTTATCAACACAACACGGGACTGAAACAAAGGTGACAAAGGTGTTAACAACACAACACAGACTGTAAACAAAGGTGACAAAGGTGTTATAACAACACAACACAGGCTGTAAAACAAAGGTGACAAAGGTGTTATCAACACAACACAGACTGTAAACAAAGGTGACAAAGTGTTATCAACACAACACAGGCTGTAAACAAAGGTGTTATCAACACAACAGACTGTAAACAAAGGTGTTATCAACACAACACAGACTGTAAACAAAGGTGACAAAGGTGTTATCAACACAACACAGACTGTAAACAAAGGTGTTATCAACACAAACACAGGCTGTATACAAAGGTGTTATCACAACACAAACACAGACTGTAAACAAAGGTGTTACAAGGTTTATCAACACAACACAGACTGTAAACAAAGGTGAAAGTTATCAACACAACACAGGCTGTATAACAAAGGTGACAAAGGTGTTATCAACACAACACAGACTGTAAACAAAGGTGTTATCAACACAACACAGACTGTAAATACAAAGGTGTTATCAACACAACACAGACTGTATAACAAAGGTGACAAAGGTGTTATCAACACAAACAGGCTGTAAACAAAGGTGACAAAGGTGTTATCAACACAACACAGACTGTAAACAAAGGTGTTTATCAACACAACACAGGCTGTATACAAAGGTGTTATCAACACAACACAGACTGTAAACAAAGGTGTTATCAACACAACACAGACTGTAAACAAAGGTGTTATCAACACAACACAGACTGTAAACAAAGGTGTTATCAACACAACACAGGCTGTATACAAAGGTGTTCAACACAACACAGACTGTAAAACAAAGGTGACAAAGGTGTTATCAACACAACACAGACTGTAAACAAAGGTGTTATCAACACAACACAGGCTGTATACAAAGGTGTTATCAACACAACACAGACTGTAAACAAAGGTGTTATCAACACAACACAGACTGTATACAAAGGTGACAAAGGTGTTATCAACACAACACAGTCTGTAAACAAAGGTGTTATCAACACAACAGTGTAAACAAAGGTGACAAAGGTGTTATCAACACAACACAGACTGTAAACAAAGGTGACAAAGGTGTTATCAACACAACACAGACTGTAAACAAAGATGTTATCAACACAACACAGACTGTAAACAAAGGTGACAAAGGTGTTATCAACACAAACACACTGTAAACAAAGGTGACAAAGGTGTTATCAACACAACACAGACTGTAAACAAGGTGACAAAGGTGTTAACAACACAACACAGACTGTAAACAAAGGTGTTATCAACACAACACAGACTGTAAACAAAGGTGTTAACAACACAACACAGACTGTAAACAAAGGTGTTAACAACACAACACAGACTGTAAACAAAGGTGACAAAGGTGTTATCAACACAACACAGACTGTAAACAAAGGTGACAAAGGTGTTATCAACACAACACAGACTGTAAACAAAGGTGTTATCAACACAACACAGACTGTAAACAAAGGTGACAAAGGTGTTATCAACACAACACAGGCTGTAAACAAAGGTGTTATCAACACAACACAGACTGTAAACAAAGGTGACAAAGGTGTTATCAACACAACACAGGCTGTAAACAAAGGTGTTATCAACACAACACAGACTGTAAACAAAGGTGTTATCAACACAACACAGACTATAAACAAAGGTGACAAAGGTGTTATCAACACAACACAGACTGTAAACAAAGGTGACAAAGTTGTTATCAACACAACACAGGCTGTAAACAAAGGTGACAAAGGCGTTATCAACACAACACAGGCTGTAAACAAAGGTGACAAAGGCGTTATCAACACAACACAGGCTGTAAACAAAGGTGTTATCAACACAACACAGGCTGTAAACAAAGGTGACAAAGGCGTTATCAACACAACACAGACTGTAAACAAAGGTGACAAAGGCGTTATCAACACAACACAGGCTGTAAACAAAGGTGACAAAGGTGTTATCAACACAACACAGACTGTAAACAAAGGTGATAAAGGTGTTATCAACACAACACAGACTATAAACAAAGGTGACAAAGGTGTTATCAACACAACACAGACTGTAAACAAAGGTGACTAAGATGTTATCAACACAACACAGACTGTAAACAAAGGTGACAAAGGTGTTATCAACACAACACAGACTGTAAACAAAGGTGACAAAGGTGTTATCAACACAACACAGACTGTAAACAAAGGTGACAAAGGTGTTATCAACACAACACAGACTGTAAACAAAGGTGACAAAGGTGTTATCAACACAACACAGACTGTAAACAAAGGTGACAAAGGTGTTATCAACACAACACAGACTGTAAACAAAGGTGACAAAGGTGTTATCAACACAACACAGACTGTAAACAAAGGTGACAAAGATGTTATCAACACAACACAGACTGTAAACAAAGGTGACAAAGATGTTAACAACACAACACAGACTGTAAACAAAGGTGACTAAGATGTTATCAATACAACACAGGCTGTAAGCAAAGGTGACAAAGGTGTTATCAACACAACACAGACTGTAAACAAAGGTATTATCAACACAACAGTGTAAACAAAGGTGACAAAGGTGTTAACACAACACAGGCCAGAGTCTCCCTGTAAACAAAGTTGTTATCAACACAACACAGACTGTAAACAAAGGTGACAAAGGTGTTATCAACACAACACAGACTGTAAACAAAGGGAACAAAGGTGTTATTAACACAACACAGACTGGAGTTCCCCTGTAAACAAAGGTGACCAAAGTGTTATCAAACAACACATACTGGATTCCCCTGTAAACAAAGGTGTTATCAACACAACACAGACTGTAGTTCCCCTATAAACAAAGGTGACAAAGGTGTTGGTGTTATCAGCGCAGCACAAATTCAGTAAAGATCCATCAATTAAACAAACAACTGGAAAAATCCTAACAGAAATACACACAGACACACTTCTCCAATCAATAATAGAAATCTCCCTTTTACAAAAATGAATACATAAATAAATAAACACATAAATAAATCAATCAATCAATCAATCAATCAATCAATCAATAAACGACAAGAAACACAGAAAAAGGAAAGAAAAGGTTCGTCGTACACAATGACTATTTAGGCGAGAACAACAGGTGTTCTGTGCGTCGCTGCCAAACATAATAAGCCTACATAACCATAATACAACATTCAGAATGTCACCTATGGTCAGCATCAGAATGAAAAGGCAGCACTGGAGAAAAATGAGGTAAAAATACATAAATAAAATGAAATACAGAGGTCTGAGGTACATACCGGTTGTGTAGGCTGGCAGTAGTGTTTGAGTTCGCGGTGTCGCTGTCGTACATAACCAAAGTCAGCAGATTCCCAGAACATCTGTCGCTGGCTCTCTTTGTCACTGGCCCTGCACAAAGACCACCAGCAATAATTTAATTGTTTATGTATTTGGTTGTTCATAAACTACATTTCGAAAGGCCAGATGAAAAAAGGTTGAACTATACAAATGTTAAGGCTAAACCACACACGATAATGTCAATCACTCCACACAAACTTACTGTCCCTGGCAACTTTACAAACCACAATCTACTACAACACGATCCTCCAGTGGTTCATGTTCAAGAGACATAAAGATAAACAGACAAGCTGAAATACACTCATGTGAAAAAATCAATAAAAGAAACAATGAGATAAATCTTTTATTACTCTCACCCTCAAGATCAAACGAATGAAGTTAGCTTACACAAGTGATCATAATTGCATCATTTGGCCAAGGCCATATTGTGTGTCACTTATCTTAGGCCAATAGTCCATATTGTGTGTCACTCGTCTTTGGCCAATAGTCCATACTGTGTCACTCGTCTTTCGCCAATAGTCCATACTGTGTGTCACTCGTCTTTCGCCAATAGTCCATATTGTGTGTCACTTGTCTTTGGCCAATAGTCCATATTGTGTGTCACATATCTTTGGTCAATAGTCCATATTGTGCGTCACTTATCTTTGGCCAATAGTCCATATTGTGTCACTTATCTTTGGCCAATAGTCCATATTGTGTGTCACTCATCTTTGGCCAATAGTCTATATTGTGTCACTCATCTTTGGCCAATAGTCCATATTGTGTGTCACTCATCTTTGGCCAATAGTCCATATTGTGTGTCACTCATCTTTGGCCAATAGTCCATATTGTGTGTCACTTATCTTTGGTCAATAGTCCATATTGTGTGTCACTCGTTTGTGGCCAATAGTCCGTATTGTGTGTCACTCATCTTTGGCCAATTGTCCATATTGTGTGTCATCTTTGGCCAATAGTCCATATTGTGTGTCACTCACCTTTGGCCAATAGTCCATATTGTGTGTCACTCATCTTTGGTCAATAGTCCATATTGTGTGTCACTCGTCTTGGCCAATAGTCCACATTGTGTGTCACTTGTCTTTGGCCAATAGTCCATATTGTGTCACTTATCTTTGGTCAATAGTCCATATTGTGTCACTTATCTTTGGCAAATACTCCATATTGTGTGTCATTCATCTTTGGCCAATAGTCCATATTGTGTGTCACTCATCTTTGGCCAATACTCCATATTGTGTGTCACTCACCTTTGGCCAATAGTCCATATTGTGTGTCACTTGTCTTTGGCCAATAGTCCATATTGTGTGTCACTTGTCTTTGGCCAATAGTCCGTATTGTGTGTCACTCATCTTTGGCCAATAGTCCATATTGTGTGTCACTCGTCTTGGCCAATAGTCCACATTGTGTGTCACTTATCTTTGGCAAATAGTCCATATTGTGTGTCACTTATCTTTGGCCAATACTCCATATTGTGTGTCACTTATCTTTGGCCAATAGTCCATATTGTGTGTCATTTATCTTTGGTCAATAGTCCATACTGTATGTCACTCATCTTTGGTCAATAGTCCATACTGTCACTTGTCTTTGGCCAATAGTCCATATTGTGTCACTTATCTTTGGCCAATAGTCCATATTGTGTGTCACTCACCTTTGGCCAATAGTCCATATTGTGTGTCACTTGTCTTTGGCCAATACTCCATATTGTGTGTCACTTATCTTTGGCCAATAGTCCATATTGTGTGTCACTCATCTTTGGCCAATAGTCCGTATTGTGTGTCACTCGTCTTTGGCCAATAGTCCATATTGTGTGTCACTTATCTTTGGCCAATAGTCCATACTGTGTGTCACTCGTCTTTGGCCAATAGTCCATACTGTGTGTCACTCGTCTTTGGCCAATAGTCCATACTGTGTGTCACTCGTCTTTGGCCAATAGTCCATACTGTGTGTCACTCGTCTTTGGCCAATAGTCCATATTGTGTCATTTATCTTTGGCCAATAGTCCATATTCTGTCACTTATCTTTGGCCAATAGTCCATATTGTGTGTCACTTATCTTTGGCTAATAGTCCATATTGTGTGTCACTCATATCTGGCCAATAGTCCATACTGTGTGTCACTCGTCTTTGGCCAATAGTCCATACTGTGTGTCACTCGTCTTTGGCCAATAGTCCATACTGTGTGTCACTCGTCTTTGGCCAATAGTCCATACTGTGTGTCACTCGTCTTTGGCCAATAGTCCATATTGTGTGTCACTCGTCTTTGGCCAATAGTCCATATTGTGTGTCACTTATCTTTGGCCAATAGTCCATATTGTGTGTCACTCATCTTTGGCCAATAGTCCATATTGTGTGTCACTTATCTTTGGCCAATAGTCCATATTGTGTGTCACTCATCTTTGGCCAATAGTCCATATTGTGTGTCACTCTTTGGCCAATAGTCCATATTGTGTGTCACTTCTTGGCAATGTCCATATTGTGTCACTTCTTTGGCCAATATCCATATTGTGTGTCACTCATCTTTGGCCAATAGTCCATATTGTGTCACTCATCTTTGGCCAATAGTCCATATTGTGTGTCACTATCTTTGGCCAATAGTCCATATTGTGTGTCTCATGTCTTTGGTCCAATATTGTCCATAATTTGTGTCACTCATCTTTGGCCAATAGTCCATATTGTGTGTCACTCATCTTTGGCCAATAGTCCATATTGTGTGTCACTCATCTTTGGCCAATAGTCCATATTGTGTGTCACTTATCTTTGGCCAATAGTCCATATTGTGTGTCACTTATCTTTGGCCAATAGTCCATATTGTGTGTCATGTTTTGGCCAATAGTCATGTTGTCCTTCTTGGCCAATAGTCCATATTGTGTGTCACTCGTCTTTGGCCAATAGTCCACATTGTGTGTCACTCATCTTTGGCCATTAAGTCCATATTGTGTGTCACTCTCTTTGGCCAATAGTCCATATTGTGTGTCACTTATCTTTGGCCAATAGTCCATATTGTGTCACTCATCTTTGGCCAATAGTCCATATTGTGTCATTTATCTTTGGCCAATAGTCCATATGTGTGTCACTCATCTTTGGCCAATAGTTATTTCCATATCTTGTGCAATAGTCCATATTGTGTGTCACTTTCTTGGCCAATAGTCCATATGTGTGTGTCACTCATCTTTGGCCAATAGTCCATATTGTGGTCACTTCATCTTTGGCCAATAGTCCATATTGTGTGTCACTCTCTTGGCCAATAGTCCATATTTGTGTCATCTTTTGGCCAATAGTCCATATTGTGTGTCACTCATCTTTGGCCAATAGTCCATATTGTGTGTCACTTCATCTTTGGCCAATAGTCCATATTGGTGTCACTCATTCTTTGGTCACATATCCCATATTGTGTGTCACTTCTTTGGCCAATACGTCCATTTGTGTGTCACTTATCTTTGGCCAATAGTCCATATGTGTGTCACTCTTTGGCCAATAGTCCTTGTGGTCATTATCTTTGGCCAATAGTCCATATTGTGTGTCACTTATCTTTGGCCAATAGTCCATATCTGTGTGTCACTCATCTTTGGTAATAGTCCATATTGTGTGTCACTCACTTTGGCCAATAGTCCATATTGTGTGTCACTTATCTTTGGCTACCATATGTTGTACCTTTGCAATACTGTGTCACTCATCTTTGGCCAATAGTCCATATTGTGTGTCATTATCTTTGGCCAATAGTCCATATGTGTCACTCACTTTGGCCAATAGTCCATATTGTGTGTCACTCACCATTTGCCAATAGTCCATATTGTGTGTCACTCATCTTTGGCCAATACTCCATATTGTGTGTCATTTCATGTCTTGTGCCATTGCATAGTCCATATTGTGTCATTTGGATAGTCATTTGTGTCATACTTTGGCCAATAGTCCATATTGTGTGTCACTCATCTTTGGCCAATATCCATATTGTGTGTCATCATCTTTGGCCAATAGTCCATATTGTGTGTCACTCACTTTGGCAATGTCATATGTGTGTCATACTTGGCCAATATCATATGTGTGTCACTTATCTTTGGCCTTATCCATACCAATGTGTGTCACTCATCTTTGGCCAATAGTCCATATTGTGTGTCACTATCTTTGGCCAATTAGTCCATATTGTGTGTCACTATTCTTTGGCCAATAGTCCATATTGTGTTCACTCATCTTTGGCCAATAGTCCATATTGGTGTCACTTATCTTTGGCCAATAGTCCATATTGTGTCATTCATCTTTGGCCAATAGTCCATATTGTGTGTCACTCACCTTTGGCCAATAGTCCATACTGTGTGCCACTCATCTTTGGCCAATAGTCCATATTGTGTGTCACCTTTGGCTAATAGTCCATATTGTGCATGATTACCTTTGACCAATAGTCCATATTGTGTATGATTATCTTTGACCAATAGTCCATATTGTGTATGATTACCTTTGACCAATAGTCCATATTGTGTATGATTATCTTTGACCAATAGTCCATACTGTGCTTCATTCACCTTTGGCCAATAGTCCATATTATGCATCACTTATCTTTGGCCAATAGTCCATACTGTATGTCACTTATCTTTGACCAATAGTCCATATTATGCATCATCGTCTTTGGCCAATAGTCCACAGTATGCATGGTTTATCTTTGGCCAATAGTCCATACTGTGTGTCACTTATCTTTGGCCAATAGTCCATACTGTGTGTCACTCGTCTTTGGCCAATAGTCCATTGTCTGCAGGCAAGACCTACCTCTAACTCTCTCTGCAAAATTTGGTGATGATAGCTGGTAAATAATCTCCTAATGAAGAGGTATCCGAGTTCTTTGCACTTAGTATCAAAGTCAGTTTGTTTGGAGTAGAGGTGTACATGTGACGTGTGTGTGTGTGTGTGTGTGTGTGTGTGTGTGTGTGTGTGTGTGTGTTTGTGTGTGTGTGTGTGTGTGTCTCTGTGTGTGTGTGTGTGTGTCTGTGTGTGTGTGTGTGTGTGTTTTGTGTGTGTCTGTGTGTGTGTGTCTGTGTGTGTGTCTGTGTGTGTGTGTGTGTGTGTGTGTGTGTGTCTGTGTGTCTGTGTGTGTGTGTGTCTATGAATTCTTTGCACTGAGCATCAAAGTCAGTTTGTCTGGAGTAGAGGTGTACATGTGACATGTGTGTGTGTGTGTGTGTGTGTGGTGTGTGTGTGTGTTTGTGTGTGTGTGTGTTTGTGTGTGTGTGTTTGTGTGTGTGTGTGTGTTTGTGTGTGTGTGTGTGTCTGTGTGTGTGTGTGTGTGTGTGTGTGTCTGTGACATTGTGTCTGTGTGTACAAGATCACAGACAATAAACCCCATCAGACCTTGAGTCCTCTTCTCCCACTGGACAAAGCAGCAGAGAAGTTTCAGTCTTTTTCTCCTTATTCTTGTATTTGGTGTTTGTTCATTTGTGATCTCACATTTAGGCTTGACAAAGGCCGGTTCGCCAAAAATTTGCACCTGTCTTGATGGTTATATTAAAATACGTATTCTGATTCTATTTTCGTGTTTTTCCGGTTCACATTTGACCCATACGCCCCACCACCATACAGTACTGACCAGTTTTTGCTGCTGCCATCACAGGCGGGCAGTTTGGATGTGACAGGACAACCTCTCTCATAGCCCCAGCACTGGGCGGTGGAAGATTCCAGATCCTTCTGTACAACACACACAGTCATTAACATTCAGACATCCCACAGTACAATGACCTCCCATTTGGATATCTTCACTGAAAACTCAAAACAGCTTTTAAATTGGTATGCCAGTATGTGTTAAAGGACTAGCTGTTAGACGAATCCACTGGGATCTAATACTGTTATCCTTGATAGTGAAGTGTTTTCAATACGTGTTAAATACCAAGGACTACCTGTAAGACACACCCACTGGGATCTAATACTACTATCCTTGATAGTGAAGTGTTTTCAATACGTGTTGAATAACAAGGACTACCTGTAAGACACACCCACTGGGATCTAATACTACTATCCTTGATAGTGAAGTGTTTTCAATACGTGTTGAATACCAAGGACTAGCTGTTAGACACACCCACTGGGATCTAATACTACTATCCTTGATAGTGAAGTGTTTTCAATACGTGTTGAATACCAAGGACTAGCTGTTAGACACACCCACTGGGATCTAATACTGTTATCCTTGATAGTGAAGTGTTTTCAATACGTGTTGAATACCAAGGACTAGCTGTTAGACACACCCACTGGGATCTAATACTACTATCCTTGATAGTGAAGTGTTTTTCAATACGTGTTGAATACCAAGGACTAGCTGTTAGACACACCCACTGGATCTAATACTACTATCCTTGAAGTGAAGTGTTTTCAATACGTGTTGAATACCAAGGACTAGCTGTTAGACACACCACTGGGATCTAATACTGTTATCCTTGATAGTGAAGTGTTTTCAATACGTGTTGAATACCAAGGACTAGCTGTTAGACACACCCACTGGGATCTAATACTACTATCCTTGATAGTGAAGTGTTTTCAATACGTGTGAATACCAAGGACTAGCTGTTAGACGCATCCACTGGGATCTAATACTGTTATCCTTGATAGTGAAGTGTTTTCAATACGTGTTAATTCCAAGGACTAGCTGTAAGACACACCCACTGGGATCTAATACTACTTACTATCCTTAGGTAACACCCAGGGGATCTAATACTACTTACTATCCTTAAGTAATGAAGTGTTTTCAAGGTTCACGTTTCAAAATTTCAGGAACTACTGTCTTGATCTTTACCATTCTTTCTGCCTCAAGCACAGAACTGAATTTGAAAGTTTGCTCTACAATAACCAACATTCACCAAACACAGAATTGATGTTGGCAGTTTGTTCTACAATAACCACTACAACAATTGACAGCCAAAACACCAGAATTGATGTTGGCATTTTGTTCTACAGTAACCAACCTTCACCAAATACAGAATTGATGTTGGCATTTTGTTCTACAATAACCAACCTTCACCAAATACAGAATTGATGTTGGCAGTTTGTACTACAGTAACCAACCTTCACCAAATACAGAATTGATGTTGGCAGTTTGTACTGCAGTAACCATGTTGGCAGTTTGTATTACAGTAACCAACCTTCACCAAACACAGAATTGATGTTGGCAGTTTGTACTACAGTAACCAACCTTCACCAAATACAGAATTGATGTTGGCAGTTTGTTCTACAATAACCAACCTTCACCAAATACAGAATTGATGTTGGCAGTTTGTTCTACAGTAACCAACCTTCACCAAATACAGAATTGATGTTGGCAGTTTGTACTGCAGTAACCATGTTGGCAGTTTGTATTACAGTAACCAACCTTCACCAAACACAGAATTGATGTTGGCAGTTTGTACTACAGTAACCAACCTTCACCAAATACAGAATTGATGTTGGCAGTTTGTTCTACAATAACCAACCTTCACCAAATACAGAATTGATGTTGGCAGTTTGTTCTACAATAACCAACCTTCACCAAATACAGAATTGATGTTGGCAGTTTGTACTACAGTAACCAACCTTCACCAAATACAGAATTGAAGATGGCAGTTTGTACTACAGTAACCAACCTTCACCAAATACAGAATTGATGTTGGCAGTTTGTTCTACAGTAACCAACCTTCACCAAATACAGAATTGATGTTGGCAGTTTGTTCTACAGTAACCAACCTTCACCAAATACAGAATTGATGTTGGCAGTTTGTACTGCAGTAACCAACCTTCACCAAATACAGAATTGATGTTGGCAGTTTGTACTACAGTAACCAACCTTCACCAAACACAGAATTGATGTTGGCAGTTTGTTCTACAGTAACCAACCTTCACCAAACACAGAATTGATGTTGGCAGTTTGTACTGCAGTAACCAACCTTCACAAATACAGAATTGAAGATGGCAGTTTGTTCTACAGTAACCAACCTTCACCAAAACAGAATTGATGTTGGCAGTTTGTACTGCAGTAACCAACCTTCACCAAATACAGAATTGATAGTTGGCAGTTTGTACTGCAGTAACCAACCTTCACCAAACACAGAATTGATGTTGGCAGTTTGTTCTACAGTAACCAACCTTCACCAAACACAGAATTGATGTTGGCAGTTTGTTCTATGGTCACCAACCTTCACCAAATACAGAATTGATGTTGGCAGTTTGTACTACAGTAACCAACCTTTGCCAACTGCCGCCACTGACGGAATTCATACACATTCTTCCTTCAGCAGATTAATCGACGCAGCCTGGGTACCTCCAGCCAGTGGGTAAAGGGTAGACATTTTTGTCAACTGTCGGGTCAACACGTATGGCTGTTGGTGTCTAAACCCCCTTCATATGTACATTCACGCAGAACATCAAACATGCATATCAAAAATCATGTAAGTCATGTCCGGCGGCTTATGGAAACACAAAAACACACAGCATGGCCCACGGGGTCAGGTTCATATTGCTTACAGCCCAGCTGACTACTAGAGCCATATCAGGGCTAACACCATATTCAAAACAACTCTTATGTTTCATTAAAAACACAACAGTTAAAAACTAAGCCCACAATTAACCTTTCAAGTCTACAATGCAACTAAAAATCTTTCTCTTTACATCAGATGAAATTTGTTTATCTCATGTAAAAACTTGAAACAGCATCTGAATGAACATCTCTGAAGAGGTTCTTTAAGGAATCCGCCATATACGTCTCACATAGCGCAAGTCCACGCATTCAATAAGGTGTTTTAACTCTTTCACTCCTGTACCCTATCTACCAGCTACAGAAATTTAACCCTTACCACTCCTTCACCTTACCCACCAGCTTCCTGCAGGAACATCATTAATGAAGAAGATTAGGAAAAGACAACCAACACTTACAGAACATTTTATGAGGCAAGAGTAATTAGAGCACCTAGTCACAACAGGAAAGCTGGAGGGAAAAGAGCACCACGTAGACCCAGATAAAAATACTGGATGGACGTCAGTGAAGACAGAAAGGGTGGGAGATGCACTTGCAGCGACAACAGATAAATTTGTTTGGACAGCCATGATTGTCAAGCCATGTGGCAGGGCACATGATGATGATGATGATGATGATGATGATGATGATGATGATGTATCTATGCATTACACTTTTCTATTTCATATCTTGCATATGTTTGTCTAAAGAAGTAAACATAAAGTATTATTATGAAATCTCAATCCACAATCACAATGGAACGCCTTAGCACCATCACCATGACCTACACTCTCACCATCATAGCATTGTAAAAAATTGTCCCAAATTACATGGCTCTTAATGTCCCAAATTACATGGCTATTCATGTCCCAAATTACCTGGCTCTTCATGTCCCAAATTACCTGGCTCTTAATGTCCCAAATTACATGGCTCTTCATGTCCCAAATTACTTGGCTCTTAATGTCCCAAATTACCTGGCTCTTCATGTCCCAAATTACCTGGCTCTTAATGTCCCAAATTACCTGGCTCTTCATGCCCCAAATAACATGGCTCTTCGTGCCCCAAATTACCTGGCTCTTCATGTCCCCAATTACCTGGCTCTTCATGTCCCCAATTACCTGGATCTTCATGTCCCAATTCCATGGCTCTTCATGTCCCAAATTACCTGGCTCTTCATGTACTAAATTACCTGGCTCTTCATGTCCCAAATTACCTGGCTCTTCATTACCAAATTACCTGGCTCTTCATGTCCTAAATTACCGGGCTCTTCATGTCCCAAATTACCTGGCTCTTCATGTCCCCAAATTACCTGGCTCTTCATGTCCCAAATTATGTGGCTCTTCATGTCCCAAATTACCTGCTCTTCATGTCCCAAATTACCTGGCTCTTCATGCCCCCACAAATTACCTGGCTCTTCATGTCCCAAATGATGTGGCTCTTCATGTCCCTAATGGTGTGGCTCTTCATGTCCCAAATTACCTGGCTCTTCATGTCCCTAATGGTGGGCTCTTCATGTCCCTAAGTGTGGCTCTTCATGTCCCAAAATTACCTGGCTCTTCATGTCCCAAATGATGTGGCTCTTCATGTCCCTAATGGTGTGGCTCTTCATGTCCCTAATGGTGTGGCTCTTCATGTCCCTAATGGTGTGGCTCTTCATGTCTGATGTGGCTCTTCATGTCCCAAATGATGTGGCTCTTCATGTCCCTAATGATGTGGCTCTTCATGTACCAAATGACGTGGCTCTTCATGTCCCAAATGATGTGGCTCTTCATGTCTAATGATGTGGCTCTTCATGTCCCAAATGATGTGGTCATGTCCCAAATGATGTGGCTCTTCATGTCTCTAATGATGGGTTCTTCATGTCCCTAATTATGTGGCTCTTCATGTCTCTAGTGATGTGGCTCATGTCTCTATTGGTGTGGTCTCCTCATGTCTCTAATGTGGCTCTTCATGTCCCAAATGATGTGGCTCTTCATGTCCCAAATGATGTGGCTCTTCATGTCCCTAATGTGGCTCTTCATGTCCCTAATGATGTGGCTCTTCATGTCCCTAACGTGCTCTTCGTGTCCCTAATGATGTGGCTCTTCATGTCCCTAATGATGTGGCTCTTCATGTCCCTAACGTGGCTCTTCGTGTCCCTAATGATGTGGCTCTTCATGTCCCTAATGATGTGGCTCTTCATGTCCCTAACGTGGCTCTTCGTGTCCCAAATGATGTGGCTTTTCATGTCCCTAACATGGCTCTTCATGTCCCTAACGTGGCTCTTCATGTCCCTAATGATGTGGCTCTTCATGTCCCTAATGATGTGGCTCTTCATGTCCCTAACGTGGCTCTTCATGTCCCAAATGATGTGGCTCTTCATGTCCCTAATGATGTGGCTCTTCATGTCCCTAACATGGCTCTTCATGTCCCTAACATGGCTCTTCATGTCCCTAACATGGCTCTTCATGTCCCTAATGATGTGGCTCTTCATGTCCCTAATGATGTGGCTCTTCTATGTCTCTAATGATGTGGCTCTTCATGTCCCTAATGATGTGGCTCTTCATGTCCCTAATGATGTGGCTCTTCATGTCCCTAATGATGTGGCTCTTCATGTCCCTAATGATGTGGCTCTTCATGTCCCTAATGATGTGGCTCTTCATGTCCCTATGATGTGGCTCTTCATGTCCCTAATGATGTGGCTCTTCATGTCCCTAATGATGTGGCTCTTCATGTCCCTAATGATGTGCTCTTCATGTCCCTAATGATGTGGCTCTTCATGTCCCTAATGATGTGGCTCTTCTATCCTCCTCTCATACTAACCATAGTTTAGATAAATTCAGAGATGTGTTGGAGAACTGAAATGTATATTATGGGATAGTGGTGTAACGCAAAACAGAAGACAGGACACAAAAACAACAATAACAACAACAAAAACAAACAAAACCTTCACCTTGTACAGGCAGGCAGGGTCCTGTAAGCAACGCTGACGTAACTGTGGCTGGCTGTACAGGTAGTTGACCATGTGGTCGTGAGGCAGTCGCAGGTGTGCCAGCTCTGTCCAGTCTCCTGCCCGCACTCCTGCCACCCACACCATCACCACCACCACCCACCGGGTACACACAATGCTCCGCTCCATCACGACCAACTCTGGCTGCACCCAGTCTGGAACCTGCAGGCTGTACTGTTAGCACCTGTCTCCTGCAACAGTATCAATGTGTTATCATTATGAATCATTCCTGCACACTGCATGCTATCTCTTAACTCATATGGACTCACTAGGTATTACACGTAATCAGACTTTTTGGTGCAGCATGGAGAACTCAAGCTCAGAGCTGGCACACCTGCGACTGCCTCACGACCACATGGTCACATTCCACTATGCTGTCAGTCTCACTGCGAACACCAAAATGCAGGTGTACAGAGCATGTGTGTTGAGCACACTTCTCTACTCAAGTGAAGCCTGGACCACATACGCCAGCCAAGAAAAGAGGCTCAACATTTTCCATCTCCGCTGCTTGCGACGTATCCTTGGCATCCAATGGCAAGACAAGGTGACCAACATAGAGGTCCTCCGTCATGCGGGCCTACAGACCATCGTTGCCCTTCTAAGCCAACGCCGACTACACTGGCTTGGCCGGCCATGTGCGTCGAATGGAGGATGGACGCATACCTAAAGACGTTCTCTACGGCGAACTGGCAAACTGGAAGCGAACTCCAGGACGCCCACAGCTACGCTTTGTAGACGCATGCAAAGGGGACCTTAGAAGCTCAGGGATTGACCCAGGCTCTTGGGAGACTCTGGCGGAAGACAGGGCAGCGTGGCGGACAGCCGTTCAGCAAGGCGTTGTGAATGTGGAGAGGAGGAGAGCAGAAAGCGCAGATGAGAAAAGGGCTCTTCGCAAGCAACGTTCCAGAAACCAGACAATAGCGACTCAATTTGTATGTGGCAGATGTGACAGAGATTGCCACTCAAGAATCGGCCTGCACAGCCACAGTAGAAAGTGCACGTCATGACCACAACGCCTCCTGATGCAGACTATCATCTCCTGAGATGTAAAGAGGCCGACGACGACTATGCTGTACGGTTTGTATCTTTGGAGAGCATGCCTGCTGGGAGTTTTCATGTTTCCATAAGCCTGCCACTGACATGACTTACATGATGTTGAACATGCATGCTATAGGCTATATCCTGCGTGCGTATACACACACATTTGTTCCATAATCCTGAGGTTGCGGGCTAGTGAGGTGGTAGAGACCTCAACTTTCCTCATGGTCAGCATAACAAGGGCGGAATCCATCTCCTCTCTCTTGCTGCTTTACCATCCCCAACCACGAACATGGCTGGGAACCTAGTCACAGCTGGGTGGACTGAAGGCTTCGTCCACTAAGTTTTTATCGAATCAAATGTGAACTGTGCACCTACACAGGTGGGGTTCTATCTCTGCATCATCCAGGTGTGACACTACAGGTGGCAGTTCTACCTCTATATCATCCAGGTGTGACACTACAGGTGGCAGTTCTACCTCTATATCATCCAGGTGTGACACAACAGGTGGCAGTTCTACCTATATATCATCCAGGTGTGACACTACAGGTGGGCAATTCTACCTCTATATCATCCAGGTGTGACACTACAGGTGGCAGTTCTACCTCTATATCATCCAGGTGTGACACTACAGGTGGCAGTTCTACCTCTATACCATCCAGGTGTGACACTACAGGTGGGCAGTTCTACCTCTATATCATCCAGGTGTGACACTACAGGTGGGCAGTTCTACCTCTATATCATCCAGGTGTGACACTACAGGTGGGCAGTTCTACCTCTATATCATCCAGGTGTGACACTACAGGTGGGCAGTTCTATCTCTATATCATCCAGGTGTGACACTACAGGTGGGCAGTTCTACCTCTATACCATCCAGGTGTGACACTACAGGTGGGCAGTTCTACCTCTATATCATCCAGGTGTGACACTACAGGTGGCAGTTCTACCTCTATACCATCCAGGTGTGACACTACAGGTGGGCAGTTTTACCTCTATATCATCCAGGTGTGACACTACCAACTTACAACAGCTGACAGCAGCCTTCTACTATGAAAAACATGAAAACAGAACCAGAACATGTATTATATACAACAAGACAAGACAGGGCAAATTCATGGCCAACTGGCCTTCGTCAAGCATGAACATACGGCAATAAATAACAAACGCCAAACACAAAACTATGGAAACACAATCAAATTTCCCCGTTGTCTTAACAAGTAGGCATGATCTTTTTCTCTCTCTCTAGTTTTTGTGTTTGTTGTTTGTTTATTTATTGTTTTATGTTTATGCCTGACAAAGGCCAGTTGGCCGGAAATTTGTGCCTGTCTGGTCTCGTTATATTAAGGCGTGCTCTGGTCCTGTTTTTGTGTTTTCCTGGTTTTTGGGGGTTTTTTTTTTTCTGTTTCTGTAACAAGCAAAACACATCAACAGTACAACTAACAGCTGTCTTTTGTAACAAACAGAACAGAGAATTCAAAACTGTTAGGTGCGTTGATTACATGCCACTATGTAGTCTGCAAAATCCGAGTGTACATGTATAATTCATAACTCCCCTCTCACCGCTTCAAACATATATGCATTCACACCTGAGAAATTATAACTTCGAAACGGACATCCAACTATGTTCAAAAAACAGCTTTGTTGTTGTTGTTGTTGTTGTTGTTGTTGTTGCTGTTGTTGTTTGAAGCTCGGCTGATTGTGCAGCTGACTGCGTAGAGCCATATCAGGGCCATAACCGTTTCAAAACATACACAATACTTCAACAGATCAAAAAAAAGGAAAAGAAAATTAAGTACACATATCAATACATTTGCGCACATAATCCAAGGATATGTCCCTGGCACTGACCACTCTGTCTAATTTATCATGCAAGGGATTTTAAAAAAACAAAAAAACCTGAATACAATTTAACGTAAACTAAGGGCACTAAAACACACATAAAAATGGGCCCAAGTTACCTAAAATATGCTTCTGTACATCACATTTCTTTAGAACCAAAAATGCACTTAACTCTTTGACGACGGGCTACTTCGACTGAAGTAACAGATGGGTATACAACTCCCTCTACTTTTGTTATGCTAATGATTTAGTAGTTGGCAGTTGCTTCCCTTGTGAAGGGAACTTCCGTTGAACGCTTCAGCTACGTTTTGCTAGTTTCTTTGTCTAAAATCGATGGATAAGTTCACTTGCACCCGGTTCTCAGTGATTTCACTGTGGCAGCCCTAGGCCAGCAGGAGAGCTCAGCTGTGGCAAGCGCAGTCACAATAGAGTTAATACATGTACTCAATTATCACTCCAAAGTATTAAGACTATCGAACACATACAGGTGAATGGACCAGCAAGGCAGAAAATGAAAGGAAGAAATGACAGAGAGCAAAGGAACAAGGCAGAAACAAAGAGTGACAGAAGAGGAAATTTCAAGAAAACTGCTGAACAACATATGAAGCAGCACTTAATAAACTGAAGAGTTTGTATAACCATGACTTCAGTTTTCACCCGAAATATGTTCAACTATTTGTAAAACAGCATAAGTTTTTTTACATCTGGTCTGACTTTTTCTCCCAAAATACACTCCTTTACACATGAAACAGCAGCTGAGAAACTACATTTAAATTATTCACAGAAATTCTGGCTCTTGACTAAAACAGACACACACATAAGCACTACAATTTCATTTTCTTAAAAAAAAGTTCAATGTCAGAAGAGCACTACCACATAAAAGATGCAATCTGAAATTTAACAACAACAAAAAAGAGAACGGATAGGGACAAAATGTCTCTGTAATTACTTTTTCATTGGATACATGTGCATCTTATACCTAGCATTTTCCCTGCCACATGTCACCACAGAAGTAACAGCAGTCCTACAGCCAGTCACGCTGTACGCGATATGTGATGCCAGTCACGCCGTATGGAGTGTAACAAAGTGCACAGCTACAGATTGTGGACACAGACAGCAAAGATGTGAAATACCACCTGGGCAACGACTGACATGGACCCAATACAGGAGACAGCATGGAGACAGCATAACCCATCAATTGACATACTTTCACAAATACAGGAAACAACATAACCCATCAAGTCACATAATGTCATTTTTTAGTACCATAAGAATAAAGATGGGAGGCAAAAATCTTACAAACCTGCGTTATGCCAATGATACTGCGTTGTTAGCAGACAACATTAACAGCATAAAAAGAATTCTATACAGGGTAGACACAGCAGGCAAAAAGGCTGGTTTAAACTTGAACGTCAAGAAAACAAAAATGCTACGTACCAAAGGCAAAAACGTTGAAAACAATCATGACATCACAATTAACAAAGTTCCTTTAGAAAATGTTCAGGAAATCAAATATCTTGGTTCTGTAAAAACTGATGATGGAACCTGCTCCGAAGACATCAAAATAAGAACTGGAATGGCAAAGCAAAAACTGGTCCAGCTCAACAACATCTGGAAAGACAGAGGCATACCAAATGGCCTGAAAGTTAGACCTCTAAAATGTTTGATCTGGCCAGTCATGATTTATGGCTGCAAAGCCTGGACACTGAGAAAAACGGATTGCAGAAGAATCGAGGCAGCAAAGATGTGGGTTTATCGGAGATTACTACATGTCAAACAGACAGACAGAAGAACTAATGAAAGTGTTCTGGAAGAACCTGATACCACCAGAAAACTACTAGCAGACATTGACAAGAGAAGACTAAAATACACTGGCCAAGTGTCATGCAACAAGAACACAGACTTCATGGCAACCATCTTTCAAGGAAAAACAGTGGCAAAAAGGAAGAAAGGCAGACCTCCAATCTTATACACCGAGAACATAACCTCATCAGTGGCCTGAATATTCAAGAAATTGTCCACAAAAGTCAAGACAGAGCGGCCTGGAGGGAGATGGTGGCATCCAGATGTGCAGCAGCTAACACCGAACCCGGTGACACCGACAGGTGAGACAGGTGAAAAATGAAAGATATCTTGATCACCCAAGTCAACACATGTGCAGTCCTGCCACTGCCTAAATCCCCTTTATCTACACGCAGAATGTGCAGTCCTGCCACTGCCTAAATCCCCTTTATCTACACGCAGAATGTGCAGTCCTGCCACTGCCTAAATCCCCTTTATCTACATGCAGAATATGCAGACCTGCCACTGCCTAAATCCCCTTTATCTACATGCAGAATATGCAGACCTGCCACTGCCTAAATCCCCTTTATCTACACGCAGAATATGCAGACCTGCCACTGCCTAAATCCCCTTTATCTACACGCAGAATATGCAGACCTGCCACTGCCTAAATCCCCTTTATCTACACGCAGAATGTGCAGTCCTGCCACTGCCTAAATCCCCTTTATCTACACGCAGAATATGCAGACCTGCCACTGCCTAAATCCCCTTTATCTACACGCAGAATATGCAGACCTGCCACTGCCTAAATCCCCTTTATCCTCAAGCACAATACCATGATAAAAATCCTGTAAGTCACATCAGTGTCCGGTGACTTATGGAAACATGAAAAACCCAGGACCTGGCCAGCTCATGGGTTTATGTACTGGCCTGACCCTTTGACTCCTGCACCCTGTACGCCAACATCTCGCATTGTCAGCTATGCTAGCAAAACAAAAACCGTTTGACTCACTCACCCTATTCACCAGCTTCCAGCAGGAAGCTGGTGGATAGAGTAAGGGAGTCAAATGGTTAAGCTGGTGGATAGGGTAAGGGAGTCAAACGGTTAAGTTCTTGCAGTTGATGGATAGGATGTGGAGGTCAAAGGGTTAAGGTTTGTGCCATGATCACCATCACATGGCACCTGTGACGTTTGTGCATAAGGAATTCATTCCAAGCATGG
Organism: Monoplex corrugatus; assembly: GCA_030674185.1. NCBI lineage: Eukaryota > Metazoa > Mollusca > Gastropoda > Littorinimorpha > Ranellidae > Monoplex > Monoplex corrugatus. The sequence goes on from JAPXFY010000018.1 coordinate 3,020,411, forward strand.
AGACGTCATCTTGGGAAACTGAAACTGAAACTGAAAACCCCAGCATGCACCACCAATCAAACTGTAGGCTGTGTACAACACTACAATGCAGCGTGATCAGTTTTTGCCAAACAGCAGGAGTTTTCTCTGCTCCACCAAAAAGTTGTGATTATCTGTAAAGCGCAAAGACTGCAAATAAGTTTGGAGAACAATGCCATACAAAAACAATTTATAATAATAATAATAATTATGATAATAATAATAATAATAAAGAAGAAGAACAACAACAATAGTAATAATAATAATAAAAAGAAGAACAACATGATAATAATAATAATAATAATAATAATAATAATAATAATAATGAGAAGAAGAAGAAGAAGAAGGAGAAGAAGAAGAAGAAGATGAAGAATGACTATTATATATGATGATGATGATGATGATGATGATGATGATGATGATGATGATGTCGTCATCATCATCAATTAAGTTATGGAATGAATGTGTAGATCTGTATTCTCTTCCTGAAAAAAGAGGATCAAGCCATTTTAACAATGTTTTGTCTTCTAATTTTCTATACATGAAGTTTTCACTTCCCATGGAAAAATCCAGACGTTGTACTTCTTAAATTAAGATCACAGTCACCTTGAAGAAGAATCGGATTAACTGAGTAAAAATTGGACACGAAGCAAGGACAGCAGTAGACCATCACAAGTATATCATATTTTAAATATTGTCAGAAGTGCCTGAGAAAATGCTGCACGCATGCACGCACGCACACACACACACACACGTACACATGCGCACACACACACACGTGTGATATCAAACATTAAATATTGTCAGAAGTGCCTGAGAAAATGCTGCACACACACACACACACACACACACACACACACACACACACACACACACACACACACAAACACCTTTCTCAAAAAGTGGATTTTAGCCACATTTTAGGTCCGCTTGATGCCATAACTTTAAACTTATACGCTCACCAATGCTTAACGGTCTACACTTTGAATCCAAATTCAGTGAAGATTTTCTCTCTCTCTCTCTCACTCACACACACACACACACACACACACACACACACACACACACACACACACACACACACACCACACACACAACCTCCCCTCGGTCGATATCAAAAAAGATACAGATCAAGGTAGTCCTATTAACCCTAAGCAAGACCACAGGAGAGTGAAGTGGTAGACACTTCATAACTCTGGAGTCAGCTGTCTGAGCTGGGTCCCACTCCTGTCCCTTGCTGCTTTACCTTCCCCAACCCCGAACAGAAGGTAACTTCCCACTCACTATAGTTTTTTTTCTTTTCTTTTTTTTTCTTTTCTTTTTAATTAAGAAATTTTTTTTAATGTGAACAATTATTGTCCTATTTGTATAAATTAAATGTTGCCACATCAATCGATGACGCTTGATTATCGTTAAGCAAAAAAATGTAGTTTTTGAAATTGATTCATTGGAGAAATGTCGACATGCGTTCGATCTTAACGTTCATTTTTTAACTTGCAATGTGAAAAACATCATTCTGTACATTCAAAACACAAAAAAAACAAAAAACAAAAAACAAAAACAAAAAAAACTGGTAAGATTGACAAATGTATTCCAAATATACGTACTTTTCAAAGACTATTAAATAAGATTCAGAATTGAACAATGTAATGCCAGAGTGGACTTTCATTTGTCCGGGTTTTCTTTTAATGCTCAATGGAATAACTATAAACCACTGCTTTCTTAATAGAGAACAAATTCATCTTTATGACATGTTTGAAATCTTGATGTTCACTTTGAAATCTCCCTGAATGAAATATGTTACTTGGTCTTCTGTATGTTGAATGTTGTCAGATGTCTAAAACGTCGTTCCTCTTATGGGTATGAATTGAAACTATTTTTTGTTACTACACTGTTCGCTGATGTCTATTCATTGTTAAAAAAAATTGAATAAAAAAAAGGTGAAAAAAAATAAACTCCCCACTCACAGTTATGTGGACTGGAGGTCGCTCACACGTTTCCCCATCCAGGTTGAACTAATGATGTCAGATTACCAGGTGGGAGCTCTACTTTCTTATAAAACCAGAGAGAATATCACTACACACATCACAGACATGCACGTCCAGCGTCACCACTAAAATAACTCCAGCAGCGCAATCATAACCAAAAAATGACACAACCAAATGCTGATGGCTATTGCAGCTGTGAGATAATGTCTAAATCAATTTATTGCCCGTCATAAATCGCCTTTACCCACTGCTGTGGATGGTACGGCTTCACTCCTTGTGAGTGCCTAATGATTAAATCAATTTATTGTGAGAAATATAAGATGTGACCATACCACACAATATGAATCGCATGTCATCCTGCCAAGATTTTGGGAGCAACACCTACCTGACAAAATGACTTGCAAGCCACCTTACCTAGCTTTGGTGAGAAAACAAATTAACCTTTTAACTCCCGCACCCTATCTACCAACTGCAAAAACTAAAGTCTTTTACTCCCTCACCCTATCCACCAGCTTCCTGCACTATCATCCACGATAAAACAAAACCTTAACTTTTTCAATCCCTCACCCTATCCACCAGCTTTCTGCAGTATCATCCATGATATCAAAGCAAAAACTTAACTCTTTTATTCCTTCACCCTATCCACCAGCTTCCTGCACTATCAATATCATCCATGATAACAAAGCAAAAACTTAACCTCATCCCTTCACCCCTACCCTCTCCACCAGCTTTCTGCACTATCATCTATGAGGGTGTTGGGAGCAAAGTGGGCAGAGGAAGGAGGAAAAATACAGACAGATCAACAGACACAGACAGAGAGATCACACAGACAGAAAACTCAGAAAAGGCAGAGCAAGAGAAATATTCAAACAGAATGAGACAGAAAGACACAAGAGCCAGGGACAGATTTTAGAGACAAAAACAATAACACTTCAAAAACAACAACAAAAAACAACAACAAAAACAAACAAAAATCAGCTGTAAAAAGTATTTTCAAACTTGGTAATTCCATTGCTAAACCATGAACAGAACTTTTAAAACAAAATTATTATCAACCTTTTTTCATTACTCCCACCTACCTGCTTAGAACCGTTCAGAGCGAGAGACTGAGAAGATGGGAACTGAGCAACAGAAAGAAGTAGACAACGAGACTGGAAAGATAAAGAATGTAAACAGAGTGGAGGAACACTGAGAGAGAGACACTGAGAAAAAAGAGCAAGAACAATTCTTTCTTAACAGTAATAACACACACATGTATCAAGACAGACAGACAGGCAGAAAGATAGACAGAGACAAGTATGGTGAAATGAGTTTTTACTTTACTTTTATTGTTGTTTAAAGCCCAGCTGACTGCGCAGAGCCATATCAGGGCTATAACCGCCTCAAAACACAAAACTTCAACAGGAAAAAAAAAAAAAAAAAGAAAATTAAGTACATATATCCATGCATTCACGCACACAATCCAAGGACATGCCCCCGGCGTAGGACCATTCCGTCCGATTTATCGCACAGGAGAGATTTAAAAAACACACCTGAATACAAATATAAGCATATATAAGGACACCAAAACATATATAAAAACAAGCATAAATTACCTAAAATTGCTTCCGCATATCTCACCTCCTTAGAGTCAAAAATGCACTTAATACATGTACCCAATTATCAATCCCAAGAAAAAGTATGTAAGACTTTATCGAAAAAGTACAGGTGAATGGACCATTAAGGTAGAAAATAAGTAGAAATGACAGAAAAGCAATGCAACATGGCAGAAACAAAGAGAGTGACAGAAAAGAGGAAATTTCTAGCACAGAATTTCCAGAAGGTGGGGATACTATTTATCAGAGCCTGGAATTGCTAAGAAAAAAAAAGAGGAAACTTCTAGGGGGGTCCGGGGCATGCTCCCCCGGAAAATTTTTAAAATCAAGACTAAAATCTGTGCATTCTGAGGCATTCTGGAGACAAATTTAAAGGCATCTAACACACTGAAAATCACAATGAATATCAGTCAAAAGAGTATTTAATAAACATTGGGCACAAGATCAGGATCCATCATACACAGCAGATCGTTTCAGTGTGTTCATACACAAGACATATTCATCAAAACTAGCTAGAAGGCTTATCCAAGTCAGAACGACGAAAGAATCTTGCCAGAGATGTTTGCTTTTTTTTTCGTTTGGTTTCTGTCTGTGCTTGATCAGGTATGCTCTCTGTGGTGTATTCATCCTCTGTGATGTCCTTTCCTTCTGTGGTGTCCTTGCCCTCTGTGTCTGCCTCACAAATGACCATTTCTGCATGATCCTTTTTTCTTTTCTTTTTTTTTTTAAGTATGGTCGTCGATTTTTTTAAAAAAAAATTTTGCGCGATTTTCGATTTTGATTTCCGCGGAAATCCTCGTTTCCGCAACGAATTCCAGGCTCTGATTTATACTGAAAGAGCCCCTGGCAACCCAACAAGGGGGGGGGGGGGGGGGGCAGAGACAAATATATATGGTGAAATGAATGATAAGATATTTATACATAACACTGAAGGTAACAGGTAAGTACATATTACTATTAGATACTTTTATAATCAAAAGAGCCACACAGATAGATACTTTTATAATCAAAAGAGCCACACACGTGACACAGAGTGACAGATAGATACTTTTATAATCAAAACAGCCACACAGATAGATACTTTTATAATCAAAAGAGCCACACAGATACTTTTATAATCAAAACAGCCACACAGATAGATACTTTTATAATCAAAAGAGCCACACAGATAGATACTTTTATAATCAAAAGAGCCACACAGATATACTTTTATAATCAAAACAGCCACACAGATAGATACTTTTATAATCAAAAGAACCACACAGATAGATACTTTTATAATCAAAAGAGCCACACACGTGACACAGAGTGACAGATAGATACTTTTATAATCAAAAGAGCCACACAGATAGATACTTTTATAATCAAAACAGCCACACAGATAGAACTTTTATAATCAAAACAGCCACACAGATAGATACTTTTATAATCAAAAGAGCCACACAGAGTGACAGACAGACAGAGGGGCATGAAGAGATAAGAGGAGAGCAGATTTAATAAGCAAATACAGTGAACATTACACACGTTTGGTTGACACAAGTTATAGGCGCATTTGGTTTACACAAGCTCACCTCACCTGGGACAGCACACAGGTACTGCCTGTCACTAACTGTCACTCCTGCTCCCTGCCCTCCAAGAACAAAGCCTGCTGTAGCGCATGGCTAACGTATGGGACTGCCCACACACCCTGTATCAAAACACATAATGTAAACATTATACAAATTAATAGTGGCATTGGTAACCACACTGACAACCAGAAACACATTCACTCATTCCACACACACACACACACACACACACACACACACACACACACACACAAACACATAAACACACACACCACATGTATGCATAGACATAGATATACAAGCACTTGCGCATGTACACACAAACGAACATGCTTACATGCATACACGTATCCAAACACACAGACGCACATTTGCATGCACATTCATGTACACATGTATGGAATCAAACATGCATACACATACACATATCTAATTATCTATACATATCTGTGCATATGCATGTGCATGCAATCACACATGCATACACACACGAAGGCAAACATATATCATGCACATGTACATCCACACACACTCATGCATTTATACACACACATAAAAATACACAAACTAGCACACACAAATTATACACACACACCCACACTGACATTCACCTCAAAACAGTTAAACACACATGCATATATACACTCACAAACATGTGCACACACAGACACGCACATACATGCATGGACATTGTGCACAATACACATATTTAAACATTTGCATGAACACATGTAAGCATTCATACACACACACGTCACACACACACACACACACACACACACACACACACACACACACACACACACACACACACACACACACACACACAGTACACACACACACAGAGACTCAAGAAAAACTTCTCAGTATCCACCATTCCAAATACATCCACTGACGATGATTCTTGATGCAGAAACAATTGTAGAACACAGATCCATAATCGATAATGTGATGAAGAAAGTCATAGGAGGATTTTACTTGATTAATAATGAAGTACTTTTGTACATTGCTCTACAACAACATCGTTTAAACTCACTCCACATTATGTATAATACAAGACACAGTGACAGAGTGTAATGCATGCACAGCACTCACACAACACACACCCAGAATACACACACTCACACAGATACACACTAAAATGAATATATATACACACATGACAGTGTGACTGTCTAACCATACAAACACAAAGTAGTACACTTAATGGTCATACACACATTTATACATAAATCAGACCTGATAACACATAAAAAAATGCGTCCCTGATGCTTTGAAAATCAAGAAGATGCATATATAGTATACAATGGAAGAGGGAGGATTGGGACAAATATCTCGAATGGTTGGGAAAAAATTGGATCACTCTGCGAACTGTTTTTGTTCGAAAAAGTTTGTGATTCTTGTATTCTTGTTTGTACACAGGCCAAAGTACCAGGCTCAAAATTCTAGTTTGTTGTATTGTTTTTGGGTTTATCTGCAAGTATAAATATATCTATATATATACACCACACACACAATATAAACAGGATCTGTTCTGTGTCGGGTCTTTTCTATATAAAAAGAAATTGCCCACAGGAAAAAGACATGCACATCAACTGTACTGGTTGCTCAAAATCTGAAGATGGTATGATTGTCATGGAAAAAGACAAAATATAAGATAGATAGGGAAAGTACATTTAAGACCTTTGTGGTGATGACAGAAAGGAAGAACACATCATAAGAAAGAACACTGAAGGACCAACGCTAAAAAAGATAACACTGAGAACCAGACAGGACCAGACAGTATTACTACAGAAGTGACTGAGGCTCTAGATGAATTTGGTACTGAAAAAATAAGTCCTCCTAAATAAAATTTATGACTCCAGAAAAATCCCTAAAGATGCGTTAAGATCAATTTTCATTGCACTTCGAAAAAAAGCTGAGGCTATAGAATGTGAAGTCCATCGTACAATCAGCTTGATGAGTCATGTAACAAAGATTCAATTCAGAATAATCATGGTGAGGACAAGGATCAGAATCAAATGAGAAATAGAAAAAGAACAATGTGGTTTTGTTGAAGGGAATGGAACTATTAATGTCATATATGTCCTAAGACTTCTCATAGAAAGATCAATTTAGTTGAATAAGGATTTACATTTTTGTTTTGTTGACTAAACCAAGGCTTTTGATCAGGTAAGACACAAAGAATTGACCAACCAACTAAAAGGGCTCAATGTTGATGGAAAGGATCTTTAGAAAAATAATAAGGAATATGTACTGGGAGCAAACAGCAGCAATGTGAGTAGAAAATGATATAAGCTCCTTCCAAAATATTGAAAGAGGGGTTAGGTACAGATGTGTTCTGTCACCAATATTTTGACTTTACAATGAAACCATCATGGGAAACCTACAAGAATGTCCTGGAATAAAGGTTGGAGGAAAAATGATAAACAATCTTCCTTATGCAGACAACACCGTGCTAATTGCAGAAAATGAAAAGGATCAAGAACAATAAAATCTTGTGAATATAATAGAAATAGAAAGCAGAAATAAAGGGTTGGAACTACATAACAAGAAGACTGAAGTTACGGTAATCAATGAAAAACAAGAAATCCCTTCATGCAAAATAACATTAACACTTTATAACAGCAAATGGCACCACACTGAGACAAGTTGATAACAGATAAGTTTAAATATCTGGGAACAGCCATCTCACCAGATGGCAGATGCATATTAGAAATAGCAAACAGAATCGGCCAAGCCAAAACAGCATTCAAGAAAATGAAAAGCATTCTTCCCAACAAATGCCTATCAATTAACATCAGGAAGAGAGTACTTCAGTGTTATAAAGAACCAATATTGTTGTACAGATGTAAAGCATGGACAGTCAATATGCAAAGTCAGAACAAGATTGAGGCAGTTGAAATGTGGTTTCTAAGAAGAATGTTACTTAGACTTCCATGGACAGCAAAGAAAACAAACAAGACAGTCTTGAAGGAGGCAGACACAAAAAGAACATTATATATTTATTAATGAAGAAGATTAGGAAAAGACAACCAACATTTATGGGGCATTTTATGAGGCAAGAGAAATTAGACCACTTGGTCCAACAGGAAAGCTGGAGGGAAAAAGAGCACCAGGTAGACCTAGGAGAAAATACTGGATGGACCCGTGCAGCGGATGAAGACAGACAGGGTGGGAGAAGTGCTTGCACTAGTAGCAGCAACAAAGGATAGATCCATATGGAGGGCCATGATTGCCAACACCATGAGGCAGAGCACATGATTAATATTATTATTATCATCATTATCATCACCATCACCATCATTATCATTATTATTATACACAATATGAATGGAATTCAGGCACTAGCAAATGTGCATTCTTTTGCATTGTTTTCTAAATATTTCAGTTTTTCTCTGATGCATGTAATGATGTATGCACATTGTTTTGCCTATGCTGTGCTGGTAGTACAGTCTGCATACTCTGTCTTCACCGGCCGAGCATGCTGGATGTTTAACAGTTTTCATGAGCCAGTCAGCAACATCACTTACAGGATTTTTAATGTGCATATTTGATATTCTGTATGAGTATACACACAAAGACAATTAACCCTTTGACTCCCGCATCCTGTCCACCAGCATCCTGCACTGTCAACCATACTAGCACAGCAACAACAACAAAAGCAAAAACTTAACACTGACTCCCTAACCTTTTCCACCAGCTTCCCACCAAGCAGAGGAGTCTAGGCAGATCCAACCCTGGACTTTCCACCTGTAACTGTAAGGCCAATGCTTAATCACTTAACTACCACACCTGTCTGAGTCTGCATATGATCACGTTAACATGACACAGCTTCTACTGTGAGAGACAGAAATCCATGAGAGTCCTAGAAAACCATCATCCATCCTTCATCTAACAATCACTGAATCAGCATCCAAGCAGATTTCAACCCAGAATTTTCAGTATCACAACTACTCGACTACTGTTACATTGTGCCAGTCAGTCTGAATTGATTTAATTATGCAAATGATACATGCAAAAATTAAAGCACCAAAAACCGACAATACATTTTTTAGAAGGAAAAAAGTTACATTACTAAGAATAAGGGTACGCAAAAAAGTCACGTTTGTAATCTCAAATCTGGTTATCAATGGTAACTGCGACAGTGCCATGTGGATTAATATATCAAGATCAAAGCCACAAAGTCGGCCTTCGGTACCGTGCATTCTCTATCCCCTATTATTACAACAAGTACTACAAAGATTACTTTTTTTTTTTTTACCCCTCCGTCTGACTCGACCACCTACAGAATCGAATCAATGCCACGTCGGAGTCGTCTGCTATCCTACTTTCCAAATCAAAACTTGATGAACTTCGTCCAAATGTCTCTATAATTTGTATCTACATGATTCATTTTCATCACTAAGGACGCATGCCATTCATCAGCTGCACTAAAAGTCTAATCATGCATAATCGTAAATAGTAACTATTAAAAACTTACCAACTTTCTTCGAAGTTTTACTTTCTCACAGAGTGATATCGCGTAAGGGAAGTCGCGTAGATTCTCGTGTTATCAACTGAGACTGAGGTTTTGACGTAACGTTTCACCAATGAAATCTCTTCATTCCTTGCGTCCGTTCGGCATAGGTCACAACCTCTGACCTTTATTTCTGTCTGCGAAAGATTTGGCATATTTTTGGCGAATCGTTTGGCTGTTTTCATGTTTAATCGACAGCAGGTGTGTATTAGTCTGCTTTAGTAGTGAGGGTGGTGTTAATACGTGTTAATGTATTGTTTGTGTATGTGGATATTTCTGTGAACCACCATTTTCCAAACTGAACGAGTGCGAAGGCCGCCATTTCCTGATCCAGTTGCGCGGAGAAACGAGAGGAATTGTGCCTCCAGCCTTGAGCTGTCGTGTTTGTTTCGTTCGGAAGAGTCAGCAGAGTTCGTTGTAATTTTCTCTCGGAATATTTTTTATTGAGCGCTGACTGACCTTTTTGATTGTCACTTCCTCCAAGCCTCTGACTACCCACCAGTAGGCAGTCATCCACATGGGGTAAGTGCATGACCTCTGCCTGTTTGTATATCATTGACACGGTCATAGACCATACACCCTGACTGTTTCGACATTTGGATGTAGATTTATCATTGTTAACAAGTGTACTCTTATTTTGTGGTATAATCATACTATAGTATGTTACTCTCTCTTCTTTACTTCTTCCTAAAATCTAGGTCATCGTTGTCTGTTAATATTTTTCTTCCATGTATCGATTTTGTACGACCTTTGTCCTTTCGCTCATGGTCAGGCCAAAGTAGGTTATGCGCATATTTTATGTAAATTACCGGTCACTGAACTGTAGGGACTTGGCTTTTTGACCGTTTACAGACAGATCGATTCGACTCTCTGTATCAAGACACGGTCATTGTAAGGGAGGGGTTAAATGATAGTTCGCACAACCATTAAAGAAGATATCTAAAAATAAACTGACAAGTTTACGGTATTTCAGCCAGCAAGCAGGAAATAGGTTTCTGCGCAAAGCAGTGCCACTGCCAGTAGAGACAATCTGCGAAAGTAAAAAATAGGAATGGTGCTACGTCAGCCAGTCCAGACAGAATGCGCTGGGTTAGGGGGAGGTGAAGAGGAAGGTGATAGATCAGCTCAAATCAGCCACAGCTGAATGATTAGAACACAGTTAGACTTGAAAACTCGTCAGAGTATTGATTTTGTTAACAGTTTGAACTGACAGACGAGGACATCATTATGATAATTACTATTTTCCTAATAGTGCCAAGAACTGATATTGATCGAGATTTTCAGGTGTGGCATTTAAGAAGTTCTGGAGAAAAAAAAAAGGATGTCAGGCCCACACAAGTGTTGGTATTTTTACCAGCACAGGAAGTGCAACAGACGTTGTAACAGAAGAAAATAACGGTTTGTCTTGGCTTCTTTGTGAAAGCATTGTTGTTGATACTTTATTTCGGGGGTCATAAAATCATTTGATAATTAGACCTGTACCAAATTACCTTACCCAACACCATAAATATTGCGCAATTGTTAATCCATTGTAAACAAAGCACCACATTTGACACCTTATGTCACACCACACTCAAATGATTGTCAATCCAAAATAAACAAGTCACCATTGTTGGTATCTGACACCACACTCATGTGATGGAAATTCCAAATTAAACAACCACAAACTTTTTTTTAGTGGCCCATTAGGTTAATTGATATAGCGCCATACTCTACACATGGGGAGCTGGGGGGGGGTTTTTCTTCTTTTTTTTTATCATTATTATTTTGTGGACTGGTTGGTCCTTTGATTGGAACTGTGGACCAAAAGATTCATTATCTCGAGTTCAATCCCAGCCCACACCATTAAAAACTGGCCTGTTCACTGCCGATCTTAATATTTCCGTCATTCTGATGGTGTCAGTTTAGTGTTTCATGGGTCCTGGCCACCCTCTCCACGTTTCAAGACTTGTCAGTGCGTAAGGCTTTGCACAGGCTGAAGGAGTCTGGCAGATTTGAGTGATATGGAAATTGAATTGTCCAAGTCTGATGAATCCCTCTTGAACAAACTCCAAACTCCAAACTCCAAACAAATGTTGTCTGGTGGAAAATCCAATATAAACAAAGAACAACAGTTTCTGCTAGACGCTTTCAGTTACCTGTATGCACTACCAGCAGTGTAAACAGTGTATTAATACAACATCCACATCATCATATTGTTGATGCATACAAACAAAGAACAGCAGTTTCTGCTAGACTCTTTCAATTACCTAGATCTATATACACTACCAGCTGTGTAAACAGTGTATTAATACCACAAGCTCCACATCATCATATTGTTGGTGCCTGTGTTTTTTGTTTGTTTGTTTGTTTTTATAAAGCAAATAATAATAATAGATAAATACCACTAGCTTCGAGTCATCCACATGTTCTGGCAAAATTGCTAGGGAATATAGATCCCTCTCCTTCTTACACACACGCATGCATACACTGATACAGGCACGCACACACGCACACACACACACACACACACACACACACACACACACACACACACACACACACACACACACACACACACACACACTCACACACACACACATATACCTCTAGGTTCTTCCCTATTCAAGCTACAGCAGGTCAAAATCACATAAAACTATAGACCCAGCTAACACAGTAAGGTGTCTTTTCAGATAAAAAAAATTCTATTCTTCTCTCTCTCTCTCTCTCTCTCTCTCTCTCTCTCTCTCTCTCTCTCTCTCTCTCTCTCTCTCTCTCTCTCTCTCCTCTCTCTCTCTCTATCTATCTATCTCTCTATCTCTCTCACTCTTCTCTTCTCTCCTCTCTCTCTCTCTCTTCTCTCTCTCTCTTCTCTCTCTCTCTCTCTCTCTCTCTCTCTCATACATACATGGACAGAAATCTGTTTAACTGTCACTCACCCGGGAGAAGATGAATATAGGAAAGTAGAGATAGTGATACTTTATTTTACAACAGTAGAAGTTACATGTGCTGAAACAGTAAAAATCTTTTTTTTTTCAAACTTGCCATTGTTTGCGTGCTGGGTGTTTCATGCCCCATAACTCAGCCACTGACATGACTTTAGGATCTTTAACATGCATATTTAATATTCTCTGTGCATATAGAAGAGAGCTTAGGCTCTGGCAGTCTTCACATGTAGACTGGGGGGATAGAAAAAATCTCCACCGTTTATCTGTCACACAGAGGTGTCCAGATGGATTGAGTTTGAACCCAAAACATTCTGATAGGAACTTGGAAGTCCCACACTTACCCACCCAACTGCCTTGCCGGTCTAAGATAATGTTTGAACCTCCGTCTTCTTAAGACCAAGCTTCATACTGTCTGTGATTTTGAGGGGGGGGGGGGGGGGGGGGGGTTGGAGTTTGTTCAAGAGGGATTCATGGCACTTGGCAATTCCATATGTGCTCCACCCAGATCTGCCAAGAATTATCTGGCAGACTCCCAAAGCCTATGCAAAACCCTATGCGATGGCAAGGTCTTGAAATTGGGGACCTGGGTGTGATTTTGAAACACTAAGCTGACACCACCAGAATGATGGAAACATTAAAATGGGCAGCCAACAGGCCAGTGGACCTATCAAACAGTAAGCTGACACCACCAGAATGATGGAAACATTAAAATGGGCAGCCAACAGGCCAGTGGACCTATCAAACACTAAGCTGACACCACCAGAATGATGGAAACATTAAAATGGGCAGCCAACAGGCCAGTGGACCTATCAAACAGTAATCTGACACCACCAGAATGATGGAAACATTAAAATGGCACCAACAGCCAGTGGACCTATCAAACAGTAATCTGACACCACCAGAATGATGGAAACATTAAAATGGGCAGCCAACAGGCCAGTGACCTATCAAACAGTAAGCTGACACCACCAGAATGATGGAAACATTAAAATGGGCAGCCAACAGGCAGTTTAATGTTGCAGGCTGGGTTGACCTTGAGATATCAGATCTTGAGTCCACGGCTCTGTCAAAAGAAGCAACCAAAAAAACATTGTGGCCAACATGTGGGTCCAACCCATGACCTCTGTGTTATCAGCACAGCGCTCTAACCGATAATGAGCCAGCCATAAAATTTGTGAGTTCCCAATAAGGAACAGAGGGGGACTGTGTCTGGCTATGAATGTATGGAGAATATCTGGCTGTGTGTTGGTGACAGCCAGCTGAGTGGGAAGGTGCAATAGGTCATCTGCAGTCAGTAGGGCATTGTCAGTTTGACAGTTTCAGCCTATGGATGCTTCTGAGTTTTTACTGTATAAGAGAGAGAGATTTACAGGTAAGAACTGGCATGTTCAGGTCTGACAGAACCTGTGAAGACAGGTACCATAATGTAGCATTAAGTCTGTACATACATTTGACACACATGTATCATACACGTTCTCTCACATACAGGTGTATTTGAGCACACACGCTGACATACACTGTTTCTCTCACGCAGTGCATGTGAGCACACCACACACACAAATACGCACACTCACAAGGTGGAAATTCTGTGCTAGAAATTTCTTCTTTTCTGTCATTCGCTTTGTTTCTCTTGTGCTCCTTTGCTTTCCGTTATCTTTTCATATAGTTTTCTGCCTTGCTGGCCCATTCACATGTATGTTTTCCACAAAGCCCTCCATATTTTCTCTTAGTACTGATAATTGGGCACAAATATTATTAAGTGAATTTTTGGCTCTGAGAAAATGTGACGTTGAGAAGCAATGTTAGATAAGCAGGCCAGTTTTTATAGGTCTGTGTATGTTTTAGTGTACTTGTAGCATTTATATGTTTTGTATTCAGATTTGTTTTGTTTTTTAAACCCCTGGTGATGAATTAGATGGAGTGGTCAATGCCAGGGACATATCCTTAGATTACATATATGTGTGCAAATGCATTGATGCATGTTCCTAATTTTCTTTTCTAGGTGTTTTTTTTTCCCAGGTTCAAAGAGGTGGTTGGATGGTTATAGCCGTGATATGGCTCCGTGCAGGTGGTTGGGCTTTAATTAAACAATGATAAATAATGATAATGTGTTGAGGCCAGCTTCAGTGTCTGTACACTATTACTCTAAGGGATTGGACATGAAAATTTGCTGACAATCATGTATGGATCAAGGAAGACAATGAGCAAGACAGACAGATTATAAGAAGCATTGATTTGCCCCCAAAAGTTGTTTTAGGATGGGTACTGATTGGATCACATTGTAAGAAAATCAACCGATGGACAGTTTTCCTGTTCCTAAACATATCTAATCTTTTCTGTATTCCTACAAAATCATGAAATGTCAAGCAATGCTAGAGGTGTAAATCACACTTCAAGTTCTTTATAGACATTGAAGGATTCTTTGAAGAAATGCAAAACTGAATTATCAGATTAAGAACATGACTGCCAAGGTGTGCATTACTAAGTAGAATTAGGTAGGTTTGCCCCCCCCCCCCACACCACTCCCCCCAGTTCCCCAAGACACAGGCCTTAAGCCTGGACATAAACCCACCAGCTGGCCTGGTCCTGAGGTCCTATTTAGTGTATGCAATAAAATAAAAGAAAAGGAAAAAAGGAAGGAAAAAGAAATAGAGTAAACTCAGGTACGAATCTAAAGCCACAACACAGGGACTACCTTGTTTGAAATACAAATGAAACAGAATCTTTAAGAAAGACGACGCTGTACAGAAGCACCCACATAAAAGGAAAAATTGTGCTGAGGGTTGGGCGGTATGCGTAGATAACACTCTGAGAGTGCTCTCTCAGTATTTAGGTCCTTCAAACAAAAACTGGACAATCGAATGATTGTTTCAGTCTATGTAGAACTTGTCTATTGAACTAACAGTTCTCCTTTTGTTGTTGCAGTTATTGGTGATGCATGCATGTGTTTTTGTAATAAAAATACTTTTTTCTTGGAAGATTACAAATTGTACATGATACTAACAGGACTAAGCAGTTGTGGGCCTGTTATTGAAGTAAGTGGTGTTTTTCAGTGGACACACCAGAGCTGACCGTGCAGTGTGAGGGACGTGTTTGCCAGGCTGCATGGCGTCGGAAAAAGGCAGCAAGAAGGCCAGTTCACCCCGAAGTGGGCAGGCCCAGCAGCAGCAGCAGCAGCAGGTGTGGTGATGGAGACTACCAACCCCGGCGTGGGCACGGAACAGATGATCCATGTCATCAACCCCACCATCGCCGGCACAAGTGGCTCTGCCCCGCAAGGGTCCGTCACTCTTCCCATTGCTCTGGCGCCAGGTGGTCTCACCATACCTGTCTCCTTCACTGCATCTCAGAGCTCTGTAAGTTTGTTGCTGTTTTTTTTTTCCAATCATTTTTTTTTTCCCCCAATCATTTATTTTTATTTATCTGTTTGACATGTGGCTTAAATATTCTATTGAAATATATCAAATGTTAATCACTGCGTTCGTTCTTTGATTTAACGTAGTCTGTTCACAGTGAGTGATGTTAGACGGTGCTCTGGCCCTCATGGTATCACCATATGGTTTCCCATCACTAGTGCACTGTATCTCAATGTTCTGAAGTTTTAATCCATGAGTTTATTTTCTGTCTTTTCTGATAGTACACTGCATCTCAAAGTTCTGAAGTTTGAATCCACAAAAGTATTTTTTTCTTCTTTTCTTTTTATAGCACTTAATTTATATTTTACTTTGAATCGATGCAAATTACAATGCTGTTGCTCCGGACCGCCTCACCATACCTCTCCTTCACCATATTCAATTTCTCTGCCCCCTCCCCCCCCCCCCCCCCCATCCTCCCATTCTTTCCCCAAACTTTTGTTTAACCTGGGTGAAGCTTTTCCCTCCTCATAAATAAATGCAGAGCTCTTTATGCCTTTCTACAGTCTTTGTAAGAAAGAAAAATGCAGTGTTCTAACATATGCGGACATTTCACTGTTCCTTTGCCCCAGCGCTTAACACAGACCACACTCTTGTTTCATATTCTGTACATCTTTACAGGGTAGTGACCTATTTCAAAGGATGCCAACAATAACTTGGCAGAATTATTCCAGTGCTTTGGACTAAATAGATTTGACATAAATGGATAAAATATCCAATAAATTCATAGAGTGTGATTTCTGAACAACCACCTGGTTGTTCAGACACATTTTCCTTTTTTTTTTTTTCTTCTTTTTTTTTTTCCATGTCAGACCATTTTTCATCTGTAGTACTAGTAGTTCTGTCAGCAGCAGCAGCCATCTGTCAAATAGCAGCAGTCATTACACTGTTTGTCACAATTTTCACATCATAACTGTTTGCATCCAGTTTACAACTGATCAATTTTTTTTATTGTTGAGCCCAAAACCACAAAATGAGAAATGCTGATGATCTCACAAAACAGTGGCTTGCAATGTCAGCATGAAGTGTTTCAATCTCTGATGTGGCATGACCAAGAAAGAATGTCAGTATACCAGTATTGCAGCAAAGTATTGATA
>JAPXFY010000018.1:3047535-3117535 GCA_030674185.1 Monoplex corrugatus
GTGATGGGTGTGGCTGAGACTTGTCATGTCTTACACAGGTGGTTTATACACATGTCATTAAGGTGATGGGTGTGGCTGAGACTTGTCATGTCTTACACAGGTGGTTTATACATGTCATGAAGGTGATGGGTGTGGCTGAGACTTGTCATGTCTTAGAGAGGTGGTTTATACACATGTCATGAAGGTGATGGGTGTGGCTGAGACTTGTCATGTCTTACACAGGTGGTTTATACATGTCATGAAGGTGATGGGTGTGGCTGAGACTTGTCATGTCTTACACAGGTGGTTTATATACATGTCATGAAGGTGATGGGTGTGGCTGAGACTTGTCATGTCTTACACAGGTGGTTTATATACATGTCACGAAGGTGATGGGTGTGGCTGAGACTTGTCATGTCTTACACAGGTGGTTTATACATGTCATGAAGGTGATGGGTGTGGCTGAGACTTGTCATGTCTTAGAGAGGTGGTTTATACACATGTCATGAAGGTGATGGGTGTGGCTGAGACTTGTCATGTCTTAGACAGGTGGTTTATACATGTCACGAAGGTGATGGGTGTGGCTGAGACTTGTCATGTCTTACACAGGTGGTTTATACACATGTCATGAAGGTGATGGGTGTGGCTGAGACTTGTCATGTCTTACACAGGTGGTTTATACACATGTCATGAAGGTGATGGGTGTGGCTGAGACTTGTCATGTCTTACACAGGTGGTTTATACATGTCATGAAGGTGATGGGTGTGGCTGAGACTTGTCATGTCTTACACAGGTGGTTTATACACATGTCATGAAGGTGATGGGTGTGGCTGAGACTTGTCATGTCTTACACAGGTGGTTTATACATGTCATGAAGGTGATGGGTGTGGCAGATATGTGTATACCTTAGACAGGTGGCTTATACACATGAATGTGATGGGTGTGCAGGGTGGTCAGGCAGTGATGTCCAATGGCACACAGGTGGTGGTGTCCGCGGTCAGTCCGGCAGACCTGGCCTCCAAGCTGAAAGACGCCACCCAGGTGGTGCAGGTGCCTACAGGGGCTCTTTCATCTATCGACTGGGCTTCCAAACTAAAGGTGAGGGCTGGGCTGTGCCTTGTGTACAATGATGTTGTCTGTCTCTCTGTTTCATTAGATGTTACCCACTGGCGCCAAACCAGTGCTGTTTCACTGGGGTGAAACTGAAAGAGCAGTAGCGGTTGGGTTATTTTGACCAAACAAACTTGTGGTGTAACCTTGAAGGGCTGTCATGTTGCACATAACCACAAATTCTTTGTCTTGACTTTCCTGTGTTCTATGATTCACTGAAAAATAGCCGTACTGCTGAGTGGAATTTCGGTTGCCAATGAAAAGGTGATGTATAAATGTGTGAAATGATGGATGCTATTTTATCTAAACCACTGTCCATGGGGTATATCATTTCAAACAGCCGCAGTTTCACACTTTTTGCCCTGTGATCTTAAAATATAGATATTAAAATGACCAGAAAAGATTGTAGATTTTTTTTAAAATGTAGGACTTTGTTATGTCTCAAAGCACCCCAAAATGGAGCTGGCACTGATTTTATACTGTGGTTATAAATATTCTTGCCCTCAAGAACAGTTGTATACTTGTATCGGCCTTTCATTACTCATCATTACAATATAACATACATGTCTGTTAATTAGTGAGGAACAGCTGTAAATGCAACAAAGGGAGAAAAGTCATCATTTCGGATGTTACATTAAAATAAATTTATTGCAGCAAACACAAGTCATCATTTCGGATGTTACATTAAAATAAATTTATTGCAGCAAACACAAGTCATCATTTCGGATGTTACATTAAAATAAATTTATTGCAGCAAACACAAGTCATCATTTCGGATGTTACATTAAAATAAATTTATTGCAGCAAACACAAGTCATCATTTCGGATGTTACACCACATTTCATGCTGCAAACAGAAGTAGTGTGCATCAACACATCCGATAAAACATTTCTCTGAACAAAACAAACTCAAAAATCACAGCCACTCACAGAGTATAATACACTTAGCCTTAGCAGCCAATATGATTGAAGGAATACAATACAAAGCATGAATGAATAATGCAAGGGTCTTTTAATTACACATACTATACCGTGGCTCACAAATGCAATAAGCGGCAGCGGTTTGCCAATTCTGCCTCGTAACAATAAAGTCCGAAGGGACAGTAACTCTGAGAGTAACCATGTCTTGCGCATGCGCATGTGCTCTTCCTCTTTTCGAGGAGACCTAGACCCTGACTGTGGATAGAAGGAACCAGGAAGGCGGGGAGGACGGGAGGGACTCTGCGTGAGCCACGGTAAGTATGTTAGATTAGTATGCAGGAAGCTGGAACATTGGGCGAAAGAGTCAAAGAGTCAACTTTTTGCAGTTGGTGGATGGGGTGCAGGAGTCAAAGGGTTAAAGATGCTGTAGTGCCTGTCAGTGGCTGGCTTATGGACATAGGACAACATCCAGCATACACACCCACTGAAAATGCAGACTGTGTAACAATGTAATGGAATGTGGTCAGCTAGCCAGGTAGTGTGAAATGTCATAAACCAGCTAGCCAGATAGTGTGAGATCTCATGAAAATTCTTATTATATGTAATGAATGTGGTCAGCTTGCCAAATAGTGTGAGATCTCATAAAAATTCTGATTATGTGTAACAACATGGAATGTGGTCAGCTAGCCAAATAGTGTGAGATCTCGTGAAAATTCTGATTATGTGTAACAACATGGAATGTGGTCAGCTAGCCAAATAGAGTGAGATCTCGTGAAAATTCTGATTATGTGTAACAACATGGAATGTGGTCAGCTAGCCAAATAGTGTGAGATCTCGTGAAAATTCTGATTATGTGTAACAACATGGAATGTGGTCAGCTAGCCAAATAGAGTGAGATCTCGTGAAAATTCTGATTATGTGTAACAACATGGAATGTGGTCAGCTAGCCAAATAGTGTGAGATCTCGTGAAAATTCTGATTATGTGTAACAACATAATGGAATGTGGTCAGCTAGCCAAATAGAGTGAGATCTCGTGAAAATTCTGATTATGTGTAACAACATGGAATGTGGTCAGCTAGCCAAATAATATGAAATCTCATAAAAAATCTGATTATGTGTAACAACATGGAATGTGGTCAGCTAGCCAAATAGTGTGAGATCTCGTGAAAATTCTGATTATGTGTAATGAATGTGGTCAGCTTGCCAAATAGTGTGAAATCTCGTGAAAATTCTGATTATGTGTAACAACATAATGGAATGTGGTCAGCTAGCCAAATAGTGTGAGATCTCGTGAAAATTCTGATTATGTGTAACAACATAATGGAATGTGGTCAGCTAGCCAAATAGTGTGAGATCTCGTGAAAATTCTGATTATGTGTAACAACATAATGGAATGTGGTCAGCTTGCCAAATAGAGTGAGATCTCATAAAAATTCTGATTATGTGTAACAACATAATGGAATGTGGTCAGCTAGCCAAATAGTGTGAGATCTCGTGAAAATTCTGATTATGTGAAATGTGCAATTAGTTCAAATGAATTTAAAGAATAGCGGTGTACAAGAATGATGTATATTTTGTGTGTATGTGTGTGTACATGTGTGTGTGTGTGTGTACATGTGTGTGTGTGTGTACATGTGTGTGTGTGTCTCTGTGTGTGTATGTGTGTGTGTGTATGTGTGTGTGTGTGTATGTGTGTGTGTGTGTCTGTGTGTGTGTGTATGCGTGTGTCTGTGTGTGTATGTGTGTGTCTGTATGTGTGTGTGTGTCTGTGTGTGTGACATAAGGAGCTGCAGCATGCTCAGCGCTTGGAGCGACTGCGTGAGGAACAGCGGGCTGTTCAGGACAAGGTCACTCAGAAACAGCAGTTTGAGCACAAGTACGAACCCTGCGTTGTCTGCGGAGATCGCGCTTCAGGTTAGTCAACTGCTACAGGCACATGAATGCTTACATATGTATACAAACTTCTCCCATACTCAAGATAAAATTCTGGTTTTTAAACATTCATTCACACCTCATCTCACCTTACCTCTCTCCTTCGCCGGGATCGGCGGTAGGAGCCACGCTCGACGTCACAAGTTTTCTCCAAGTCACACGACTGAGACATCTGTGGGCAACTTCCTGGATCCCCAGACTACAGACATCAGCAATATTGCTGAAGTAGGTGTGCGGTCGTCCCTTTCTTCTCCATCTTCAATAGTCTGGAAAAGTTGTGAGCTGAGCTTACAGACTTTCTGAAGAGAATCCATACAATCTTTGCTGCTTTCCTGTGTGGGGGTTGGGTACATGCATGTGTGTGTATGCGTGTGTATGTGTAACATGGATGTGTGCGCTTTGGTGTGTGCATTATAAGTTCCACTAAAGGCTTACTTAAACTCACAAGGAATTGGGTAGTAAGCATGTTTATTTAATACATCTCCTGTAAAATAAAACTTTTATCATTGTCACTGCCATATAGTTTTTGGTTCCATTTGTGGTTCAGCCTGTGATATTGTTTTGTTATGTATAAATGTTGACATTATGGAGTGATAATATGTAGTTTTGTTGTGTATAAATGTCAACAATATGGAATGATAATTGTAGTATTGTTGTGTATAACTGTCAACATTATGGAGTATTATAGTGTTGTTTTGTTTAAATGTCAACATCATGGAGTAATAATTGTAGTCTTGCTATGTTGTGTATAAAGGTGAGCATTGTGGAGCAATAATTATAGTGTTGTTGTATTGTGTGTAACGAAGGATAATTGCAGTGTGGGGTTTTTATGTGTGTGTGAAGGTCGACATTATGGAGCGATAAGCTGTGAGGGGTGTAAAGGTTTCTTCAAGCGTAGTATCCGCAAACAGCTGGGCTACGCCTGCCGAGGGACAAGGGACTGTCCTGTCACCAAACTACACCGCAACCGCTGTCAGTACTGTCGCCTGCAGAAGTGTCTGGCTGTCGGCATGAGATCTGAATGTACGTACACAATATCTAATTGTGGTAGAAATTTAGGGAAACTGTCAGAGGAGCTGCCATTTTCAGCGTCTGGGCGGAATTCCGCAATTTTGGTTTGTCAAAAACAAAAACCAAAAACAAAAAAAAACAAAAACGAAAGGAGCAGGGCATTCATGATCGGTTTGCAAGCGTTCATAGCAACGGCGCGCAAGTTATGGCCCCTAATTTTCTTGAAGAAGTTTCGTCGGACTTTTATGCACTAAATATCTCTTGAAATTATGTCCAGAAAGCGCAAATACCAAGATTTACACTGGTTTTTAAAAAATTTTCCCGGGGAGCATGCCCTGGACCCCCCAAGTTTCAGTGTTTTTTTTCCTCCTCCTTTTTAAGTCCTGATGTTTATGTAAACCTCTGTTTTCAGGATGCCTTTTCATGGAGATGTAGAATTAACCCTTTGCCACCTGCACCCTATCTACAACTGCAAAAACTTAACCCTTTGACTCCCCACCCTATCCACCAGCTTCCTGCAGAAGCTGGTGATAGGGTGAGGGAGTCAAAGGTTAATTTTTTGCTCTTCAAGCCTGGTTGACAAAGAAGGATGCTGTTGGCAGGCTGCAGGAGTCAAAGGTTAAGGTTTGTTATAACATGACTCTGTGAGACTTTTCTCCTGTTTACAGCATACCTTGTTCCAGAAGGTGATAGATTTAAGAGGTTTATTATAACATGATCTTATACGACTTTGATCCTGGTTTTGATGTACTGTTTTCTAGAAGTTGGTAGATCTGTACTGTTTTCTAGAAGTTGGTAGATCTGTACTGTTTTCTAGAAGTTGGTAGATCTGTACTGTTTTCTAGAAGTTGTAGATCTGTACTGTTTTCTGCAAATTGGTAGATCTGTACTGTTTTCTGCAAATTGGCAGATCTGTACTGTTTTCTGGAAGTTGGTAGATCTGTACTGTTTTCTGGAATTGGTAGATCTGTACTGTTTTCTGGAAGTTGGTAGATCTGTACTGTTTTCTGGAAGATTGGTAGATCTGTACTGTTTTCTAGAAGTTGGTAGATCTGTACTGTTTTCTGAATTGGAGATCTGTACTGTTTTCTAGGGAAATTGGTAGATCTGTACTGTTTTCTGAAGTTGGTAGATCTGTACTGTTTTCTGGAAGTTGGTAGATCTGTACTGTTTTCTGGAAGTTGGTAATCTGTACTGTTTTCTGGAAGTTGGTAGATCTGTACTGTTTTCTGGAAGTTGGTAGATCTGTACTGTTTTCTAGAAGTTGGTAGATCTGTACTGTTTTCTGGAAGTTGGTAGATCTGTACTGTTTTCTGGAAGTTGGTAAATCTGTACTGTTTTCTGGAAGTTGGTAGATCTGTACTGTTTTCTGGAAGTTGGTAATCTGTACTGTTTTCTGGAAGTTGGTAATCTGTACTGTTTTCTGGAAGTTGGTAGATCTGTACTGTTTTCTGGAAGTTGGTAGATCTGTACTGTTTTCTAGAAGTTGGTAATCTGTACTGTTTTCTGGAAGTTGGTAGATCTGTACTGTTTTCTGGAAGTTGGTAGATCTGTACGTTTTCTGGAAGTTGGTAAATCTGTACTGTTTTCTAGAAGTTGGTAGATCTGTACTGTTTTCTGGAAGTTGGTAGATCTGTACTGTTTTCTAGAAGTTGGTAGATCTGTACTGTTTTCTAGAAGTTGGTAGATCTGTACTGTTTTCTGGGAAGTTGGTAGATCTGTCTGTTTTCTAGAAGTTGGTGATCTGTACTGTTTTCTGGAAGTTGGTAGATCTGTACGTTTTCTGGAAGTTGGTAGATCTGTACTGTTTTCTAGAAGTTGGTAGATCTGTACTGTTTTCTGGAAGTTGGTAGATCTGTACTGTTTTCTAGAAGTTGGTAGATCTGTACTGTTTTCTGGAAGTTGGTAGATCTGTACTGTTTTCTAGAAGTTGGTAGATCTGTACTGTTTTCTAGAAGTTGGTAGATCTGTACTGTTTTCTAGAAGTTGGTAGATCTGTACTGTTTTCTAGAAGTTGGTAGATCTGTCTGTTTTCTAGAAGTTGGTAGATCTGTCTGTTTCTAGAAGTTGGTAGATCTGTTCTGTTTTCTAGAAGTGGTAGATCTGTTGGTAGATCTAGACTAAATAGAGGTTATTATAACATGACACTATAACTAAAACATAAGATTCTTATCCTCTATTGGAAGACTTTTTTTTTCAAAATGTTGTTAACCCTTTCACTGGAAGATGGTGGATAGGGTGTGAGATTGAAAAGATTTAAGTGGTGAATGTTGACTGTGTCTTTCTGCATTATACAGGACAATTAAAGCAAGCTTGCTGTACCTGTCAACACTTTGTGTTTACAGTATTTGTGTCGTTCTGTATTATATTGTACAAGTGAAGTAGGATTGTTAACCTGTCAACACCTTGTTGTTTACAGTATGTGTCTTTCTACATTATATTGTACAAGTGAAGTAAAATTGTTAACCTGTCAACATCTTGTTGTTTACAGTATGTGTCTTTCTACATTATATTGTACAGTATAAATTGTTAACCTGTCAACATCTTGTTGTTTACAGTATGTTCTTTCTACATTATATGTACAGTTAAGCAGGCTTGCTGTACCTGTCAACATCTTGTTTACAGCATATGTATATCTTTCTACATTATACTGTACAATTGAAGCAGGCTTACTGTACCTGTCAACACTTGTTGTTTATAGTATGTGTGTCTTTCTGTATTATATTGTACAAGTGAAGTAAGATTGTCAACCTGTCAACATCTTGTTGTTTACAGCATGTGTGTCTTTCTGTATTATATTGTACAAGTGAAGTAAGATTATTAACCTGTCAACACTTTGTTTACAGCATGTGTGTCTTTCTTATTATATTGTACAAGTGAAGTAAGATTGTCAACCTGTCAACACCTTGTTTACAGTATGTGTGTCTTTCTACATTATATTGTACAAGTGAAGTAGGATTGTTAACCTGTCAACACCTTGTTTACAGTATGTGTGTCTTTCTACATTATATTGTACAAGTGAAGTAGGATTGTTAACCTGTCAGCACCTTGTTTACAGTATGTGTGTCTTTCTACATTATATTGTACAAGTGAAGTAGGATTGTTAACCTGTCAACACTTTGTTGTTTACAGTATTTGTGTCGTTCTGTATTATATTGTACAAGTGAAGTAGGATTGTTAACCTGTCAACACCTTGTTGTTTACAGCATATGTGTCTTTCTGTATTATATTGTACAAGTGAAGTAGGATTGTTAACCTGTCAACATCTTGTTGTTTACAGCATGTGTGTCTTTCTGTATTATATTGTACAAGTGAAGTAAGATTGTCAACCTGTCAACACCTTGTTTACAGTATGTGTGTCTTTCTACATTATATTGTACAAGTGAAGTAGGATTGTTAACCTGTCAACACTTTGTTGTTTACAGTATTTGTGTCGTTCTGTATTATATTGTACAAGTGAAGTAGGATTGTTAACCTGTCAACACCTTGTTGTTTACAGCATGTGTGTCTTTCTGTATTATATTGTACAAGTGAAGTAGGATTGTTAACCTGTCAACACCTTGTTGTTTACAGTATTTGTGTCGTTCTGTATTATATTGTACAAGTGAAGTAGGATTGTTAACCTGTCAACACTGTTGTTTACGACATGTGTGTCTTTCTACATTATACTGTACAATTAAAGCAGGCTTGCTGTACCTGTCAACACCTTGTTGTTTACAGTATGTGTGTCTTTCTACTGTACCTGTCAACACCTTGTTGTTTACAGTATGTGTGTCTTTCTGCTGTACCTGTCAACACCTTGTTGTTTACAGTATGTGTGTCTTTCTGCTGTACCTGTCAACACCTTGTTGTTTACAGTATGTGTGTCTTTGTACTGTACCTGTCAACACCTTGTTTATAGTATGTGTGTCTTTCTACTGTACCTGTCAACACCTTGTTGTTTACAGTATGTGTGTCTTTCTACTGTACCTGTCAACACCTTGTTGTTTACAGTATGTGTGTCTTTCTACTGTACCTGTCAACACCTTGTTGTTTACAGTATGTGTGTCTTTCTATTGTACCTGTCAACACCTTGTTGTTTA
Organism: Monoplex corrugatus; assembly: GCA_030674185.1. Taxonomy (NCBI): domain Eukaryota; kingdom Metazoa; phylum Mollusca; class Gastropoda; order Littorinimorpha; family Ranellidae; genus Monoplex; species Monoplex corrugatus. The sequence goes on from JAPXFY010000018.1 coordinate 3,056,571, forward strand.
CAGTATGTGTGTCTTTGTACTGTACCTGTTGACACCTTGTTTACAGTATGTGTGTCTTTCCACTGTACCTGTCAACACCTTGTTGTTTACAGTATGTGTCTTTCTACTGTACTTGTCAACACCTTGTTGTTTACAGTATGTGTCTTTCTACTGTACCTGTCAACACCTTGTTGTTTACAGTATGTGTCTTTCTACTGTACCTGTCGACACCTTGTTGTTTACAGTATGTGTCTTTCTACTGTACCTGTCAACACCTTGTTGTTTATAGTATGTGTCTACTGTACCTGTCGACACCTTGTTGTTTACAGTATGTGTCTTTCTACTGTACCTGTCAACACCTCGTTTACAGTATGTGTCTTTCTACTATACCTGTCAACACCTTGTTGTTTATAGTATTATGTCCTTCTACTGTACCTGTCGACACCTTGTTGTTTACAGTATGTGTCTTTCTACTGTACCTGTCGACACCTTGTTGTTTACAGTATGTCTTTCTACTGTACCTGTCAACACCTTGTTGTTTACAGTATGTGTCTTTCTACTGTACCTGTCAACACCTTGTTGTTTACAGTATGTGTCTTTCTATTGTACCTGTCAACACCTTGTTGTTTACAGTATGTGTGTCTTTGTACTGTACCTGTTGACACCTTGTTTACAGTATGTGTGTCTTTCCACTGTACCTGTCAACACCTTGTTGTTTACAGTATGTGTCTTTCTACTGTACTTGTCAACACCTTGTTGTTTACAGTATGTGTCTTTCTACTGTACCTGTCAACACCTTGTTGTTTACAGTATGTGTCTTTCTACTGTACCTGTCGACACCTTGTTGTTTACAGTATGTGTCTTTCTACTGTACCTGTCAACACCTTGTTGTTTATAGTATGTGTCTACTGTACCTGTCAACACCTTGTTGTTTACAGTATGTGTCTTTCTACTGTACCTGTCAACACCTCGTTTACAGTATGTGTCTTTCTACTATACCTGTCAACACCTTGTTGTTTATAGTATTATGTCCTTCTACTGTACCTGTCGACACCTTGTTGTTTACAGTATGTGTCTTTCTACTGTACCTGTCGACACCTTGTTGTTTACAGTATGTCTTTCTACTGTACCTGTACCTGTCAACACCTTGTTGTTTACAGTATGTGTCTTTCTACTGTACCTGTCGACACCTTGTTTACAGTATGTCTTTCTACTGTACCTGTCAACACCTTGTTGTTTACAGTATGTGTCTTTCTACTGTACCTGTCAACACCTTGTTGTTTACAGTATGTGTCTTTCTATTGTACCTGTCAACACCTTGTTTACAGTATGTGTCTTTCTACTGTACCTGTCAACACCTTGTTGTTTACAGTATGTGTCTTTCTACCGTACCTGTCGACACCTTGTTGTTTACAGTATGTGTCTTTCTACTGTACCTGTCAACACCTTGTTGTTTACAGTATGTGTCTTTCTACCGTACCTGTCGACACCTTGTTGTTTACAGTATGTGTCTTTCTGCTGTACCTGTCAACACCTTGTTGTTTACAGTATGTGTGTCTTTCTACTGTACCTGTCAACACCTTGTTTACAGTATGTGTCTTTGTACTGTACCTGTCAACACCTTGTTGTTTACAGTATGTGTGTCTTTCTACATTATACTTACAATTGAAGCAGGCTTGCTGTACCTGCCGACACCTTGTTGTTTACAGCAGTGCAGCAGGAGCGCAGGCCTCAGGACCACAAAGACAAGCCTCCGGCCACTGTGGCCACCTCCACACAGAGAATCTACATCCGGAAAGACTTCAACAGTCCTTCGGCAGCCATACCCACGTTCAGTCCTAAGGTGAGGCTTTTGTCACCCATTGGCTTGTGCTATAATGTGTCAACATTGCTTTGTGTCATTTGGATAACTCATGCTACATATCAACATTGCTGTACTTCATTATTCAACTTGCATATATATGTACATACATGTAGATATGGGCTTTTCCCCTTTCTGTTTATGAGTTGTTCTCCCAGTTAACCTTTTGACTCCTGCACCCTGTTCACCACCAGCATCCTGCTTTGGCAACCTGCCAGCAAACCAAAAACTTAATCCTGCAGCTCCCTCATCCTGCAGGAAGCTGGTGGATAGGGTGAAGGGAGTCAAAGAGTTTAATTTTTTTGTAATTGGAAGATAAGGTGCAGAAGTCAAAGGGTTAAGTCATCAGTGGGGGTTGCCTGTGACATGGTTGGCGATGCAGGATGTTAGTGGACAGGTTGTGGGAATCGAAAGGGTTAAACTGTGTGTTTTGAAATCTGATAGTGTAATGCCCATCTCATTTCCTCACTGTTGGTGGGTGGGACTCAAGATCTGATGTCTGGAGTTCGATACCAGCCCAACAATGTAGAAGCTGGCCTGTTGGCTGCCTTCATTAAGACTCCTGCACCATGTCCACCAGCTTCCTGCATTGTCAACCATGCTAGCAAAGCAAAAACTTAACCCTTTGACTCCCTCACCCTGTCCACCAGCTTCCTGCAGGCTTAACCCTTTCACTTTCTCACCCTACCCCTACCAGCTTCCTGCAGGAAGCTGGTGGATAGGATGAGATAATGAAAGGATTAAATTTTTGCGGCTGATGGATAGAGCGTGGGAGTGGCAGGTAAAAGTCCACTGATATATTCAAGTGGTACACAAGGTAGTTGTAGTCCATGTACAGGAAAACAAAAACAAAAAGAGCAAAAAGAAACAAAAAAACAACAAAAAGTTTCCTCACTGTTGTGTGTGAAGAAGAAATTGAATGATTATTGAGAGAATAAAAGAAAGATTTTAAAATGTCAGTGCTAAGTGTTCATTTGGTACTTTTTACATGTGAAAAAACATGAATGTAATGCAGTTGAATGTGCCCACAGAGTGAGCCAGGGGAAGAAGTGAAGTACGGCAGCCTGCTGGCCAACCTTCAGGAGCGTGTGATCCAGACGGACCAGGGCATGGTGGTGCTCAGCTCACAGATGTCTCCGGGCACCTCCAGCAACACCGACCTGTCCACCCTGGCCTCCGTCGTCACCACCCTGGCCACCATGGGTAAGGAGGGTGAGGACAGTGCGCAGGTCGTCAACGACGTCGCCCTTGCCCAGGTGGACGCCACCGCCACCCATACTGCCACGGAACAGGTGTTACCGGAGACGACGGATGCCGTGGTGGCCAAAGCTTTTGAGAGTCTGGCCAAGGTGTATCACGAGACGGCCACGCAACCTGTAAACACACACAACCAGGCAAGGCTCGTTTTTGGCGTGGTTTTAGTTTGGGGTTTATTTGCGTGTGTGTGTGTGTTGTGTTTTGTTGTTTTTTTTTCAGGGGAGGAGGAGGGTGTGTGGTATATTTGAAGCAAGCTTGCTGTACCTGTCAACTCCTTGTTGTTTACAGTATGTGTGTCCTTTTTCAGGATTAGGAAAGATAAAGCAGTAAGGAAAGGCGTGGAATTCACAGCTCCTTCCAACTCCCCCATCCACCCACCTCACACTTTCCAAAATGACAGAAACACCCAGGCATCAGCAGTAAGAGTGTGTGAGACAGGATATAATACTCCATTCCTTTCAAGTTATCAAAACACATGATTCTGACTGTGCCATATCAAAATAGAATGGAGAAAGCCTATTTCTACATGGCTGAAAAGTATACCAGTCTAGCCAGCAACTTGAGGAAATGTGACTTCCAAGCCAAAGTCCTTACCTGAGAGGTTGGAGCAGGAGAGTTGGTAGGCACATCTGCCTGTGACCTCATGAAGCTTGATTTCTGGGAAGGAGAGCACCAGAGCCCTAAAGGCAATGGCAGAGACAGCTAAAAAGTGTCCTAGCTGGATCGATCTAAGAGTGAACAAAAGTGAACTTTGTAGCTTAAAATTTCCTTAAGTACAGCAGGTGTCCGATAGCTTAGTGGTTAAGACATCCGTCACAAGGATGATCAGACTTCATAATTTTTTCTTTCTAACTTCATTCATGAGATATGTGTAACCCCTTATGCTTAGAGCATGATGAAATTCCCCACCAGGCCTAAGTGACAGGCGGCGGGCTGCAGCGGGTGTAAATAAAAAGCGGGGTTTCCCGGTCGACGCGCTGCGGCGGAATAAAATGGGAAAGGGTTAATTGTAGTTTGTTTTGTGTCATCCAGTTCTGGATGTCATTGAAGCAGCTGGATGCTTCTGAGATAAGGGAAATGATATGCAATACCTACAGAAGGGTCGATCTCCTAATCTGTCTGGAAGACCTACACCAAGCGATGAGGACTAGTATGTCCACTCGTATGTTAGATTGATAGGAGAGTTCATCATCAGGATCATTGTCATCGTCATCATCATCAGCAGCAGCGTCATCATTATCATCACAGAGCGTTGTTGGGAGAGCCAATGGAAGGTGTCGTTTGAGTGTGTATTGTCGTTGTCATTTCAGAATAGGACAGAGATAGGGGAGTGTTGTTTCAATGTGTGTTGTCGTTGTCGTTTCAGAGTGGGACAGAGGTAGGGGAGTGTTGTTTCAATGTGTGTTGTCGTTGTTGTTTCAGTGTGGAACAGAGATAGGGGAGTGTTGTTTCAATGTGTGTTGTTGTTGTTGTTTCAGTGTGGAACAGAGATAGGGGAGTGTTGTTTCAATGTGTGTTGTTGTTGTCGTTTCAGTGTGGAACAGAGATAGGGGAGTGTTGTTTCAATGTGTGTTGTTGTTGTTGTTTCAGAGTGGGACAGAGATAGGGGAGTGTTGTTTCAATGTGTGTTGTTGTTGTTGTTTCAGAGTGGGACAGAGATAGGGGAGTGTTGTTTCAATGTGTGTTGTCGTTGTTGTTTCAGTGTGGAACAGAGATAGGGGAGTGTTGTTTCAATGTGTGTTGTTGTTGTTGTTTTCAGTGTGGAACAGAGATAGGGGAGTGTTGTTTCAATGTGTGTTGTTGTTGTCGTTTCAGTGTGGAACAGAGATAGGGGAGTGTTGTTTCAATGTGTGTTGTTGTTGTTGTTTCAGAGTGGGACAGAGATAGGGGAGTGTTGTTTCAATGTGTGTTGTTGTTGTTGTTTCAGAGTGGGACAGAGATAGGGGAGTGTTGTTTCAATGTGTGTTGTTTGTTGTTGTTTCAGAGTGGGACAGAGATAGGGGAGTGTTGTTTCAATGTGTGTTGTTGTTGTTGTTTCAGAGTGGGACAGAGATAGGGGAGTGTTGTTTCAATGTGTGTTGTTGTTGTTGTTTCAGAGTGGGACAGAGATAGGGGAGTGTTGTTTCAATGTGTGTTGTTGTTGTTTCAGAGTGGGACAGAGATAGGGGAGTGTTGTTTCAATGTGTGTTGTTGTTGTTGTTTCAGAGTGGGACAGAGACAGGGGAGTGTTGTTTCAATGTGTGTTGTTGTTGTTGTTTCAGAGTGGGACAGAGGTAGGGGAGTGTTGTTTCAATGTGTGTTGTTGTTGTTGTTTCAGAGTGGGACAGAGATGGAGGAGTGTTGTTTCAATGTGTGTTGTTGTTGTTGTTGTTTCAGAGTGGGACAGAGATAGGGGAGTGTTGTTTCAATGTGTGTTGTCGTTGTTGTTTCAGAGTGGGACAGAGATAGGGGAGTGTTGTTTCAATGTGTGTTGTTGTTGTTGTTTTCAGAGTGGGACAGAGACAGGGGAGTGTTGTTTCAATGTGTGTTGTTGTTGTTGTTTCAGAGTGGGACAGAGATAGGGGAGTGTTGTTTCAATGTGTGTTGTTGTTTCAGAGTGGGACAGAGACAGGGGAGTGTTGTTTCAATGTGTGTTGTTGTTGTTTCAGAGTGGGACAGAGACAGGGGAGTGTTGTTTCAATGTGTGTTGTTGTCGTTTCAGAGTGGGACAGAGGTAGGGGAGTGTTGTTTCAATGTGTGTTGTTGTTGTTTCAGAGTGGGACAGAGATAGGGGAGTGTTGTTTCAATGTGTGTTGTCGTTGTCGTTTCAGAGTGGGACAGAGATAGGGGAGTGTTGTTTCAATGTGTGTTGTCGTTGTCGTTTCAGAGTGGGACAGAGATAGGGGAGTGTTGTTTCAATGTGTGTTGTCGTTGTCGTTTCAGAGTGGGACAGAGGTAGGGGAGTGTTGTTTCAATGTGTGTTGTTGTTGTTGTTGTTTCAGAGTGGGACAGAGATAGGGGAGTGTTGTTTCAATGTGTGTTGTTGTTGTTGTTTCAGAGTGGGACAGAGACAGGGGAGTGTTGTTTCAATGTGTGTTGTTGTTGTTTCAGAGTGGGACAGAGATAGGGGAGTGTTGTTTCAATGTGTGTTGTTGTTGTTTCAGAGTGGGACAGAGATAGGGGAGTGTTGTTTCAATGTGTGTTGTCGTTGTCGTTTCAGAGTGGGACAGAGACAGGGGAGTGTTGTTTCAATGTGTGTTGTTGTTGTCGTTTCAGAGTGGGACAGAGATAGGGGAGTGTTGTTTCAATGTGTGTTGTTGTTGTTTCAGAGTGGGACAGAGATAGGGGAGTGTTGTTTCAATGTGTGTTGTTGTTGTTTCAGAGTGGGACAGAGACAGGGGAGTGTTGTTTCAATGTGTGTTGTTGTTGTTTCAGAGTGGGACAGAGACAGGGGAGTGTTGTTTCAATGTGTGTTGTTGTTGTTTCAGAGTGGGACAGAGATAGGGGAGTGTTGTTTCAATGTGTGTTGTCGTTGTTGTTTCAGAGTGGGACAGAGACAGGGGAGTGTTGTTTCAATGTGTGTTGTTGTTGTTGTTTCAGAGTGGAACAGAGATAGGGGAGTGTTGTTTCAATGTGTGTTGTTGTTGTTGTTTCAGAGTGGAACAGAGACAGGGGAGTGTTGTTTCAATGTGTGTTGTTGTTGTTTCAGAGTGGGACAGAGATAGGGGAGTGTTGTTTCAATGTGTGTTGTTGTTGTTTCAGAGTGGGACAGAGATAGGGGAGTGTTGTTTCAATGTGTGTTGTTGTTGTTTCAGAGTGGGACAGAGACAGGGGAGTGTTGTTTCAATGTGTGTTGTTGTTGTTTCAGAGTGGGACAGAGATAGGGGAGTGTTGTTTCAATGTGTGTTGTTGTTGTTTCAGAGTGGGACAGAGACAGGGGAGTGTTGTTTCAATGTGTGTTGTTGTTGTTTCAGAGTGGGACAGAGATAGGGGAGTGTTGTTTCAATGTGGTTGTTGTTGTTTTCAGAGTGGGACAGAGACAGGGGAGTGTTGTTTCAGTGTGTGTTGTTGTTGTTGTTTCAGAGTGGGACAGAGATAGGGGAGTGTTGTTTCAATGTGTGTTGTCGTTGTTGTTTCAGAGTGGGACAGAGATAGGGGAGTGTTGTTTCAATGTGTGTTGTTGTTGTTTCAGAGTGGGACAGAGATAGGGGAGTGTTGTTTCAATGTGTGTTGTTGTTGTTGTTGTTTCAGAGTGGAACAGAGACAGGGGAGTGTTGTTTCAATGTGTGTTGTTGTTGTTGTTGTTTCAGAGTGGGACAGAGACAGGGGAGTGTTGTTTCAATGTGTGTTGTTGTTGTTTCAGAGTGGGACAGAGACAGGGGAGTGTTGTTTCAATGTGTGTTGTTGTTGTTTCAGAGTGGGACAGAGGTAGGGGAGTGTTGTTTCAATGTGTGTTGTCGTTGTTGTTTCAGAGTGGGACAGAGACAGGGGAGTGTTGTTTCAATGTGTGTTGTTGTTGTTTCAGAGTGGGACAGAGGTAGGGGAGTGTTGTTTCAATGTGTGTTGTTGTTGTTGTTGTTTCAGAGTGGGACAGAGATAGGGGAGTGTTGTTTCAATGTGTGTTGTTGTTGTTTCAGAGTGGGACAGAGATAGGGGAGTGTTGTTTCAATGTGTGTTGTTGTTGTTGTTTCAGAGTGGGACAGAGATAGGGGAGTGTTGTTTCAATGTGTGTTGTTGTTGTTGTTTCAGAGTGGGACAGAGGTAGGGGAGTGTTGTTTCAATGTGTGTTGTTGTTGTTTCAGAGTGGGACAGAGGTAGGGGAGTGTTGTTTCAATGTGTGTTGTTGTTGTTGTTTCAGAGTGGGACAGAGATAGGGGAGTGTTGTTTCAATGTGTGTCGTTGTCGTTTCAGAGTGGGACAGAGATAGGGGAGTGTTGTTTCAATGTGTGTTGTCGTTGTTGTTGTTTCAGAGTGGGACAGAGATAGGGGAGTGTTGTTTCAATGTGTGTTGTTGTTGTTGTTGTTTCAGAGTGGGACAGAGATAGGGGAGTGTTGTTTCAATGTGTGTTGTTGTTGTTGTTGTTTCAGAGTGGGACAGAGATAGGGGAGTGTTGTTTCAATGTGTGTTGTTGTTGTTGTTTCAGAGTGGGACAGAGATAGGGGAGTGTTGTTTCAAGTGTGTGTTGTTGTTGTTTCAGAGTGGGACAGAGATAGGGGAGTGTTGTTTCAATGTGTGTTGTTGTTGTTTCAGAGTGGGACAGAGATAGGGGAGTGTTGTTTCAATGTGTGTTGTTGTTGTTTCAGAGTGGGACAGAGACAGGGGAGTGTTGTTTCAATGTGTGTTGTTGTTGTTGTTTCAGAGTGGAACAGAGATAGGGGAGGTGAGCCAGGCAGAAAGCAGTCTAGATCAGTCCAACATCAGCACGGACTCCAACGATGCTTTCATGGTGGATTTGGAGGGTGAGTGCAGGACAGTAGTAGCATCGGGAATATTGGTACACCCTGGACGGTGAGAGGGGGGACATGGTGACTAGCGTGTGAACCATGGAACCTGGTGAATTGATATAAATAATAGCATGGATGCCACTCTTCCATCTGGGTGATGGAAATCCATTTTCTCGGCAAGGCCCCAGACGGAAATTCCGTTTTTTCATTTTCGTTATTCAAAAAAAAAAAAATGTTTGGGGGGAAAAACCAGTTGAATCGGCGGTATTATGACCGAAGCAGCACTGTAGCAGACAACTGGAAATGAGGAAGCGCTCTCTTATCGTTGAAGACAACACAGGTCCAGCGATCTTTGTTAGGCTACACACGTCACTTACGTCACGCCATTGTGCTGCTAGTGCCTTCAAGCGAAAAAGTTTTCCAGTTAGCCTGATTTTCAGTTTTTTTTCAGATTTTCAAAGTGTCACCCTTGTAATAGTTTAACCCTACAACTCCCTCACCCCGTCTAACAGCTTTCTGCATTGTCAGCCATGACAGCAAAGCAAATCCCAACCTTGTCCACAACTTACCCTCTCATTCCCCTACCCTGTCCACCAGCTTCCTGCTGGAAGCTGCTGGACAGAGTGGGAGATTAAAAGGGTTAAGTTCTTACAGCTGGAGGATAAGGCATGGGAATGAGAGGGTTAAGTCATAACTATAAATTTCAACTTTCAATCTCTTATTATCAACAGGAGAAAGTGTCTGTGTGTCCGTCTGTGACAAAAGTGAGTGAAGAAGGCGTATGTTGTCAGTCTTTACTGGTGAATCTTTACCAGATATGGATCAACAAACCTTTGAACTGTTGAGGAGTTGCTAAAGCGTAAAATTGGAAGATAAAGTGCTAAGGTCACATTGATCTGGGGTCATTTTGATAAAGTTTTAAGTCGAGGTCACATTGACCTGGGATCAGTTTCCTTTCATGAACACGCGCATGCGCACACACACACACACACGCACGCATGCGCACACACACACACACGCACACATGCATGCACACATGCACGCACGCACCACACACACACACGCACGCACTCACGCACGCACCACACACACACACACACACACACACACACACACACACACACACACACACACACACACACACTATTTGTATACATGTGTTAATTGTGTGACAACAGGTCTGTTACTGTCGGAGGTGTACTTCCAGTTCATGCTATTGACGCCAACCCCCATGCCTGCCTATCTGAACATCCATTACATCTACATGTGTATATTATATGTGTGTTGTGTGATGACAGGTCCATTATTGTCAGAGGCGTACTTCCAGTTCACGCTGACGACACCCTCCCCCATGCCTGCCTATCTGAACATCCACTACATCTGCGAGAGTGCCTCCCGTCTTCTCTTCCTGTCCATGCACTGGACACGCTCGCTGCCTTGCTTCCAGATGCTCTCGTACGTTACAGTCATTTAGGTGTTGGTGTATATCGTAGTGATTTTGTCTTGTAGGCCTTACTGTTATTGCCGTATGTTGTAGAAATTTACTTGTCTCTTTTTATCCACTGGACGAGGCGGCAGGGAAGTTTTTAGTCCTCTTCTTATTATCCGTTGTTTGGTGTTGTTTGTGGTCTGTTTGTGACCGTGCATTCGCGCTTGACAAAGGCCGGTTGGCACGCACACATGCACACACACACACACGCACGCACGCACCACACACACACACACACACACACACACACACACACACACACACACACACACACACACACACACACACACACACACACACACACACACACACACACACACACACGCACGCACGCACCACACACACACTTGCGCTTGTCTTGTCTTGTCTTGTGTTGAATACACGTTCACTTTGGTTTGCTTGTTCTTCTGGTTCCTTCTTACTTGTTCTTGTTAGTGTTTTTGAATCGTGTTTGTGAACGTTGTTTTTCAGTCACTCTTTTTTTGATGTCAGTAGGAGAGAGGTGTTTGTAAATGTAAGTGAGTGAATGAATGAGTGACGAATATCCCTCTTCGTCGTACTATGTCTCACACACAGGAAAGGCCGAAATCCTATGCCAAGGGAAATAACTCCGTACTCGAGGTGGGGTAGTCTCATTAAAAAAAAAAATAAAATATACCAAAGCATACTTTGCATGGTTTATTATTTTTTACATGTTACTGAGTCATTTATGTATCAAATTAAAACAGTTTTAAAACATAAGAGGAAAGTATGGTTTAAAAAAAAAAATCAGAATGCCGATGTTGTTAACGAATTTTTCTACGCACATACACCTCACCCGATAACATCAAATCGATCAATAAAGTCGGTGTCCACATCACTCAGTCTTCCCCCTCCCGTACATCAGACTGTTCAAACCCCTCAAAAACATCGTCATCATCGCGATCGTCAAAAAGGACACGCCATATAATATCTCTTCGTCCGTCATGATCAGAACGCGTTCCCGAGAACTCGGTTTTCAAAAATTCGAAGCTCGCGAAATACAGCACCTACTAGCGTGCAAATGGTGGCCACCGGAAGCTCAAACTGTCGCGAAAATGAGGCTAAATCGTACACGTGACTGCCATGTGATAGGAACAAGATGGATGCGCCTGTTCGGACCACGTAGATTCCGAACGCTCCTGAACATTCCAGGATTACCGGAAGTCGTTTTTCTCGTATGCTCTCGTACGTTGGAGGACGAAGAGGGATATGCATGAACAAGATTTTTTTTAGCTCTTTATGGGTGGCTTTTATCAGAGTTTGGTCAAAGCTGTTGACAGTTGGGGGTTTCAAAGGCGTAAGTGTGAAAGGTAAAACCTTCCAAGGGAAAGGCCACACACATTTAAAAAACTGCTTAAACCTTCCAAGGGAAAAGCCACACAGATTAAAAAACTGCTTAAACCTTCCAAGGGAAAAGCCACACAGATTAAAAAACTGCTTAAACCTTCCAAGGGAAAGGCCACACAGATTAAAAGACTGCTTAAACCTTCCAAGGGAAAGGCCACACAGATTAAAAGACTGCTTAAACCTTCCAAGGGAAAGGCCACACAGATTAAAAGACTGCTTAAACCTTCCAAGGGAAAGGCCACACAGATTAAAAGACTGCTTAACCCTTTCGCATTTGCACTGCTAGATGTAAAGCTAGCTCCTAGTATTCGCATTCGAATGTAGCACAGCGTCAGTACAAAGTCTTTCAGTAGTGAATGGAAAGTTCCTTGCATCCCAGAATGCTCATAATATTTTTAGAACATTCAACGTGAGACTGACCAAGATTCTAACCACACGCACGATAAGACAGCAAGGCCAGTAGTGATGGAAATTTACCACACATGTGCCGGAAATGGTCGGGCGATCTCAACCACTACGAACGGAGCGGCACATCAGGGATGGGAATTGTACGCGTCTGGGCGTATATACGCCCCAGCCGTATTTTCTATGCGCCCCACGTTCTACGCCGTACGCCCAGCCGTTTTGAAAAAGAGAAAAAAAAAATCGTCTGCTTCGCATACCGGTAGCAGTGTGAGCCAAGCCGATTTAAGACTTTACAGTAAACTGTAATGCTGCCGATCAGCAGTTTTTTCAGAAAATCGCGTCACCCTTTCTCACACCGAACAATTCTGGGAGAATCGTCTGCGTGCAGCGAAAGAAGGTCCGCTGTTACTCGGCAAGTGGCCGGATAGTCAAGACATCACGTTAATTGCCGAGATCTCGCGCGATGCGCGTTACTTCCATTAAGTAAATAAAACTATATTTTTTGGTACAAAGTCAAAGTGTGTTTAAGTTTTTAACAGGCAAAATCCTATCATTCATTTACCTCTGAGTCTGAGTTCTGTGTAAGATTGCAAATGAGCTTTTCTTGCTACACACATACATACACACACACACACACACACACACACCATGCAAGTACACACACACACACACACACACCATGCAAGTACACACACACACACCATGCAAGTACACACACACACACACTCACACACACACCATATTAATACATACTGTACAAATACACTCACAAAACACGTATACATATATAAATCTACATACACACAATAAGTTTGAGATGCGCCGTGACGTAAGGTGTGCCATGACTCTTGTACTCCCCAACCACTTTGTGCAATTCCCATCCCTGCACATTCTTCCGCAGGGCGGTTACCGGCTTTGTGAACAGCTAAGGGTTAAACCTTCCAAGGGAAAGGCCACACAGATTAAAAGACTGCTTAAACCTTCCAAGGGAAAGGCCACACAGATTAAAAAACTTGCCTAATTCAGCCATTTTTGAGGAAGGTATGTAAACGACCCTGCGTCAGGAAATTCTGACAACATTACAATTTTTTGTTTTGTTTTGTTTTGTGGCAGTCTGTTATTGTACTTGATGCACACACACACAAAAACAGAATCAAAACAGTATCACATATAACAAGACAAGACTGGAGCAAATTTTTGGCCATTTAGCCTTCATCAAGCATAAAGGTGAGACAACAGTGAACAAATAACAGACAATATAACAGTGAACAAATAACAGACAATACAACAGTGAACAAAAAACAGACAATACAACAGTGAACAAATAACAGACAATACAACAGTGAACAAATAACAGACAATACAACAGTGAACAAATAACAGACAATACAACAGTGAACAAATAACAGACAATAAGTGAAAAATAACAACATGGATAAATCCAGTGTGATAAATTGGATGGAGTGGTCATTGCCAAGGGCATCTCTTTAGATTATGTGTGCGAATGCACCGATGTGTGTACTTAATTTACTTTTACTTTTTTGCACTGATATGTGTACTTAATTTTCATTTCCTTTCTTCTTTTTTTTTTTATTTTTATTTTTTTTGCTGTTGAAGAATGTGTCTGTTTTGAGACAGTTATAGCCCCGATATAGCTGTGCGCATCGGCTGGCTTTAGTCAGAAATGACAACAATAACAGTGTCTTCAAAGCTTTCTGTTGTCAGGGCTATGTCATCTGCAAATCTAAGGTGTTACAGTCTCTCTCCATCAGTGCCTATAACTTTTTTTTTTTTTGGTTAGCCATTTTTACAGATTTCCTGAATTGTTGTGAATAATTTGGGGGATATGGGGTCTCCTAGTCTCATGCCTCTGTGTCACATATTTCGTGTGCCTCTGCATTAGACCGTTGTTTGTTTGCTTGTTTTTTAAACAGTATGTTTCGGAAACATGTTCTGATTATTCAGTTTTATTTTTTAAAACCCAAAGCAGACCCGTCAGACAACATGGAGTGAACTGGTCACTAGAATCTACCATTCTCAGCCATCTGAATTCCGTCAGTGTATGTAATTTTGTAGTTCTCAGAGCTGACATACATAGCATACTAGTGAGGGGATGTTGGTGTTCATGTTAGGTGTGGCTCAGCTTTCACAGTTGATCTGTCTGCCATTCTGAGCCATAAGAATTCTGTTAGTCTTTGTTATATGTATTTTGTGTTTCTCGGAGTGTACTTTGTGTTTTTCAGTGCTGTGTGTTACATGTACTTTGTGTTTTTCAGTGCTGTGTGTTACATGTAATTTGTGTTTCTCAGTGCTGTGTGTTACATGTAATTTGTGTTTCTCAGTGCTGTGTGTTACATGTAATTGTGTTTCTCATTGTGCTGTGTGTTACATGTACTTTGTGTTTCTCAGTGCTGTGTGTTACATGTACTTTGTGTTTTTCAGTGCTGTGTGTTACATGTACTTTGTGTTTCTGAGAGCTGTGTGTGTTACATGTAATTTGTGTTTCTCAGTGCTGTGTGTTACATGTACTTTGTGTTTCTCAGAGCTGTGTGTGTTACATGTACTTTGTGTTTCTCAGAGCTGTGTGTGTTACATGTACTTTGTGTTTCTGAGAGCTGTGTGTGTTACATGTACTTTGTGTTTATCAGAGCTGTGTGTGTTACATGTACATTGTGTTTCTGAGAGCTGTATTGTTACATGTATTTTGTGTTTCTGAGAGCTGTGTGTGTTACATGTACTTTGTGTTTCTGAGAGCTGTGTGTGTTACATGTACTTTGTGTTTCTGAGAGCTGTGTGTGTTACATGTATTTTGTGTTTCTGAGCTGTGGTGTGTTACATGTACTTTGTGTTTCTGAGAGCTGTGTGTGTTACATGTACTTTGTGTTTCTGAGAGCTGTGTGTGTTACATGTACTTTGTGTTTCTGAGAGCTGTGTGTGTTACATGTACATTGTGTTTCTGAGAGCTGTGTGTGTTACATGTACTTTGTGTTTCTGAGAGCTGTGTGTGTTACATGTACTTGTGTTTCTCAGAGCTGTGTGTGTTACATGTACTTTGTGTTTCTGAGAGCTGTGTGTGTTACATGTACTTTGTGTTTCTGAGAGCTGTGTGTGTTACATGTACATTGTGTTTCTGAGAGCTGTATATGTTACATGTACTTTGTGTTTCTGAGAGCTGTGTGTGTTACATGTACATTGTGTTTCTGAGAGCTGTATATGTTACATGTACTTTGTGTTTCTCAGAGCTGTGTGTGTTACATGTACTTTGTGTTTCTCAGAGCTGTGTGTGTTACATGTATTGTGTTTCTAGAGCTGTATATGTTACATGTACTTTGTGTTTCTAGGCTGTGTGTGTTACATGTACATTGTGTTTCTGAGAGCTGTATATGTTACATGTACATTGTGTTTCTCAGAGCTGTGTGTGTTACATGTACATTGTGTTCTAGAGCTGTTGTGTTACATGTATTGTGTTTCTAGAGCTTTGTAATGTATGTGTTTACACTTGTACATTATTGTGTTTCTGAGAGCTGTATATGTTACATGTACTTTGTGTTTCTCAGAGCTGTGTATAGTGTGTTACATGTACTTTGTGTTTTCAGAGCTGTGTGTGTTACATGTACTTTGTGTTTCTAGAGCTGTATTGTTACATGTACTTTGTGTTTCTGAGAGCTGTGTATGTTACATGTACATTGTGTTTCTAGAGCTGTGTGTGTTACATGTACTTTGTGTTTCTAGAGCTGTGATGTGTTACATGTTACTTTGTGTTTCTGAGAGCTGTGTGTGTTACATGTACTTTGTGTTTCTGAGAGCTGTTAGTGTTACATGTACTTTGTGTTTCTCAGAGCTGTATATGTTACATGTACTTTGTGTTTCTGAGAGCGTGTGGTTACTGACTTGTGTTCTGGTTGTACATTATTGTGTTTCTGAGAGCTGTTGTTACATGTACTTGTGTTTCTAGAGCTGTATTTTTACATTACTTGTGTTTCTGAGAGCTGTGTGTGTTACATGTACTTTGTGTTTCTGAGAGCTGTGTAGTTTACATGTACTTTGTGTTTCTGAGAGCTGTGTGTGTTACATGTACTTTGTGTTTCTGAGAGCTGTAGTGTGTTACATGTACTTTGTGTTTCTGAGAGCTGTGTGTGTTACATGTACTTTGTGTTTCTGAGAGCTGTGTGTGTTACATGTACTTTTGATGTTCTCAGAGCTGTGTGTGTTACATGTACTTTGTTGTTTCATGAGTGCTGTGTGTGTGTTACATGTACTTGTGTTCTGAAGTGTGTTGTTAATGTACTTTTGTTTCTGAGAGCTGTGTGTGTTACATGTACTTTGTGTTTCTGAGAGCTGTGTGTGTTACTGTACTTGGTTTTAGAGCTGTTGTTACATGTACTTGTGTTTCTCAGAGCTGTGTGAGTATGGTTCACATGTGTACATTACTTGTGTTTCTGAGAGCTGTGTGTGTTACATGTACTTTGTGTTTCTCAGAGCTGTGTGTGTTACATGTACTTTGTGTTTCTGAGAGCTGTGTGTGTTACATGTACTTTGTGTTTCTCGAGAGCTGTGTGTGTTACATGTACATTGTGTTTCTGAGGCTGTGTGTGTTACATGTACTTTGTGTTTCTGAGAGCTGTGTGTGTTACATGTACATTGTGTTTCTCAGTGCTGTGTGTGTTACATGTACTTTGTGTTTCTGAGAGCTGTATTGTTACATGTACTTGTGTTTCTGAGAGCTGTGTGTGTTACATGTACTTTGTGTTTCTCAGAGCTGTATATGTTACATGTACCTTGTGTTTCTCAGTGCTGTGTGTGTTACATGTACATTGTGTTTCTCAGGCTGTATATGTTACATGTACTTTGTGTTTCTGAGAGCTGTGTGTGTTACATGTACTTTGTGTTTCTGAGTGCTGTATATGTTACATGTACTTTGTGTTTCTCAGTGCTGTGTGTGTTACATGTACTTTGTGTTTCTGAGTGCTGTATATGTTACATGTACTTTGTGTTTCTGAGAGCTGTGTGTGTTACTTGTACTTTGTGTTTCTGAGAGCTGTGTGTGTTACTTGTACTTTGTGTTTCTGAGAGCTGTGTGTGTTACTTGTACTTTGTGTTTCTGAGAGCTGTGTGGTTTACATGTACATTGTGTTTCTGAGAGCTGTATATGTTACATGTACTTTGTGTTTCTGAGAGCTGTATATGTTACATGTACTTTGTGTTTCTGAGAGCTGTGTGTGTTACATGTACTTTGTGTTTCTGAGAGCTGTATATGTTACATGTACTTTGTGTTTCTGAGAGCTGTATATGTTACATGTACTTTGTGTTTCTGAGAGCTGTATATGTTACATGTACTTTGTGTTTCTCAGAGCTGTATATGTTACATGTACTTTGTGTTTCTGAGAGCTGTGTGTGTTACATGTACTTTGTGTTTCTGAGAGCTGTGTGTGTTACATGTACTTTGTGTTACATAGAGCGGACACACAGACCACGCTAGTGAGGTGGTGTTGGAGTGAATTGTTTACATTAGGCCTGGCCCAGTGTTCACAGATCATGTGTCTGCCCACCATACTGGCCGCCATCCTCAACCACCTGCAGACATCGTTACAGAATGGGGAAGGTGAGACACATACCTTCATCACCTGTGTTTGATTGATCAATTCGGTCAGTCTGTTGGTGTCAGTGTTGTTATGATTATCATAATTTATATAGAGCTATCTGTATCACTGTGTAATTGTTGTCATATTATCACCATTATTATTATTGTATGTGTCCTTCTGTTGTAATGATTGTCATGTTATCACCATTACAATCGTATGTGTCATTCTGTAATGATTGCCATGTTATCACCATTACAATCATTGTATCCATCATTCTATTGTAATGATTGTCGTGTTATCACCATTACAATCATTGTATGTGTCATTCTGTAATGATTGTCATATTATCACCGTTACAATCATTGTATGCATCATTCTGTAATGATTGTCATATTATCACCATTACAATCATTGTATGTGTCCTTCTGTAATGATTGTCATATTATCACCATTAAAATCATTGTATGTGTCTACAATCATTGTATGTGTCTTTCTGTGATGATTGTCATATTATCACCATTACAATCATTGTATGTCATTCTGTAATGATTGCCATATTATCACCATTACAATCATTGTATGTCTTTCTGTGATGATTGCCATATTATCACCATTACAATCATTGTCTGTCTTTCTGTAATGATTGTCATACTATCACCATTATTATCATTGTATGTGTCATTCTGTAATGATTGTCATATTATCATCTTTACAATCATTGTCTGTGTCTTTCTGTAATGAATGCCATATTATCACCTTTATCATCATTGTATGTGTCCTTCTGTAATGATTGTCATAGTATCACCATTACAATCATTGTGTCTTTCTGTAATGAATGCCATATTATCACCTTTATCATCATTGTATGTGTCCTTCTGTAATGATTGTCATAGTATCACCATTACAATCATTGTGTCTTTCTGTAATGAATGCCATATTATCACCTTTATCATCATTGTATGTGTCCTGTAATGATTGTCATATTATCACCATTACAATCATTGTATATATACCATTACTATCATGGTTCATGTATATATCATTCTGTAGTAATGATTGTCATAGTATCACCATTACAATCATTGTATGTATCATTCTGTAGTAATGATTGTCATATTTTCACCACTACAATCATTGTATATATACGATTACTATCATTGTATGTATCATTCTGTAGTAATGATTGTCATATTATCACCACTACAATCATTGTAATACATCCATGACATTACTTACTGCCCATGATGCCATTACCATGTAGGGCAGCAATGGAGATACTCCACACCTGTCTGTTCTGAATCAACCTGTGTATAGTACCACAGGTATGTTTCAAGGCCTTGAGTTCTCGTGTTCATTGCTGGTGTTCCTGGGACTTCCTTTTTTTACATCTTCCTTCTGGTGTCCAGTGAAGGGCAGTCCTGGTGATGTTGTCCTGCTGTCTTCCTTCTGGTGTCCAGTGAAGGGCAGTCCTGGTGATGTTGTCCTGCTGTCTTCCTTCTGGTGTCCAGTGAAGGGCAGTCCTGGTGATGTTGTCCTGCTGTCTTCCTTCTGGTGTCCAGTGAAGGGCAGTCCGTGTGATGTTGTCCTGCTGTCTTCCTTCAGGTGTCCAGTGAAGGGCAGTCCTGGTGATGTTATCCTGCTGTCTTCCTTCAGGTGTCCAGTGAAGGGCAGTCCGTGTGATGTTGTCCTGCTGTCTTCCTTCTGGTGTCCAGTGAAGGGCAGTCCAGGTGATGTCCTGGTCTGTTTGGATTGATGATGTGTCCAATCCATCTGTGTCATCTTGTCATGATGACAGTGTCCATACTTTTTTTTTCTTTTTTTTTTTAAGATCATTGCGCTTAAGGAGGGTTACCTTGGTGCTCACCTTTTTCTTTTTTTGCCCCATTTTCTATGCTACCTTAACCCTTTCGCATTCGCACTGCTAGATGTAAAGCTAGCTCCTAGTATTCGCATTTTTCTGACATTTTTTCATCCGAGTACAGTCATGCTGATAAACATACTGCCATTCACTTGTTTGAAAGTACAGAAGAAAGATTTTTTGCACACATATACACAAGTGTCCATAGCTTGATTTGCATGTGGTTTTGTGTGTCCTGGGTCTAGTGTGCGTGTCCCTGTCACCAAAGATGTCACAGACAGAGGTATTTTTATGGTGACAATACAATGGTTAGCATACAGACAAGCTCTATTGTCTAAAAACAACATTTGTTAGTTGTACACACAACATCTGTCCTACCCGACGCTGTCTCTGCTCCTCCAGTATAGTATCCAATACACAGGCACAACACAAATGTCAGAAAAGAATTGTCACGATGTCACCAAAATGAACATAAACAGAAGTGTTTTACAAAGATATTTTTTTGTACATGTTCGTCTACAGATTTCATTCCCTATACACTATTTACACATATGTGCCTATACAGCAACTTTGCAGCTACTGTGATGATGGTGAGATGTTGTCATCATCACTGTGATTGTCACCGTCATTGTCAGTGGCAGTGTCACCAGTGGTGTCACAAGCGCTGGTTGTAGCCTGTGTCGTGGTGTTTAGCGCATGATAGTCCCGGAAACAGTCCCGGACAGAAAGTTGACCAGTAGCACCATAGACGGGACTGATGTTTTAGCCCCATCATGATGAGAATAGACAGGTATGCCCTGATTTCATCAGCTGTCGTCTCTTTCCAAAGTGGGTCAGGTTGCCCCTTTGCCGCAATCTTCTGACCAGCGTAGTTGTTGGTCTCTTCAGCAGCACTGACAAAAAATTCTAGTGGCAGAAACAAACAAAAATAGTCTATTGGTTTCGCATCAGCGGGCAGCGAATGTTTAGGCCCAACAACTTGTGAAAATTCCTTGACTTCACAGCCACGTGTCACCGGTCGCCATGCCTGCACCAGTGCAGCCAGCGGTACATCGTCGTCTATGTCACTGTCATTTCCATCTTCACCATCACCACCTACTTCAACATCCGACTCTACATCTTCCTTTTCTTCTTCATCTTCTTCTTCAATTTCTAAACGATCTATTTCTCTAAAAAGTTCCTGCAACTCTGCTTCAGTGTAATCCACAAATTCGTCTTCGCTGAAACTCGCCATCTTTCCCACGCTCACAGTTGTGAATGAAAGCACGTACCACAGCATCAGTAAGTTGAGTAACTAAGTCTTTCAGTAGGCCTAGTGAATGGAAAGTTCCTTGCATCCCAGAATGCTCGTACTATTTCTAGAACATTCAACGCGGGACTGACCAAGATTCTAACCACATGTGCGATAAGACAGCAAGGCCAGTAGTGATGGAAATTCCCCACACGTGTGCCGGAAAAGGTAGGGCGATCTCGACCGCTATGAACGGATCAGCACATTTTTTCCGCAGGGCGGTTACGGGCCTTGTGAACAGCTAAGGGTTAATGGCCACAGAAGCTGAGGCAGGTTTTTTTTAGGGTAGAATGGTTAAGTAGGGTCCAAAGAAAGGTTAAGTAGGGTGGAGAGGATAAGTAGGGTAGAAAGGTTAAGTAGGGTAGAAAGGTTAAGTAGGGTCCAAAGGTTAAGTAGGGTCCAAAGGTTAAGTAGGGTAGAAAGGTTAAATAGGGTGGAAAGGTTAAGTAGGGTAGAAAGGTTAAGTAGGGTGGAAAGGTTAAGTAGGGTGGAAAGGTTAAGTAGGGTAGAAAGGTTAAGTAGGGTAGAAAAAGTAGGGTGGAAAGGTTAAGTAGGGTGGAAAGGTTAAATAGGGTGGAAAGGTTAAGTAGGGTGGAAGGGTTAAGTAGGGTCCACAGGTTAAGTAGGGTAGAAAGGTTAAGTAGGATAGAATGGTTAAGTAAGGTGGAAAGGTTAAGTAGGGTCCAAAGGTTAAGTAGGGTGGAAAGGTTAAGTAGGGTCCAAAGGTTAAGTAGGGTGGAGAGGTTAAGTAGGGTGGAAAGGTTAAGTAGGGTAGAAAGGTTGAGTAGAGTGAAAAGGTTAAGTAGGGTGGAAAGGTTAAGTAGGGTAGAAAGGTTAAGTAGAGTGGAAAGGTTAAGTAGGGTGGAAAGGTTAAGTAGGGTGGAAAGGTTAAGTAGGGTCCAAAGGTTAAGTAGGGTGGAAAGGTTAAGTAGGGTAGAAAGGCTAAGTAGGGTAGAAAGGTTAAGTAGGGTAGAAAGGTTAAATAGGATGGAAAGGTTAAGTAGGGTAGAAGGGTTAAGTAGGGTCCAAAGGTTAAGTAGGGTGGAAGGGTTAAGTAGGGTCCAAAGGTTAAGTAGGGTAGAAAGGTTAAGTAGGCTAGAAAGGTTAAGTAGGGTGGAAAGGTTAAATAGGGTGGAAAGGTTAAATAGGGTGGAAAGGTTAAGTAGGGTAGAAAGGTTAAGTAGGGTGGATAGGTTAAGTAAGGTGGAAAGGTTAAGTAGGGTAGAAAGGTTAAGTAGGGTGGAAAGTTAAGTAGGGTGGAAAGGTTAAGTAGGGTGGAAAGGTTAAGTAAGGTGGAAAGGTTAAGTAGGGTAGAAAGGTTAAGTAGGGTGCAAAGGTTAAGTAGGGTGCAAAGGTTAAGTAGGGAAGACGGGTAAAGTAGGATACAACAGTTAAGTAGGGTGGAAAGGTTAAGTAGAGTGCAATGGTTAAGTAGAGTGGAAAGGTTAATTAGGGTACAAAGATTAACTAGGGTACAAAGGTTAAGTAGGGTAGAAAGGTTAAGTAGGGTAAAAGGGCTAAGTAGAGAAGAAAGGTTAAGTAGGGAAGAAAGGTTAAGTAAGGTAAAAAGGTTAAGTAGGGTAGAAGGGTTAAGTAGGGTACAGAGGTTAAGTAGGGTGCAAAGATTTAGTAGGGTACAAAGGTTAAGTAGGGTACAAAGGTTAAGTGGGTTAGAAAGGTTAAGTTGGTTAAAAGGTTAAGTAGGGAAGAAAGTGGGGAAGAAAGGTTAAGCAGGATAGAAAGGTTACATAGGGTGAAAGGTTGGGTAGGGAAGTAAGGTTAAATAGAGTAAAAAGATTAAACAGGGTAAAAAGGACACTGCTGAGGTCAATCTCAAACTTGGTGTTGGTGCTGTACTGAGGAGACGTCCATATGTTGTTCAGCAGTGTAAAGGTGATAGCCTCTGTAACTATAACATGCAGCCATTTCGTGACTCCTGTACAGATATAATCTTCTGTTGATCCCATGATAAGTAGGCTTACTGACCCTGTCACCCCGTATGGACCTTCAGGGGATTTACAAAACACTAAGCCGATACTACCAGAGTGACTGGAGCATTAAGATGTGCATGGAATCGGTCAGTCTTTATGTCACAAGCTGGGATTGAACTCTAAGACATCGCACCTGCACTGTTAGTGTTGTAATGGTTGTGTGACACTGACTTACTATTTGGTCAGTTATCGTGTGACTTCCATAACTGTTACAATCATTGTGTGTCTGCCAGGTAGATAAAGGGTGTCATATTTCCTCTGCCTGGTAGATAAAGGGTGTCAGATTTTCCCCTCTGCCAGGTAGATAAAGGGTGTCATATTTTCCTCTGCCAGGTAGATAAAGGGTGTCATATTTTCCTCTGCCAGGTAGATAAAGGGTGTCATATTTTCCCCTCTGCCAGGTAGATAAAGGGTGTCATATTTTCCTCTGCCAGGTAGATAAAGGGTGTCATATTTTCCTCTGCCAGGTAGATAAAGGGTGTCAGATTTTCCCCTCTGCCAGTAGATAAAGGGTGTCATATTTTCCTCTGCCAGTAGATAAAGGGTGTCAGATTTTCCTCTGCCAGGTAGATAAAGGGTGTCAGATTTTCCCCTCTGCCAGGTAGATAAAGGGTGTCAGATTTTCCCCTCTGCCAGGTAGATAAAGGGTGTCAGATTTTCCCCTCTGCCAGGTAGATAAAGGGTGTCAGATTTTCCCCTCTGCCAGGTAGATAAAGGGTGTCAGATTTTCCCCTCTGCCAGGTAGATAAAGGGTGTCAGATTTTCCCCTCTGCCAGGTAGATAAAGGGTGTCAGATTTTCCCCTCTGTCAGGTAGATAAAGGGTGTCAGATTTTCCCCTCTGCCAGGTAGATAAAGGGTGTCAGATTTTCCCCTCTGCCAGGTAGATAAAGGGTGTCAGATTTTCCCCTCTGCCTGGTAGATAAAGGGTGTCAGATTTTCCCCTCTGCCTGGTAAAAGGGTGTCAGATTTTCCACTCTGCCTGGTAGATAAAGGGTGTCAGATTTTCCCCTCTGCCAGGTAGATAAAGGGTGTCAGATTTTCCCCTCTGCCAGTAGATAAAGGGTGTCAGATTTTCCCCTCTGCCAGGTAGATAAAGGGTGTCAGATTTTCCCCTCTGCCAGGTAGATAAAGGGTGTCAGATTTTCCACTCTGCCTGGTAGATAAAGGGTGTTAGATTTTCCACTCTGCCTGGTAGATAAAGGTGTCAGATTTCCTCTCTGCCTGGTAGATAAAGGGTGTCAGATTTTCCCCTCTGCCAGGTAGATAAAGGGTGTCAGATTTTCCTCTCTGCCAGTAGATAAAGGGTGTCATATTTTCCACTCTGACAGGTAGATAAAGGTGTCAGATTTCCCCTCTGCTGGTAGATAAAGGGTGTCAGATTTTCCCCTCTGCCTGGTCAACATGTGTGCTGACCTGCCAGTGTCTTGCCCCCCTCCATGTGTATACGCTTGTAGAATATCAAATATGCATGTTAAAGATCCTGTAAGTCATGTCAGTGGCTGGCTTATGGAAACACAAAAACATTCAGCATGCCCACCAAAGATACAGACTGTACAACAACAAAGTGGACAACATCAAATATGCATGTTAAAGATCCTGTAAGTCATGTCAGTGGCTGGCTTATGGAAACCTTGAAACATTCAGCATGCCCACCAAAGATACAGACTGTACAACAACAAAGTGGACAACATCAAATATGCACGTTAAAATATTCTATAAGTCATGTCAGTGGCTGGCTTATGGAAACCTGAAAACACCTGGCATGCAAGCAACGGCAAGTTTGAAAAAAAAAAAAAAAAAGTTTTTAGCTGATAACTTCTAGTATTGGAAAATAAAGTTTCTATCTTTATAATTATCATGGTGCTATGTATGGTTGTTATTAAGTAGTTCTTGTGTTGAAATCATTTTGTGACAATTATAAATGCTGTTAACTCTTTGAGTACTGAAAATCTAAAGCCATCCTCTACCCTTCATTACCGGCAGCGAGTTTAGCGGGAGGCAGTGCGTCTATCCTTCCTACCGGCTTCCCGCTTTCCTCGTGGTAACGGCTATGCGGTGAACGGACACGACCCTTGTGTTTATACTCTGCATTCCTGGATCCGATTGCCTTCAGCAGGTTTCCCTGTTCTACTCGGCGTGGTCAGTTAAGACACCCAGGCATGTTTATGAAAAAATAAACATTTTCCTCCGTTCCCATGGGACAGCAGTGAGGCTGTTGTTTAGGTACCGTTTCCTGTTTGTCAGACCTACTACAGCTGCTTCCTGCTGTGGTTGTCAATGTCGTTATAACTCTGTCCAGTCTCCAAGACTACCCCCTCTCCATACACCAATCGTCTCCCACCCCCTTGGGAAAGTCGCTGTCGATTTAGAACAAGCAAGAGAGCGAGAAGTGTGCCCGTTCACAACACACACGCGCGTGCGTATGCACACACACACACACACACACACACACACATTGAGTAGAGAAACAGTAACATAAGTTCCCTCTTTTCACAGTTTTACTCTCTCAGGAAATGAAAGACAGCGTTTGAACAAATTCAGTTCTTACAGTAAGAAAGTACTCTACCGCTAGAGCGGGAGTGAGTAACGAAAGAGTTAAAATCATTGTGTGATATAAATGATTAAAGAAACAATAGGTTGTAATGTGAGAGTAGTTTATAACATGGTATGTTCATTTGTGTGTGTGTGGTGTGTGTCTATGTGTATCTCTGTGTGTGACTGTGCGTGTGCATGTGCTTGTGTGTATTTACAGACAAGAGTAGTCAGGAGAAAGTGAAAGGCGTGATGGATCACATCGTACGATTACAGGACTACATCTCCTCCATGGCACAGCTACAGGTCACCGCTGCAGAGTTCGCCTACCTGAAGGCACTTATACTTTTCTCCCCTGGTGAGTTCCATGCATGTTAAACAACCCTTTGCCTACCTGAAAGCACTTATGCTCTTCTCCCCAGGTGAGTTCCGTACATGTTAACCAACCCTTTGCCTACCTGAAGGCACCTATACTTTTCTCCCCAGGTGAGTTTTGTGACTCGTCATGTTAACCAACCCTTTGCCTACCTGAAGGCACCTATACTTTTCTCCCCAGGTGAGTTCTGTGACACTTCATGTTAACCAACCCTTTGCCTACCTGAAGGCACCTATACTTTTCTCTCCAGGTGAGTTCTGTGACACTTGATGTTAACCAACCCTTTGCCTACCTGAAGACGGGAGGGGAATAAGGTGTGTGACCCAAGCTGTCGTTCTCCCTCTGCCCACACACACACACACACACACACACACAACACACACACACACACACACACACACACACACACACACACACACACATATAGACACATAGACACACACACACACACACACACACACACACACACACACACACACACACACACACACACACACCGTCTAAAAGCACATATGTGAATAGACGTTAAAAGAAATAACGAACGAACACACACACACACAACACACACAACACACACACACACACACACACACACACACACACACACACACACACCACACACACCACCACACACAAAGACACACACACACAAGAGGTAGAGTACACTCAAACCTGTTTGATGATTGATTCTTGACCAAAGTTGTCATATTCTCTGTCACACACTCACACACAAACACACTGTTCCTTTGTTGTTGGTGGGTTTTTTTTTTTATTATTTTATTTTTTCCAAAGACTTCAGAATTGGGCTTCAAGGGGAGGGATCTGGGAAATAAACTTCTCTCTCTACTATTTTTATGCCAGGGCAGCTGGCCAGATGCCCTTCTGATTTTCAACTGCCATGGCATCTTTTAGCATGTGCAGTCCAGAGCGCAGTCCAGAAGGTACGTAGGTCCGACTCGTTTTCATTCCCTACCAAAGAACTAGACATTTAGTTCAATTCTCCAGTGGAACTGAAGAAAATAGTCAAGGCTGTAACGGGAAACGAACTGTAACTTTGTACTTAGTTATTGACAGGCGAATGTGTGAACCATTCTGCCGCTTTCCTCCGTTTAAAATATGTTTGATGCTGGGTGGCTTATCACATGGTATGCACTATGGTGCTTCTTCATTTTGTTTGAATTTAGAGCAGTTATGTAGATAGCAGTATCCTTAGTAAGTTGGATGATAGCAGTAGTAAGTTGGATGATATTGATAGCAGTATCCTTATTAAGTTGGATGATAGCAGTATCCTTAGTAAGTTGGATGATAGCAGTAGTAAGTTGGATGATAGCAGTAGTAAGTTGGATGATAGCAGTAGTAAGTTGGATGATAGCAGTGTCCTAGTAAGTTGGATGATAGCAGTGTCCTTAGTAAGTTGGATGATAGCAGTAGTAAGTTGGATGATAGCAGTGTCCTTAGTAAGTTGGATGATAGCAGTAGTAAGTTGGATGATAGCAGTAGTAAGTTGGATGATAGCAGTGTCCTTAGTAAGTTGGATGATAGCAGTGTCCTTAGTAAGTTGGATAATAGCAGTAGTAAGTTGGATGATAGCAGTAGTAAGTTGGATGATAGCAGTAGTAAGTTGGATGATAGCAGTGTCCTTAGTAAGTTGGATAATAGCAGTAGTAAGTTGGATGATAGCAGTAGTAAGTTGGATAATAGCAGTAGTAAGTTGGATAATAGCAGTAGTAAGTTGGATGATAGCAGTAGTAAGTTGGATGATAGCAGTGTCCTTAGTAAGTTGGATAATAGCAGTGTCCTTAGTAAGTTGGATGATAGCAGTAGTAAGTTGGATGATAGCAGTGTCCTTAGTAAGTTGGATGATAGCAGTAGTAAGTTGGATGATAGCATGTCCTTAGTAAGTTGGATGATAGCAGTGTCCTTAGTAAGTTGGATATAGCAGTGTCCTTAGTAAGTTGGATGATAGCAGTAGTAAGTTGGATGATAGCAGTGTCCTTAGTAAGTTGGATAATAGCAGTGTCCTTAGTAAGTTGGATGATAGCAGTAGTAAGTTGGATGATAGCAGTATCCTTAGTGAGTTGGATGATAGCATGTCCTTAGTAAGTTGGATGATAGCAGTGTCCTTAGTAAGTTGGATCAGAACAGGCACTGTTGAACTTAACCATGGTGACCCAGTAGCAGTGCAGGATCTCCTCTGATGAGAGCCCTATGGTGGCTTGACATCTCTGGCTAACATGGGCTTCCTGCCACTGGGTATTCAGCTAAATCAGCTTGGGTTTGGTGGTTTGTTGTGGAGTTGGCATGAGCGGTGTGGAATCATCGCCATTGATGCGGCACACAAGTTGGAACGGTAGAAAAATAAGCAAAAAAGAAAAAAAAGGAAAAGAAAACAAAAACCCCGTCCAGTTGATATGGATGATTTGCTTCATTTTGTTCACAGGTAACGCTATCCTGTCAGTGGTTTACCATGTGTCACAGTTCTAATTTATCACTTGCTCAACTCTGACTGCCTTGTCCTGTCCACCAGCTTCCTTAACTCTTTCACTTTTTCACCCTATCCACCAGTTTATTCTTTTCACTCCTTCATCCTTTCCACCAGCTTTCTTAACTCAATCGCTTCGTGTCGGAAGAAAATCTCTGTCACTTCTGTTTAATGCTTGGATACGCGACGTCGATTTATTGACGGCGGACATTCTGTTTTTTTTTCGTCAGAAGCGTCAGTTATAGGGAAAAATCACTGGGAACCGAAACTAGGGTATGTTTACAGCATTTATTTACCTTAGACCGTTTGTGGCAGTGTGAAACAAAGCAACAGTAGCCTTTTTTCAGCGCTACCCGCGACATGCAAATTTCGCAAATGGCGTCAAGGAAAGCAAGTCGAACCTCACAATTCTGTAAATATTTTGTGCTCTGGAGCAACTGTACTCAAAAAGTGACAACTACCAGTAATCTTGTGATTTGAAACATCCATGGCATAGAAATTATGTTCTGGACTTCATCTAAAACCGTTTCACAGTGTGTGTTCATATTCATCAAAAAAAAAAAAAAATACCCCCCTTTGGATACCTATTTGGATACCTCATCCTTTACAAGTATATGGATACCATAAATAAAGTAAGATTATTTGTAAAGATCTAATCCTGGTCTTTCTGTATCACTTTACTTTGTCTACTTAATTTGATTGTTTTTCTGTATTTTTTTAAAATGTGCTAAAAATCCTCCGAATTGAGGGGGCAGAATGACCCTGAAGACTGCGACTCGATTGAGTTAACCCTTTTATTCCTTCATCTTATCCAGTGGAAGTGTTAATTGTGTCACAGACAGTCCTATGAATTGTTTCATTGTGTTTGTCCCAGACAACCCAAACCTGTCAAGTCGTCGGCAGATGGATCATCTACAGGAGCGGATACAACGTGAGTTTGTACAGATGCTGGTCAACAGTTCTCCAGACGCCACGCAAGTCACAGCCAGCAACCGCGTGGCTCGCCTCCTGCTGCGGCTGGTGCCCCTCAAAACATTCATCGCCACCACCATGGAGGAACTGTTCTTCGCGGGGCTGATCGGCAACGTGCAGATCGACAACATCATCCCGTACATCCTCAGGATGGAGACCGCGGAGTACAACTTGCACATGGCCGGCCAGTCCCTCCCCATCAACCCCCCCAACCCCGCTCCATCTTCCTCTGTGCCTGTCAGCTCCACCACCACCCCCGACCACAACAGCCCCATCGTCACCCAGTTGGCCGTCGCCAATCTCAACGGGGATCCACTCAACACTAGCTTCCCCCCCAACTTCCTCCGGTGAAGTGGCGTGTGTGTGATGGTCAACTTAGTTAGGACGGTTCTGCTGAACACTAGGTGTAAACCCGACTGCTCTGATGTGGTGGCTGTAAGATGGAAGACGTACAGAGCGTCACGTCTGGCCCGTGGACTGACTTGCTGTGGTGTGGTGGCTGTGTGACGGAAGACGTAATGAGCACCACGTCTGGCTGGCTGGCTGACTGGTAGTGTTACTTGTTGAGGAGTCGGGGGTGGTGACAGTTGTGCTGACTGGTGACTCCAGTGGGGCCGGTCTGTGTGTATGTGTGTGTGTGAAGATCTTTCTTGAGGGTTCTGCTGAAAGCCGGCCACAGTGGGCTGGTGTAACGTGAAGGTCTTTCCAGAGAGCTCTGCTGATTTCTAGCTCCATTGGGCTGATGGGGGTGTGAAGGTGTTAGAGAAGGTTCTGCTGAACGCTAATTCAGGACTGGTGGTGTGGGCGTCTGTAGTGGACTGGTGGTGTGGGCGTCTGTAGTGGACTGAAGGGTGGGCATCATTTATCCCCTTGACTCCTGCACCCTATCCACCAACTGCAAAAACTTAACCCTTTGACTTCCTCGCCGTATTGACCAGCTTCCTGCAGGAAGCTGGTGGATAGGGTGAGGAAGTCGAAGGGTGAAGTTTTTGCTTTGCTATCATGGTCGATTATGCAGGATTTTGGTAGATGAGGTGTGGGAGTTAAAGGATTTAATTCAGTGGACTGGTGGTGTGAGTGTTGGCTAACTTAGTGGACTGGTGGTGTGGGTGTTGGCTAACTTAGTGGACTGGTGGTGTGGGTGTTGGCTAACTTAGTGGACTGGTGGTGTGGGTGTTGGCTAACTTAGTGGACTGGTGGTGTGGGTGTTGGCTAACTTAGTGGACTGGTGGGGTGGGTGTTGGCTAACTTAGTGGACTGGTGGTGTGGGTGTCGGCTAACTTAGTGGACTGGTGGTGTGGGTGTCAGTTAACTCAGTGGACTGGTGGTGTGGGTGTCAGTTAACTCCGTGGACTGGTGGTGTGGGTGTCAGTTAACTCAGTGGACTGGTGGTGCGGGTGTCAGTTAACTCAGTGGACTGGTGGTGTGGGTGTCAGTTAACTCAGTGGACTGGTGGTGTGGGTGTCAGTTAACTCAGTGGACTGGTGGTGTAGGTGTCAGTTAACTCAGCAGACAAGTGGTGTAGGCGACAGTAGTACTTAGACAAGTTGTGTGGATGACTTAGGAGACTGGTGTTACAGACGTCTGAAGATGATATTCCTGAACGCTTGCCGTCTCACTGATGGGTGTTACGGCTGTTTCAGAGGCGTCAGTCATCACCACTGACTGCGCTGGACTGCTAGACTTTTAAAATCTGGGAGATTTGGCTTGGGAGGATGGGGGTTTACAGAAGGCTGGCTCCAGTTGACTGGTAGGTAAAAGAAGGCCATTAAACTTTGGCTTCTTGGTCGTTGTCCTTGTAGATGACTTGATCAAACTTGACACAACTGTCCCCTTCTGTCCTGTGGCACAGTTAGCCCTTGGACTCCCACCCCCACCCCCCATTCTTGATTGCTGGGACTTGTACGATGTGAGACATAAGCACTACACGGCAGACTCCTTAAAGATCCTCGTCCGAGACGTCCCTTCGGATGCAATTTTCCAGTTTTTACAAGAGATCAATAGATTTCAGCTAATATGACTTTATGTCTGAGTATGGTTTTCTTTAGTTGTATTTTAGGCTTGTGAGATTAACGGTGAGCATGGTTTTTCACATGGTGTTAACCCAGATATAGCTTTAGTAGTCAGCTGGGCTATAAGCACTATAAACCTGAATATGAACCCTATCCACCAACTGCAAAAACTTAACCCTTTGACTCCTTCACCCTATCCACCAGCTTCCTGCAGGAAGCTGGTAGATATGTTGAGGGAGTTGAAAGGTTACGTTTTTGCTTTGCTAGCATGGTTGGCAATGCAGGATGCAGTTGGACAGGGTGTGAGAGTCAAAGGTGAATGTCTGAAAAAAGATAGGATAACGCTCTTTTATGTCTTGTAGCACGTCTATGAAATAGTGCTAGGTTTTAAAAAGTGTTTTAGAATAATATCCCTGACATAGTGCTAGGTCGTGGTTATATTTTGGCGCCATGATTTTCTGTAATAATCGTTCTGCTGAGTCTGAGGTTTTCCCCCCCCCAAGATGATTAATTGCTGAAGCAAAGACTTTTTGCTGTATGGCCCCGACGCTAGTTCGGTGATGGTTGGAGCCTGACATGATAGTTGTAGTACAGGAAGATATATTAATGCGCCACACGCAAAAGGCAGCTAATGTGTCACGGCTGATGTGACACGGGACAAAGGGGCAAATGTGTCGCAGAACAAAGGGACTAATTTGACACAGGACAAAGGGACTAATTTGACACAGGACAAAGGGACTAATGTGTCACAGAACAAAGGGACTAATTTGACAAAGGGACTAATGTGACACAGGACAAAGGGACTAATGTGACACAGGACAAAGGGGCAAATGTGACACAGGACAAAGGGACTAATTTGACACAGGACAAAGGGGCAAATGTGACACAGGACAAAGGGACTAATGTGACAAAGGGACTAATGTGACACAGGACAAAGGGGCAAATGTGTCACAGGACAAAGGGACTGATGTGACAAAGGGACTAATGTGACACAGGACAAAGGGGCAAATGTGTCACAGGACAAAGGGACTGATGTGACAAAGGGACTGATGTGACACAGGACAAAGGGACTAATGTGACACAGGACAAAGGGACTAATGTGACACAGGACAGAGGGACTAATGTGACACAGGACAAAGATACAAGTGTGACACAGGACAAAGATAATTTATGTGACACAGGACAAAAGTACAAATGTGACACAGGACAAAGATACAAGTGTGAGACAGGACAAAGGGGCTAATGTGACACAGGACAAAGGGGCTAATATGACAGGAGAAAGGGACTAATGTGACACAGGACAAAGGGGCTAATGTGACTTGGAGACGGGCAAATGTGACACAGGACAAAGGGGCTAATGTGACATGGAGACAGGGGCAAATGTGACACAGGACAAAGGGGCGAATGTGACAGAGAGACAAAGATACTAATGTGACACAGGGCAGAAGGGACTAATGTATGGGGGGGGGGGGGGGGGGGGGGGCGTTAATTTGTCACAGGGAAAAAAATATGTCCGAACAAAGGGGGCTGGTGTGTTACAGGGCTTTTGTATCGCAGGACATATGTTGCGATGCAAATCGTCTGATGTGTTATCAGTACAAAGGAGATGTTATGTCACGGACAAAATGGGCAAAGGTTTCGTGAGACAAAAGATTTGTGCGCCACCAGACGCTTGAGAAAACGGTGGAATGTCAGCTACAGTGGAAGTGTATGGTTGACTGTGTGTTCAAAAAGATGTCTTTTGGGGTTTTTTTGAGTGTTGAATCTCATGGCATTTCTATGACAGCACTTGTGGGTGTTTCTGTCAGTTGTCTGTGTTTTCTCTTATTTTATAGATTATCTCTCTCTATATATATAAATATGTGTATGATACTGTACACTAACCACATCCTTCATTCAGTGTCAGCATGTATGGAGACTTTTCTGTGACAAACTGAACGCTGCCTCAATCAGTGCGCCGCTCTTTTCTTTTCATCACACCCCAATCCCAGCTTGTGGAATTGCTTGACTGGCGGATTGCTTGCTTGGATTTTTTTGCCCCAAATATTTTGTGACTGGCTGTCGCTGGTTTGAACTTTTGTGAATTTGAGCACATACTCATCAGGGGAAGTAAGTGGACAAAGGAGCAGGTTGATTGAGAAGGCTGTGGGCTGCTTGAGAAGGCTGTGGGTTGATTGAGAAGGCAGCAGATTGACTGAGAAGGCTGTTGGCTGATTGAGAAGGCTGTGGGCTGACTGAGAAGGCTGTGGGCTGACTGAGAAGGCTGTGGGCTGATTGAGAAGGCTGTGGGCTGACTGAGATGGCTGTGGGCTGACTGAGAAGGCTGTGGGCTGACTGAGAAGGCTGTGGGCTGACTGAGAAGGCTGTGGGCTGACTGAGAAGACTGGCTCATTGAGAAGGCTGTGGGCTGACTGAGAAAGCTGTGGGTCAGTTGAGAAGGCTGTGGGCTGATGGAGAAGGCTGTGGGCTGATTGAGAAGGCTGTGGGCTGATTGAGAAGGCTGTGGGCTGGCTGAGAAGGCTGCGAGCTGACTGAGAAGGCTGTGGGCTGATTGAGAAGGCTGTGGGCTGATTGAGAAGGCTGTGGGCTGATTGAGAAGGCTGTGGGCTGGCTGAGAAGGCTGCGAGCTGACTGAGAAGGCTGTGGGCTGACTGAGATGATTGTGAGCTGACTGAGAAGGCTGGGGGCTGACTGAGATGGTTATGGGCTGACTGAGAAGGCTGTGGGTTGGCTGAGAATGCTGTGGGTTGGTTGAGAAGGCTGTGTCCACAACAAAATGAAAGTTTGCATGGTTGTCTTTGTGCATTGTGACGTGAGGTGGATGTACGCGGTGTGTGTGTGCGTGCGTGCGTGTGTGTGTGTGTGCGCAATGTTTGAATCACATGCTGCAGTCGCTGTACATATGTATGAGGTATAGACTGTGTTTGTGATGATAGTGCGACCTGCACTGGCAGCCCAGCACTGAGTGTCTTACAGTGCAACGCTGGATACAACATGTTTACCATGCACTGGTGTTTCGCAGTGTAGGGGTTGCACTGTCAACGCTTACAGTACTTTGCACACTGCATTTATACACTGCTTACAGTACAGTGGTATATTTACACCGTATGTATATTGTTTACAGCGCAGCGTTGTTCAGCCTGTCTTTGTTTACAGTGCAGTGTTTACAGCATACACACTACTTGCAGTACAGTGTTTACACTCTGTACACATGTTTACAGTGCAGTGTTTACACTCTGTACACATGTTTACAGTGCAGTGTTTACAGCATACACACTACTTGCAGTACAGTGTTTACACTCTGTACACATTTTACAGTGCAGTGTTTACAGCATACACACTGCTTCGTACAGTGTTTACACTCTGTACACATGTTTACATGCATGTTTACACTCTGTACACAGTTACAGTGCAGTGTTTACAGCATACACACTACTTGCTGTACAGTGTTTACACTCTGTACACATGTTTACAGTGCAGTGTTTACACTCACACATGTTTACAGTGTGTTTACACCGTACACACTTACAGCTGCAGTGTTTACACTCTGTACACATGTTTACAGTGCAGTGTTTACAGCATACACACTAGCTTGCGTACAGTGTTTACACTCTGTACACATGTTTACAGTGCAGTGTTTACAGCATACACACTGCTTGCCGTACAGTGTTTACACTCTGTACACATGTTTACAGTGCAGTGGTTACAGCATACACACTACTTGCAGTACAGTGTTTACACTCTGTACACATGTTTACCGTACAGTGGTGTTTACATAGTGAGTATATCCTGTGCAGTAGTGTTTACACATTGTATACTGTTTAAACCCTTTCCCATTTGCAGATTCTGCTCAGAAACTCTTCCTAGTATTCAGAGATTCCCCAAAGCGTGTGAATAAAAAGATCAGACGCTGACCCGATATCTTGTAAATGAGGTGATGTGTGGTACCAAACTCAGTATCATTCTTTCTTTGGGTTTATCCTGACTTTCGCGGGAAACTTCATTCATGAGGTGTGTGTAACCCCTCGTGCTTAGAGCGTGATGGAAATTCCCCACCAGGCCTAAGTGACAGGCGGCAGGCTGCGGCGGGTGTAAATAAAAAGCAGTTTCCCTGTCGGCGCGCTGCTGCGGGATAAAATGGGAAAGGGTTAAATTACAGTATGAATGCTGCTTACAGTACAGTACAGTGTTGTTGACAGTGTAGTCATGGCTGATGAAGGTTGTTGATGTCGATAGTGACACAACACTGTCCAACTCTTGACTTGTGCCTTGCTGACCGCCTGTAAATGGTCCAAGGTTGTGTTGGATGGAAATTGAAACCAACATTGTGTTACCTGGCTGTCAGACTGTAAGTAGACACACTGACCCACACAGGTGATGTGAGGTTTACCTGGCTGTCGGACTGTAAGTAGACACACAGACCCACACAGGTGATGTGAGGTTTACCTGGCTGTCAGACTGCAAGTAGACACTGACCCACACAGGTGATGTGAGGTTTACCTGGCTGTCAGACTGCAAGTGCAAGTAGACACTGACCCACACAGGTGATGTGAGGTTTACCTGGCTGTCGGACTGTAAGTAGAACTGACCCACACAGGTGATGTGAGGTTTACCTGGCTGTCAGACTGTAAGTAGACACTGACCCACACAGGTGATGTGAGGTTTACCTGGCTGTCAGACTGCAAGTAGACACTGACCCACACAGGTGATGTGAGGTTTACCTGGCTGTCAGACTGTAAGTAGACACTGACCCACACAGGTGATGTGAGGTTTACCTGGCTGTCAGACTGCAAGTAGACACTGACCCACACAGGTGATGTGAGGTTTACCTGGCTGTCAGACTGCAAGTAGACACTGACCCACACAGGTGATGTGAGGTTTACCTGGCTGTCAGACTGTAAGTAGACACTGACCCACACAGGTGATGTGAGGTTTACCTGGCTGTCAGACTGTAAGTAGACACTGACCCACACAGGTGATGTGAGGTTTACCTGGATAACCCATACTTCCAACAATGGGCCTGCATTCTGCAGAAAGCGGGCAGACAGGGTGTGGAGTGGAAGGGCCCAGCCCTGTCTGTACACCTGTGATGAATGGTCAGCTGCAGACAGCTGTGATGAACGGTCAGCTGCAGACAGTTGTGATGAATGGTCGGCTGCAGACAGTTGTGATGAACAGTCAGCTGCAGTTGTGATGAACAGTCAGCTGCAGTTGTGATGAACAGTCAGCTGCAGTTGTGATGAACAGTCACTGCAGTTGTGATGAACAGTCAGCTGCAGTTGTGATGAACAGTCAGCTGCAGTTGTGATGAACAGTCAGCTGCAGTTGTGATGAACAGTCAGCTGCAGATTGTGATGAACGGTCAGCTGCAGACACTGTGATGAAGGTCAGCTGCAGCCTGTGATGAAGTCAGCTGCAGACACCTGTGATGAAGGTCAGCTGCAGACACCTGTGATGAACGTCAGCTGCAGACACCTGTGATGAATGGTCAGCTGCAGACACCTGTGATGAATGGTCAGCTGCAGACACCTGTGATGAACAGACAGCTGCGACAGCTGGATGACAACAGTGTGATGAACGAGCAGCTGCAGACAGCTGTGATGAACAGACAGCTTGATGAACGGACAGCTGCAGACACGTGCTGTGATGAATCAGACAGCTTGATGACGTCGTGCAGACATGTGATGAACGAGACAGCTGTGGAACAGACAGCTGTGATGAACAGACAGCTGTGATGAACAGACAGCTGTGATGACAGACAGCTGTGATGAACAGACAGCTGTGATGAACAGACAGCTGTGATGAACAGCTGCAGACAGCTGTGATGAACAGACAGCTGCATGAACAGCAGTGATGAACAGACAGTTATGATGAACAGACAGCTATGATGAACAGACAGCTGATGATGAACAGACAGCTTGATGAACAGACAGTTGATGAACAGACAGCTATGATGAACAGACAGCTGTGATGAACAGACAGCTTATGAAGAACGAGACAGCTGTGATGAACAGACAGCTATGATGAACAGACAGCTGTGATGAACAGACAGCTTGATGAACAGACAGCTTATGATGAACAGACAGCTATGATGAACAGACAGCTATGATGAACAGACAGCTTGATGAACAGACAGCTGATGATGAACAGACAGCTATGATGAACAGACAGCTATGATGAACAGACAGCTGATGATGAACAGACAGCTATGATGAACAGACAGCTATGATGAACAGACAGCTTATGATGAACAGACAGCTATGATGAACAGACAGCTTGATGAACAGACAGCTGTGATGAACAGACAGCTGTGATGAACAGACAGCTATGATGAACAGACAGCTATGATGAACAGACAGCTGTGATGAACAGACAGCTGTGATGAACAGACAGCTATGATGAACAGACAGCTTGATGAACAGACAGCTGTGATGAACAGACAGCTTGATGAACAGACAGCTGTGATGAACAGACAGCTGTGATGAACAGACAGCTATGATGAACAGACAGCTGTGATGAACAGACAGCTGTGATGAAGAGACAGCTATGATGAACAGACAGCTTGATGAACAGACAGCTAGTGATGAACAGACAGCTGTGATGAACAGACAGCTGTCAGACAGCTATGAACAGACAGCTATGATGAACAGACAGCTGTGATGAACGGACAGCTGTGATGAACAGACAGCTGTGATGAACAGACAGCTGATGAACACAGCTGTGATGAACAGACAGCTGTGATGAACGAGACAGCTGTGATGAACAGACAGCTGTGATGAACAGACAGCTGTGATGAAACAGATCAGCTGTGATGAACAGCTGACAGCTGTGATGAACGGACAGCTGCAGACAGCTGTGATGAACAGCCAGCTGCGATGAACCAAGCAGCTGTGATGAACAGACAGCTGTGATGAACGAAGCTGAGACCAGCTGTGATGAACAGACAGCTGTGATGAACGGACAGCTGTGATGAACGGACAGCTGTGATGAACGGACAGTTTGATGAACGGACAGCTGTGATGAACGGACAGCTGCAGACAGCTGTGATGAACAGCCAGCTGCAAACCAAAGCAGGTGTGTAGTCCAGTAGTAGTTACTGCTTGAACAAGTAATACATTGCAGTTTGTTCAAGAGGGATTCATCGCACTCGTACAAATTCCATTTGCGCTACACCTCAAATCTGCCAGCATTTTATCTGGCAGACTCCCTGAAGAGAATCCTTGGAACAGTTTTATCTCCCTTTGTCTGCTTCATGTAGTGGTGCCTGTGTGGAAAAACAGACTTTGTGTAACAAGTTTATCAACAAGTCGGGTGTGACTGATGGCTGCTGTTGTCAGTGTCTGCAGTCTGATCAGTCAGCTGTATGTAATTGGTATTGTCCTGTGGTCAGTTCAGGACAGCCAGGTTGACCGTCTCTGACAGCGCTATATGCTGTAACCCTTTGACTCTCGCAGCCTAGCCTCTAGCCACTAGCTTCATCAACCGTGACAGCAAAGCAAAAATTTAACCCTTTGATTCCCACACCCTATCCATACAGGAAGCTGGTGGACAGGGTGAGGGATTCAAAGGGTTAAGTTTTTGCTGGTGGTGGCTAGGGTGCGGAAATGGAAGGATTAATTTAGGACAGGTAATGGTCAGCATTCAGTGGCCATCGGTGATGTTGAGACGTGTTGAAGTCTATGTCTGAACACATTATGAACAACCTGCAGTGTAACGTGACAGTGTGTATATGTGCAACACTCACAGTGCCCACTGCAGTGTTATCTACACCCACAAACACCGTGATTGATGGTAGCCATGTAACAAATGAACTTTGTGTACAGAACATCCACTTGATCAAGTGACCAGCTCTTGAATGATTGGACACGTGGGGAGTACTGGATTAGAATTAAACCCATGTCCAAGTCATCGGGATTGGAGGGGAGGGGCGAGTTTCCGGACTTTGAATTACATCTTGTGTCCGAGTCATTGGGATGGGGGAGGGGGGGAGTTACCGGACTTGAACTACAACCTACAGTCAGTCCAACATGTGCCATGCTTCTTTTAGCCTGTACAATTTCCAGCTCACTATTTATTATGATTTTTAAATGTATGTGGACTTTTGTTTATTCATGGATCAACCATGGTGTTATTTCAGTGTGTATGCCTTGACTGTGTTTTTTTGTGTGGTAACTTTGGACCTGTTCCTAATCCTTCTTGTCCAATGTGTCCCTTCTGTTCCCGTCCCTTTTGTTCCTGTTCATGTCCCTTCTGTTCCTGTCCCTTCTGTTCCTGTCCCTTCTGTTCCTGTCCCTTCTGTTCCTGTCCCTTCTGTTCCTGTCCTTCTGTTCCTGTTCCTGTCCTGTCCTTCTGTTCCTGTCCCTTCTGTTCCTGTCCCTTCTGTTCCTGTCCCTTCTGTTCCTGTCCCTTCTGTTCCTGTCCCTTCTGTTCCTGTCCCTTCTGTTCCGTCCCTTCTGTTCCTGTCCCTTCTGTTCCCGTCCTCTTTCCTGTCCTGTCTGTTCCTGTCCCTTCTGTTCCCTGTCCCTTCTGTCCCGTCCCTTCTGTTCCTGTCCCTTCTGTTCCCGTCCCTTCTGTTCCTGTCCCTTCTGTTCCTGTCCCTTCTGTTCCTGTCCCTTCTGTTCCCTGTCCCTTCTGTTCCCGTCCCTTCTGTTCCCGTCCCTTCTGTTCCTGTCCCTTCTGTTCCTGTCCCTTCTGTTCGTCCCTGTCCCTTCTGTTCCCGTCCCTTCTGTTCCTGTCCCTTCTGTTCCTGTCCCTTCTGTTCCCGTCCTTCTGTTCCCGTCCCTTCTGTTCCCGTCCCTTCTTGTTCCTGTCCCTTCTGTTCCTGTCCCTTCTGTTCCCTCCCTTCTGTTCCTGTCCCTTCTGTTCCTGTCCCTTCTGTTCCTGTCCCTTCTGTTCCGTCCCTTCTGTTCCTGTCCCTTCTGTTCCTGTTCCTGTCCCTTCTGTCCGTCCTTCTGTTCCTGTCCTGTCTGTTCCTGTCCTCTTCTGTTCCTGTCCCTTCTGTTCCCGTCCCTTCTGTTCCCGTCCCTTCTGTTCCTGTCCCTTCTGTTCCGTCCTTCTGTTCCCTGTCCCTTCTGTTCCGTCCCTTAACTTCCTGTCCCTTACTTCCTGTCCCTTCTGTTCCTGTCCCTTCTGTTCTGTCCTGTCTGTTCCTGTCCCTTCTGTTCCCTGTCCCTTCTGTTCCCGTTCCCGTCCCTTCTGTTCCCGTCCCTTCTGTTCCTGTCCCTTACTGTTCCTGTCCCTTCTGTTCCTATCCCTTAACTTCCTGTCCCTTCTGTTCCTATCCCTTCTGTTCCTGTTCCTTCTGTTCACCCCTTCTGTTCCTATCCCTTCTGTTCCTGTCCCTTCTGTTCCTATCCCTTAACTTCCTGTCCCTTCTGTTCCTGTTCCTTCTGTTCCCCTCTGTTCCTGTCCTTGTTCCTGTCCCTTCTGTTCCTGTCCCTTCTTGTCTGACCAGTTTACTGTATGCTTTGGGTGCATGGAAGTACAAGTGTACAAGTACTGGTGTACAAGTGTACACATGAAAATTGCGTTTTAAAGTTAAACATTTTAGCGCCATTTTTGTACATGAATTCAAGTTGAGGTGATTTGAGCCATTCTTCTTTGCTGTGAAAAGATGTTTCTACTGCAGTTAAAAGACATGTTCAGCTGTCCAGACGGCCCCTGCGTGCATGTCTGTGGCTCTGGCACTCTGCATCAAGCGAGTTGTAACCAGCTGCAGACGCACTTGGCTCTGCGCAGTCCCTGGATTAAAAAAAGAAGGAAAATCACCGGAGCGAAGAAGGCACCAAAAGCGATTCATGAAACCAACGATAAGGAAAGTGTATATATACATGTATGTGAGGGGAAAATGAATGTTAGACCCACCTCCAAAAACCAAAACTAAAATTTACACTTGAAAGGATATATGGCATCACACCGTAAGGATTTCCCATGTTTGGTGTGCTGAGAGAGAGTTACACATTTTGTGAACAGAATTTGAAAGTTTGTTGATTTGTCCTTAGTGGGAAGCTTGTTGATTTCTCATCAGTTCACGATATTGTACGCATTGTCATTCAAATTGTAGACATTTCATGACCTGTTCATACACACAGCAAATGTCAGTATTCAACAGATCTGCCGTCTTGTCTGACCTCTTGCTAACCTTTGTCTGACGTGTTCTGAAGCCTTCTTGTCTCTGTGCAATCTTTTCCTAAAATCTACCTCCTCTCATAAACATCCTTCTCAACCCTGTCTTTTTAACCCTTTGTGCACCAAAACAGGAGATACTTGATTCCCATGTTGACAGACCACATAAGAGTTCTTTTCTGATTCTGTTTTGTTATATCGTTGCTGTGATTTAATAAAACATTTCGGCTTTCTTTGAGTTTGATTTATTATGTTTTGCTGATGAGTTATTATGTGTTACTGATGAGTTATGTTACTGATAATTCTGATATTGTGGGAAGAACCTGCTTGTGGATGCTGTTAAGTCCATTAACGTCTCACAGCTTTTGATAATGGGTTAGAGCTTGATGATGATGTCGTTTGTTTTCTTTTTGGTATAAAAAAATTCTTTTATTTATTAGTTTACTCTGACTTAATATACGACCTCCTTCTTGCTATATTATCATTCTATCTTCATTCTTATTTCTTTTTTTTGCATTCACCAACTACATGGTCAGGCTATGCCTGGTGGTGAATATGGCTGGGGTTTTTTTGTTGTTGTTTTTTTCCTGTGTCTGCCATTGCTGTGAGGCTTGGTGGTCAGGGAGTTGTAGTTGGCCGTCTCCTGTTGTTTTACTTGACAGGTGGCAACATGGCCCCTGTGTGTTCTCAACATTGATATATGATTTCTTCCTTTTATTTCTTTTCTTGAAAATTTTTTTTTTTCTTTTAGTTTTTTTTTTTTTATAAATTTTTTGTTTACATATTTCCTCAAATTACCATTGATGTGGTTTGTCAAGTATTCTTGTTGTAGTCCATTGGTGGAAGGGCGCTTTTCCATCGCTGGCACACAAAGGGTTAAATGTCTTCTTTTACTTGTCAGTTTCACATTCACCCTCACCTCCCCCCCCCCCCCCCCCCCCAAATTAGTCTCAGATCACACACTTTTCTTCCCCCACGCAGTACATCTTACAAGACTGTCACAGGCAAAGGCAGGTAAAGTTTGTCCATAAATCTGATGTTGAAGGAGAATGAGGTGGTAGAGCCTTCAGCTTTAACCCTTTTGACTCCCTCACCCTATCCACTGGCATTCTAATCAGTGATAAGCAAAACAAAAACTTAACCCTTTGACTCCCTCACCCTATCCACCAGCTTCCCAGACTGTGATGGTGAGAGTCAAGGTTAAGTTTTTGCAGCTGGTGGATAGGGGTGTGGGAGTCGAAGGGTTAAATGTGTTTAGACAGTAGGTTACCTACATCTTCAAATCCATGACAGAGCTTGACAGTTACTCCAAGGCTGCTCTTGGAAGTGGTGAGTAGATTCTGTACTGCTGGAAATCCACGACACTGCCGGATAGCTCTGTAGAGACCACTCTTGGAGGTGGGGAGTTACCAGAACTTTTCGTGTCAAAGCTTGCCATGATACGCTGCTACAGAAACTTAATGATGCGGAGTTCTGGAAACATGTAAACATGTGGTAGGAGGCAAGAAGCCCAGGTTTGATTGCTGGGTCATACAGGGATCTCCCCCCCCCTCCCCCCCCCCCACTACACACACACACACACACACAACACACACACACACACACACCTTGCTAGACTTTTAGTGTGGTCTGTGTGCTAGGCTTTTGGATGAGTGGTGAACAGAGATATGCGCCACATAGGAAACAGAACCCGCTAGCAGCAAACGAGTTGACCCTGGCAAAATTCTGTACAAAAAACACACAAATAGAAAGAAGAAGAAAATGGTGACACTGCATTGCTTGACATGCTCTCTGCCACCAATGTGACCCCCCTCCCCCCCCCCCCCAAAAAAAAGAAGCAGATACTAAAATCCCCAATGACCCATCAGCATCATCAAGTTTAGTGGCAGCCAGCTCAGCAGAAGTCACAACAACTCGTCCTCCATTTGCTCCTTTCTTGACTTGTTGGTCTTAATTTCTCTGTGCTACTTCAAGTGAAAAAATCTCGAAGCTTCCTCAAGTAAAAACTCTTTAACTTATACCAAAATAACAAGTGAAAAAATCTCAAGCTTCCTCAAGTAAAAACTCTAACTTATACCAAAATAGCAAGTGAAAAAATCTCGAAGCTTCCTCAAGTAAAAACTCTTTA
Source organism: Monoplex corrugatus (assembly GCA_030674185.1). Lineage (NCBI taxonomy): Eukaryota > Metazoa > Mollusca > Gastropoda > Littorinimorpha > Ranellidae > Monoplex > Monoplex corrugatus. Next base: position 3,099,704 of record JAPXFY010000018.1, read on the forward strand.
ACTTATACCAAAATACAAGTGAAAAAATCTCAAGCTTCCTCAAGTAAAAACTCTTAACTTATACCAAAATAACAAGTGAAAAAATCTCAAAGCTTCCTCAAGTAAAAACTCTAACTTATACCAAAATAGCAAGCGAAAAAATCTCAAACCTGCCACAGATACAAACCTTTTAACTTATGCTAACATAGGAAATGAAAAAAAAATCTCAACCCTTTCTATACCTGCCCCTTTCTCTCTTTGTCTCCTTCTGCCCTTCCCCTCCCCCTTCCTCCCCCCTCCCTCTCTCCCTACCTCCCCATCCCTTCCCTTTCTTTGAGTCTCTCCCTCTCTCTCCCTCCCTGTTTTGTTTCCTCCCCCCCCCCCCCCCCCCCCCCATTTCCCTCAGTCTTGATTGTGATAGTGTTTTGCTCATCTTTTCCTCGTGAACTGTTGATGTTGTGTCCGTGTATATATCATGTGGTATGTATTACTCTTGTTTTTTGTGAAAAGGGCCTACAGTGTTTGGTGTGTGAATATGTGCCTATTTATTGAAGGTGGCTATGGCCCCATATTGTGTAATATCATTATGATTATTATCATGCTGACGTGAAATGTTCAAGTCAAGTCTTGTGTGCATAAGAGATTTTAGAGATTTCTGTCCATTTTTCATCATATATCATCTTTTTTCCACCTGACTCAAGATGCCAGCCTCTCTTCATATACAGACTATGAATTTGCACATTCAGTATGTTTTGTGCGCAGTTCATCACATGCGTGATGTGAATATACAGGCGTTGTACATGTGCTACACAGATACGTTACAGGTGCTCATGTACATACTCATGTGCTCACATACACAAACGCACACACACGTACACACATGCGAAATGTATGCATATCCTCTCTACAAGCGCTATGCTGTATTTCAGTCAGTATCCCAAGTAAGCAACACACACCGCGTATGTACAAATAAACACACATCAATTAACACATACCGCATGACACATACATTACGCTATATTAAAACTGGCCATCTCACTGCCCCATCTTAACATCATTGTAGTTCTGGTGGTGTCAGTATAGGATTAGATAGGTTCCACTTCCCCCACTTCCCCGGATGGTTATCCCCGTCGGCCATATCACCTGAGGTGGGTGTCGACGTAAAAACTGGACCAAATAAAAATGAATAAAAAAAAACATACATTACACACTCTTCTGCAGTATTGAAACGTTCTTCTACAAATGTGTAGGTTCTGTAACGTGCAACCACATCTCAAACTTAACCGGCATTGATTGGTTGATATGTGAATGTTGATGTTTTTACTTGGCTAACATCTTGCGAGTATCTGCTGTGTGCGTGAGAGAATGAGCATGGATCGGTCCAGACAGAATTGTGCATACAGACGTACAGTGTACATGAGTGGATATTTACCAGCAAGTACACACACTCACACATACACATACACACACACACTCACACACACACACACACACACACACACACAAAACACACACACACACACACACATACACACACACACACATACACACACACACACACACACACAACACACACACACAACACACACACACACATACACACACACACACACACACACACACACACACACACACACACACACACACACACAACACACACACACACACACACACACACACGTAACAGAGCAGGAAAAGAGATGAGAATGTGAAATATTGTGAACTCTCCGCCATAAGTCAACTACCGACCCAGCTGACACTTTTACCAAATAAATCGAAAGAGTATAGATTTGAAAATAGTCTGACAATTGAAAATTTCCTGGTTGTGTCCATAAAGGCCATCACAGATGTATGTTATTTTGATCTCGCTGAAAGAATAATAGGCCTTGCATACGATCCCAACATAGGTGTCTGCACTGAAGTCTCAGTTGGCCGATGATTGGTTAGTGTTGACGATATCAGCCAATCAGCTGACGGTTCAGTTTGAGATGTAGTGGCATGTGGTCCTGTATGCCCACTCAATGTAGCTGCCGGTCATCGTGACATTTTCCTGAGAATGAACATTGTAAAATGTTGAAACCATTTAGGACATCAGAATGCTGTGTTCATGTCTGTTTCTTACATGTGATACTACTTTGTCATTGGAAACTTTAACCAAAAAAAAATTGACATTTTTTTAGATACATGCTGAGATTATATGCAGTCTTCTGATCATCATATAATATTTTTCATTTTCCCTTTTTACTTATTTTAAAAAAAAACATTTTTACCCTCTGACTTCCGCACCCTTTCCACCAGCTTCCTGCAGGACTTGAAGTTTCTGCAATTGGTGGATAGAGTGTGAGAGTGGAAGGATTAAGGGAGATAACTTCATATTGACTGGAGAGAAGTGTGTGTGTGTATCTGTGAGGAAAGCGCTTGAACAAGATTGTGGCGGTTGTTTACAAGTGGACCCTTACCAGTTTGGTCAGGTGTGTTAGCACTGTCGAGGAGTTGCAAAAAGCACAAGTTGGAAGGTTTGACCAAGGCCAAAGTCCTGCAGACCTGAACAGCACATGAAATCAGTCTGGTTCGAGGAAGATATGTGACCAGCACTCTTCCAGGAACTTGTGATAGTATTCACAGTCTGTTCGCTCTCTTGTGATGGTCTGTTGTCATCCTCTGTGCATGCACAGCAAGTTTTATCTCCCCTCAAGTTTCTTCAAGTTCACAGTGACCTTGAAATGAACAAAGTGTGGATTTTCTGTAATTTTTGTATCAAAAGGGAGGTTATTAGACTGTTGATCCTTTTTTATTATTATTATTATCAATCCACACCCTCATATTTTGAAAGCTTACGATAATAACAGACTTGTTTTGATAATGCAAAGATCTTGGGTTAACAACAGCTGGGTATGTGTATCTTCACTGATTTTGTTTTTAACATCAACTGTAATGTACCATGTGCAGACTGGTCTGTGTGTCTTTAACCCTTTCTGTACCATGTGCAGACTGGTCTGTGTGTCTTTAACCCTTTCTGTACTATGTGCAGACTGGTCTGTGTGTCTTTAACCCTTTCTGCACCATGTGCAGACTGGTCTGTGTCTGTAACCCTTTCTGTACCATGTGCAGACTGGTCTGTGTGTCTGTAACCCTTTCTGTACCATGTGCAGAATGGTCTGTGTGTCTTTAACCCTTTCTGTACCATGTGCAGATGGTCTGTGTGTCTGTAACCCTTTCTGTACCATGTGCAGACTGGTCTGTGTGTCTGTAACCCTTTCTGTACCATGTGCAGACTGGTCTGTGTGTCTGTAACCCTTTCTGCACCATGTGCAGACTGGTCTGTGTGTCTGTAACCCTTTCTGTACCATGTGCAGAATGGTCTGTGTGTCTGTAACCCTTTCTGTCCCTCACTGTGTTCACTGTACAAGGTGAGAGAGTGAAAAGGTTAAATGTCAAGGATCACAGTTTCCTGACTGAAATCAGTGAGAAAAGAATTGATGAGGGAAGGGTTAAGTGCATAATTAATGAATTAATTGATTGATTGATTGATGATTGTTTTCTAACGGTAAAGACACTGACACAGTATAACAGGCCTGGTCAGTTGTCCATGTCCATTTTTGCTGAGATCTATGTGATAAAGCTAAAAGAAAAAAAATCGAAAAATTCTGGGCTTTTGTTGTTGTTTTGTTTTCTTTTTTAAAGCAATATTTGATTTTTTTTCCCCCCGGATATGTGTATGCCTGCTGTTTTGCCCACACTGTGCATGCAGTAAGTTGTTGCGCGGTCTGCATAGTCTGTCTTCTGTGGGTGTGCACGCTAAGTGTTTTCATGCCTTCATGTCTCCATAAACCAGTCCTTGACATGACATACGGCGTAACATGCGTGTTTAATATTCTGCATACATGTACATACAAAGGGGTCTTAGACTTTGACAGGTCCGGACACATGTGACTACCTCTCCAGCCAAACCGGCCTGTGATTGGTGGATATTTTGGTTGATTCAGCAGACATGTTGCTGATGCGTATGTATGAACTATAACCTGAAGGAACAGAGTCGCATGATCGAAAGAGGCACGCTGAACTCTTCTTTACCGTCACTCTGGACAAAGCTGCTCAGGAAATAGTGCAAAAAAAATGTGGGATAGATCTAGCTGTTGAAACAACCGGACGCAACCACGCGGGGGAAAATGCGCTTCCAGACTTACCAGGAGATAAAGAATATGTACACGTTCGAGATATGATGCCACGTGTGTAGTGGATATTAGTTTTAGGTTCTCGATCATGTGACTCCGTTCTCTTGGGTCATGGTTCATATATATGCATACACATATGCAAGATGTCTGCCGTGTAATCGAAAATATCAACCAATCATTGGCTGGTTCGGTTTGAAATGTTGTCGCATGTGGTCTGGATGCATTGTTGACCTGGGAGATGGGAAAAGTCATCATCCTATACCCACCAGGTGGAGATGTCTGGGCAAATCAAACCCCAGTTCCACTGATTAAAAGTTTGACATTTATCCTCTTGACTACTGGTACCACGCCCATGAAAGAGTAAATGAATAATGATGATAATGAAGATAATGATAAAGATAAGAAGAAGAAGCACTTAGTTACAGACATTTTTATTTTTTTGTTTTGTTTTCAGCAGTCCTGAAGAATTCTCGTTTCCACAAGGATGGCAGCTTATTACAGTGGAGTGTTTACGCACACAGTGTTAGCACTGCACATATATAGATCCCATACACATTGTGTTGCATGCACATGCACATGCACACACACACATACACACTCACGTTCACACACACAGAAGCAGATCCAGTACACTGTCATATATGCATAGACACACACACACACACACACACACACACACACACACACACACACACACACGTAGATCCACTACACACTGTCATATTCACACACACACACACAGACACACACACACACACACACACACACACACACACACACACACACACACACACACACACACACACACCGCTAGTCTAAAAGAGAGGTGGACGTACAACCAAGAGGCCTTATTCTTCCAAGTACCATCCATGTAACTGTAAATAGCAGTGGACCAGAATCTCACAATTTTTTTAACTTGTCCTACACAAATATGGCATCTCTGGTTGCAATCTCAACATCACCTTTTCATTTTGTAATAATTTGATCATGAAGACTGCATGCTGGTTTGTCTGTGCATCAGAATTTCAACCCTCATCAATGTGGACGTGCACTATGTCTGTAGCAGTTCTCAGATGTTTATTGTTCCAACTTTAAGCCTTAATTCTGCTGTTGTTTGAGTGTTGGGATAGACGAAGTTGTCAAACTTGAGGTTTGTTCAAATGATCAATATTCTTGTAGTTGTTGCTGCCGTTTGTGCTCGTTGCATAACAGACATATATTTTATTTTTCCTCTAGTTGTTACTGCCTTCGTTTGCCAGTGGCGTTAACAGACAGTAATTATTCCTATAGTTGATACTGCCCTGTGCACCAGTGGTGTTAACAAACAGTAATTATTCCTGTAGTTGTTACTGCCCTGTGCACCAGAGGTGTTAACAGTAATTACTCCTATAGTTGTTACTGCCCAGTTCGCTAGTGGTGTTAACAGTAATTATTCTTATAGTTGTTACTGCCCTGTGCACCAGTGGTGTTACAGTAATTATTCCTATAGTTGTTACTGCCCTGTGCACCAGTGGTGTTAACAGACAGTAATTATTCCTATAGTTGTTACTACCCTGTGCACCAGTGGTGTTAACAGACAGTAATTATTCTTATAGTTGTTACTGCCCTGTGCACCAGTGGTGTTAACAGTAATTATTCCTATAGTTGTTACTGCCCTGTACACCAGTGGTGTTAACAGACAGTAATTATTCCTATAATTGTTACTGCCCTGTGCACCAGTGGTGTTAACAGTAATTATTCCTGTAGTTGTTACTGCCCTGTGCACCAGTGGTGTTAACAGACAGTAATTATTCCTATAATTGTAGTCCTGTGCACCAGTGGTGTTAACAGACAGTAATTATTCCTATAATTGTAGCCCTGTGCACCAGTGGTGTTAACAGACTAATTATTCCTATAATTGTAGCCCTGTGCACCAGTGGTGTTAACAGACAGTAATTATTCCTATAATTGTAGCCCTGTGCACCAGTGGTGTTAACAGACAGTAATTATTCCTATAATTGTAGTCCTGTGCACCAGTGGTGTTAACAGACAGTAATTATTCCTATAATTGTAGTCCTGTGCACCAGTGTGTTAACAGACTAATTATTCCTATAATTGTATCCTGTGCACCAGTGGTGTTGACAGACAGTAATTATTCCTTAATTGTAGTCCTGTGCACCAGTGGTGTTAACAGACAGTAATTATTCCTATATTGTAGTCCTGTGCACCAGTGGTGTTGACAGACAGTAATTATTCCTATAATTGTAGTCCTGTGCACCAGTGGTGTTAACAGACAGTAATTATTCCTATAATTGTAGTCCTGTGCACCAGTGGTGTTAACAGACAGTAATTATTCTATAATTGTAGTCCTGTGCACCAGTGGTGTTGACAGACAGTAATTATTCCTATAGTTGTAGTCCTGTGCACCAGTGGTGTTGACAGACAGTAATTATTCCTATAGTTGTAGTCCTGTGCACCAGTGGTGTTGACAGACAGTAATTTTCTATAGTTGTAGTCCTGTGCACCAGTGGTGTTAACAGACAGTAATTATTCCTATAATTGTAATCCTGTGCACCAGTGGTGTTAACAGACTATTTCTGTAGATGTTACTGCTGTATGTGTCAAAAGCATAGCAGACAGTAATTATTGCTATAATTATTACTGCTCTGTGCCCCAGTGGCGTTAACAGACAGTAATTATTTCTTTAGCTGTTACTGCCATTATTGCAGTAATTATTCCTGTAATTGTTACTGCCCTTGTGTGCCAACGGCATAACAAGACGTTTTCATTATTATTCTTGTTCTGTGTGCACTTTAGTTGTCTTGCTTGAACTAAAACTGTTGCTTGAATTAAATATTTTGGCATGCATATCATTGTCATTTGTTTGCCACATATCATGTCTTTGGGTGTGTGTGGCACACAGATTATTTTGGGGTGTTCATTTGTTTTAACCTTTTCACTGCCTCGCCTTGTCCACCAGCTCCGTGTGTTGGCCAGTGTGAGGGAGTGAAAGGGTTAAAAAAAAAAAGAGTAGCAGGAGGACCAGGGCATGGGGCAGGATTTTGTGCGAGTTAACATCAGTCTGTGAATTGTTCCCACAGATCGATGACTTGTGTGTTCCAACTTTGTCACACTTGCTTTGGACATAAAAATGAAAGAGAGAAAAACTGGGATGCTTGTGTTTGTTTCTTCTTGGTTGACTGTGCGTGCTGTGGGAAGAGAAAGATGCAAGCTGGTCTGTTGTCTGGTCTGTTGTCTGGTCTGTTGTCTGGTTTGCTGTCTGGTCTGTTGTCTGGTCTGTTGTCTGGTTTGCTGTCTGGTCTGTTGTCTGGTCTGTTGTCTGGTCTGTTGTCTGGTTTGCTGTCTGGTTTGCTGTCTGGTCTGTTGTCTGGTTTGCTGTCTGGTTTGCTATGTGCTGGCCCCAGTAGTGGGTGGGCTTTGTTAACAGGGCCACGGATTCGAGATCTGGTGTCTCGATTTTAGCCCTTTGATTCCCCGCAGCCCTGTCGGCCAGCATCCAGCATTATTAACCATGCTAGCAAAACAAAAACTGAACCCTTTGACTCCCTCACTCTATCCTCCAGCTTCCTGCATCACCAACCATGCTAGCAAAACAAAAATGTAACCCTTTGACTCCCTCACTCAATCCACCAGCTTCCTGCAGGAAGGTGTGTGTAGGTGTATACATGTGGAGTGAGGGAGTCAAACAGTTAAGTTTTTGCAGTTTGTGGACAGGGTGCAGGAGTCAAAGGGTTAATCGTAGCTCGCAACATGAAAACTGGCGTATTTACCGCCATCTGATACTCTGGTCTTTCTAGTGGTGTTGGCATATTGTTTCGTAAGTCCCATTTGAAAACCTGGCCAGTACAGAGTTCCGTGCATGCTGAAGGAGGCCACCAAATGATAAATAGTTACTGACGGATTTGGGGGAGCGCATATGGATTTACCCTAGTGTGGAGAAATATCCGTTTTGAACAAACTCTGAACTTCAAAATTCATATCTTTAAATGGGACAAGAGTAATACTGTGAGGCTTTTTGGTTGTTGTTGTTTTGTTGTTGTTGTTGTCTTTCCTTTAAGTGGGAGAAGACCTGCTTTGTTTTGCCAGCGTAATAATAGTTATAATGATATAAATAACAGCAAATGGCACAACCTTGACACAGGTTAATAAGTTCAAATACCTTGGAACGGTCATTTCATCAGACGGCAGATGCACATCGGAAATAGCTGGCAGAATCGGCCAAGCCAAAACAGCATTCAAGAAGATGACAAGCATTCTTACCAACAAATGTCTATCAATTAACATCAGAAAGAGAGTCCTTGAATGTTATATAGAACCAATACTGCTGTACAGATGCGAGGTGTGGACAGTCAGCAAGCAAAGCCAGAGCAAGATTGAGGCAGTCGAGATGTGGTTTTTCAGAAGAATGTTGAGAGTTCCATGGACAGCAAAGAAAACAAATGAGACCGTCTTGATGGAGGCAGACTCAAGTAGATCAATCATAAGGAAGATTAGGAAAAGACAGGCAACATTTATAGGACATTTTATTAGGAAGGGGGATTTGGAGCACCTGGTCACAACGGGAAAGCTGGAGGGAAAGAGAGCACCAGGTAGACCCAGGGAGAGAATGCTGGACGGACTTGCAGAGTGGCTGGGGATGAGGAGGGTGGGGGAGATGCTAGGGGCAACGAGAGATAGAGATGGTTGGAAGTCCATGGTCGCCAACGCCATGCGGCAGGGCACCTGATGATGATGATGAATAATAGTTATGCTCTGATGGCTACCCCCTTTCAGCAGAGACAAAACTAGAGCGATTTTCTATGGATTGCATTTACATCATGAGGCAAGAGAAATTAGAGTACCTGGTCACAACGGGAAAGCTGGAGGGAAAGAGAGCACCAGGTAGACCCAGGGAGAAAATATTGAATGGACTTGCATGATGGCTGAGGACAGAGAGGGTGGGAGATGTACTTGCAGTGACAAGGGATAGATTTAGGAGAGCAGGATACATGATGGTGATGATACATTTATATCTGTATTTCCTAGGTCCATTTCTCCACATAAGGTAGTAACTTTTTCTGTTCAGTTCACACAAGTAACCCCAAATGTTTTGCTATGGATTGTGATTAGCAATGTTGAATATGCTGCTATGGATAATGATCAACAATATTGAATAAACTTAACATTTAATGAAAAGGTACAAGTGGTCTCATAACCCTAAACTGGATCATAGGGGAGTGAGGTGGTAGAGACTTAACTACTCTCAGGTCAGCTATTTGAGGGCAGGTCCCACTCTTCTCTCACCACTTTACCTTCCCCGACCCTTTGCCCAGGGTCCATTCACACCTGGGTGAACTGGAGACAGCTTGAACAAAGTTGCCCCAGCCAGGAAGCTGGTGGATAGGGTGAGGGAGTTAAAGGGTTACGTTTTTCTTTGCTAGCATGGTTGACAATGCAGGATGCTGGTGGACAGGATCCAGGAGTCAAAGGGTTAAGTTTTTGCTCTGCTAGCATGGTTGACAATGCAGGGTGCTGGTGGACAGGATCCAGGAGTCAAAGGGTTAAGTTTTTGCTCTGCTAGCATGGTTGACAATGCAGGGTGCTGGTGGACAGGATCCAGGAGTCAAAGGGTTAAGGAGAATATGATATTGTTTGTTTGTTTTGTGTATTTTATGTGTGCATGTATGTGTACATATACAGGGTGTGAGTGTGTGTGTGTTTGTATGTGTGTGTGTATGTGTGTTCGTTCGTTCTTTAATTTAACGTCTTTTCACTATAGGTGATATTAGACGGTATATATTAGACGGTGTGTGTGTGTGTGTGTATGTTTGTATGTGTGTGTGAGAGTGTGTTTGTGTGTGTGTGTGTGTGTTCCTGATCAGTGCGGTCATTGTGAAGAGCCTGTGAGATGTACGTACAATGTCTGATGCCTCTGCGTCATGTTCAAAAGTTTCCATATTTTGATTTCTCATGAAGTAATTCGTCTCTGTCTTTCCACCTTCTCTGCTACAACAAACACTGTCTGCATGGACTTGTTCACATTATACGCCTTGACTTTTATGCTGGTTGAATTTTTTGTGTGGTTTGTGTATTTATTTTTGTTTTTGTTCTCTTTGATTTTTTTTTGATTTTTCATTTTGTTAGTCACCTGTTTTGCTGACAAAATGTTTTGTGCCAAGTACACATATCTGTATTCTGCCTGGTTCACGTTTTACACAGTGTCGCCACAACTCTTGAGATTAGATCGTTGGATTGGCTGGCAGAGCGTTGTAGCGTCTTTATACCTTGTGGTGATTGCTAAGCAGTGTACTGATTCCATATTTGTACCAAACTTATGAGATTTGATAAGCCGGCAGAGCATTAAGGGGCCCTGATACCTTGTGGTGATTGCTAAGCAGTATACTGATTCCATATTTGTACCAAACTTATGAGATTTGATAAGCCGGCAGAGCATTAAGGGGCCCTGATACCTTGTGGTGATTGCTAAGCAGTGTACTGATTCTATATTTGTACCAAACTTATGAGATTTGATAAGCCGACAGAGCATTAAGGGGCCCTGATACCTTGTGGTGATTGCTAAGCAGTATACTGATTCCATATTTGTACCAAACTTATGAGATTTGATTAGCCGGCAGAGCATTAAGGGGCCCTGATACCTTGTGGTGATTGCTAAGCAGTGTACTGATTCCATATTTGTACCAAACTTATGAGATTTGATTAGCCGGCAGAGCATTAAGGGGCCCTGATACCTTGTGGTGATTGCTAAGCAGTGTACTGATTCTATATTTGTACCAAACTTATGAGATTTGATAAGCCGGCAGAGCATTAAGGGGCCCTGATACCTTGTAGTGATTGCTAAGCAGTGTGCTGATTTCATATTTGTACCAAACTTATGAGATTTGATAAGCCGGCAGAGCATTAAGGGGCCCTGATACCTTGTGGTGATTGCTGCAAAGCAGTATACTGATTCCATATTTGTACCAAACTTATGAGATTTGATTAGCCGGCAGAGCATTAAGGGGCCCTGATACCTTGTGGTGATTGCTAAGCAGTGTACTGATTCTATATTTGTACCAAACTTATGAGATTTGATTAGCCGGCAGAGCATTAAGGGGCCCTGATACCTTGTGGTGATTGCTAAGCAGTGTACTGATTCTATATTTGTACCAAACTTATGAGATTAGATTAGCCGGCAGAGCATCTTAGCATCTTTATAACTTGTGGTGATTGGTAAGCAGTATGCTAATTCCATATGTGTACCACTCATGTGGTAAGCAGTATGCTAATTCCATGTATGTACCACTCATGTGGTAAGCAGTATGCTAATTCCATATGTGTACCACTCATGTGGTAAGCAGTATGCTAATTCCATGTATGTAACCCTCCACCACGGAATGAGTCGCAATGCACCTGGGGTGATTTTGTTTTTGTTTTTAAATGAAATGAATAAGAAAAAACGCAGTTTTCACAGATACAAATTTTATTAAAATCGGGCATTCCTTTTCAAAGTTATGACCTTTTAAAGTTGGATATGTGGAAAAATGCATATTTGAGAAATCGCAGTTTGAAAATGTCACACTTATGCCCATAGCAACCAGGTACTTCTAATAGAGCTACACTTTTCACCCGTTTGTAAGATCAAAGAAGCACAAGTATTTTAGCAAGACATAAAATAATGACCACAGAATTATTTTCAGTGAAAATCTCAAAATTGGTACCCTGACCCCCCTACATGAACTATCGCTGCTAGCGAAAAAGTGTGTCAGGTGCAATCCGACTCATTTCGTGGTGGAGGGTCACATATGTACCACTCATGTGGTAAGCAGTATGCTAATTCCATATATGTACCACTCATGTGGTAAGCAGTATGCTAATTCCAAATATGTACCTCTCATGCTGGTTTAAATCCCTGGCCTGTGAATGCCCTCTGGTCAGATCAGTTGATAAAATAAAATTGTTGCCGGTAATTGTCATGATGACCTTGGGAGGCTGCCAGTATGTGTAGCGCTTATTCGTCTCTAAAGCAAAAGTATAATACCAGTCTATTAACGTTGCTTTTCCTTAAGTTGTACAGTAGATAGACAACACTTACTGCATGTAGGGTTAGTTATATTAAGAGTCTCTTCATGACCGTGTTGAAGGAAAGTGAATAGTGATACTAATGCATGTAGATCAATTCATTCAAGTCGGTCAGTGACTAATTTGACGTAGATTAATTCTGTAAGTCAAACAGTTTCAGTGTCAGTGTGATATGTAAATCAACTGTTTTTAATCAAACAATTTCAGCGTTTCTTATTGTATGTAAATCAACTCTTGACAAAGTCAGCTTCATAGATTTAGTAGCTGTATGTAAATCTGTAACCATTTTCATGTCTACTAACTGTGTGTAGATCAACTAAATCTTTAAGCCAAACATTTTCGATTGTTGTACCTTCAGGAAGAAAGTGTTTGACTTGTGATTTTATGAGACTGTATGTCTGTCTATGCTGAACGGAAAGCAAATCGTGATCATTGATTGTATATTTATTTCATCTTCAGATAACACGATGATTTTGTTTGCGCTGACCTCACAACAAAGCATCGATTTCATTTATTGGGAAGGGTCGTAGCTGTACACTCTGGACTGGTCAAGAAGAGAAATGACAGGTCATTTTGTTTGAGGATCATTGAATGTCCAGGTCTGTGATTGAGTGATGACTACCATTGTTAACCCTTTGACTCCCACATCCTATCCACCAACTGCAAAAACTTGACCATTTGATTCCCTCATCCTATCCGCCAGCTTCCTGCAGGAAGGTTGGATAGGTTGAGGGAATCAAAAGGTTAAGTTTTTATTTTGTTAGCGTGGTTGACAGTGCAGGATGCTGGTGAACAGGGTGCGGGAGTCAAAGGGTTAATTGTCCAGTCACATATCAATTGCCTGCTGTTGTGATTAACCCTTTGACCTCCTCACCCTATCCACCAGCTTTCTGCATTGTCAGACAGGACAGCAAATCAAAAACTTGACCCTTTCACTCCCTCACCCTGTCCACCAGCTTCCTGCAGAAAGCTGGTGGATAGGGTGAGGAAGTGAAAGGGTTTTTGCAGCTGGAAGGTAGGATGCAGGGGTGGAAGGGTTAAAGTGACAAAGAACAAGTAGTTTTACAACAATTGCCTGCACACTGTGGCCAGCTGTCACTACTGCTTCTTGAGCAAATTAAATGTCTTGTGATGCACTTGAGTTGCCTTTTTTTCTTCTTCTTCTTTTTCCTTATTTCGTTTTGGTTTTGTTCCTGGTTCTTACTGTGAATTTGTTCACACTGTGTGTTTCCTCTCCTAACATACATAATGGCACAGCTTTGAGACAGGTTGATAAATTTAAATATCTGGGAACGGTCATCTCACCAGACGGCAGATGCCAGCATAATCGGCCAAGCCAAAACAGCATTCAAGAAGATGAAAAGCATTCTTACCTACAGATGCCTATCAATTAACGTCAGGAAGAGAGTTCTTGAATGTTATATAGAACCGATACAGTTGTGAGTTTTGCAGTTTTGGTGTTTTTTCAAGAGGGTTTCATCGCACTCTGACAATTCCATATGTGCTCCACCCAAATCTGCCAAGAATTATCTGGCAGACTTCCTAAGCTTGCACTGGCAAGGTCTTCAAACTGGGGAGGAGGGGGCAAGGACTTTTGAAACAGTAAGCTGACACCACCAGAATGAGGGAAACATTCAGATGGGCAGCCAACAGGCCAGTGGACCTATCAAACAGTAAGCTGACACCACCAGAATGATGGAAACATTCAGATGGGCAGACAACAGGCCAGTGGACCTATCAAACACTAAGCTGACACCACCAGAATGATGGAAACATTAAGATGGACAGCCAACAGGCCAGTGGACCTATAAAACACAAAGCTGACAGCACCAGAATGATGGAAACATTCAGATGGACAGCCAACAGGCCAGTGGACCTATCAAACACAAAGCTGACAGCACCAGAATGATGGAAGCATTAAGATGGACAGCCAACAGGCCAGTGGACCTATGAAACAGTAAGCTGACACCAGCAGAATGATGGAAACATTAAGATGGACAGCCAACAGGCCAGTGGACCTATGAAACAGTAAGCTGACACCATCAGAATGATGGAAACATTAAGATGGACGGCCAACAGGCCAGTGGACCTATCAAACAGTAAGCTGACACCACCAGAATGATGGAAACATTAAGATGGGTAGCCAACAGGCCAGTGGACCTATCAAACAGTAAGCTGACACCACCAGAATGATGGAAACATTAAGATGGACAGCCAACAGGCCAGTGGACCTATCAAACAGTAAGCTGACACCACCAGAATGATGGAAACATTCAGATGGGCAGCCAACAGGCCATGGATCTATCAAACAGTAAGCTGACACCACCAGAATGATGGAAACATTAAGATGGACAGCCAACAGGCCAGTGGATCTATCAAACAGTAAGCTGACACCACCAGAATGATGGAAACATTCAGATGGACAGCCAACAGGCCAGTGGACCTATCAAACAGTAAGCTGACACCACCAGAATGATGGAAACATCAAGATGGACAGCCAACAGGCCAGTGGATCTATCAAACAGTAAGCTGACACCACCAGAATGATGGAAACATTCAGATGGACAGCCAACAGGCCAGTGGACCTATCAAACAGTAAGCTGACACCACCAGAATGATGGAAACATCAAGATGGACAGCCAACAGGCCAGTGGACCTATCAAACAGTAAGCTGACACCACCAGAATGATGGAAACATTCAGATGGACAGCCAACAGGCCAGTGGACCTATCAAACAGTAAGCTGACATTACCAGAATGATGGAAACATCAAGATGGACAGCCAACAGGCCAGTGGACCTATCAAAAGTAAGCTGACACCACCAGAATGATGGAAACATTCAGATGGACAGCCAACAGGCCAGTGGACCTATCAAACAGTAAGCTGACACCACCAGAATGATGGAAACATTCAGATGGACAGACAACAGGCCAGTGGACCTATCAAACAGTAAGCTGACAGCACCAGAATGATGGAAACATTAAGATGGACAGCCAACAGGCCAGTGGACCTATCAAACAGTAAGCTGACACCACCAGAATGATGGAAACATTAAGATGGACAGACAACAGGCCAGTGGACCTATCAAACAGTAAGCTGACAGCACCAGAATAATGGAAACATTAAGATGGACAGCCAACAGGCCAGTGGACCTATCAAACAGAAAGCTGACACCACCAGAATGATGGAAACATTAAGATGGACAGCCAACAGGCCAGTGGACCTATCAAACAGTAAGCTGACACCACCAGAATGATGGAAACATTAAGATGGACAGCCAACAGGCCAGTGGACCTATCAAACACTAAGACAGAAAGTCTCCAGCCAAAGTCCACAGTCCAACAGACTCACTCACTGGTTTAGGGTTGCTTCCTTCGCACGTCATCTTCTTGCTGGCATGGGCAACGTCCATAGCAGCCATAACACAAGCCATCCAGATGACTCTGTACTGCTACACCACCTGAAACACACAAAACAGACACACCTGTAAAGGGCACAGTCATACATTTTGCAACAAATAAATGAATTAATAAAGTACTATTTCTTCCTAATTCATTTCAGCAATAAATAGCAAATCATAAAGTACTATTTCTTCCTAACTCATTTCAGCAATAAATAGCAAATCATAAAGTACTATTTCTTCCTAATTCATTTCAGCAATAAATAGCAAATCATAAAGTACTATTTCTTCCTAATTCATTTCAGCAATAAATAGCAAATCATAAAGTACTATTTCTTCCTAATTCATTTCAGCAATAAATAGCAAATCATAAAGTACTATTTCTTCCTAATTCATTTCAGCAATAAATAGCAAATCATAAAGTACTATTTCTTCCTAACTCATTTCAGCAATAAATAGCAAATCATAAAGTACTATTTCTTCCTAATTCATTTCAGCAATAAATAGCAAATCATAAAGTACTATTTCTTCCTAACTCATTTCAGCAATAGAGAATCAAACAAGCACAAAAGGGAAGTAAAAACACATTTACAAAATGGAGTGCACTGGCGAATAGTTTTGATTATTTGGAATGGACTTTTACAAAGGGGACACACAGAAAATACTCATACCAAAGGCACACAAGAAAAATAAATACGCCTTTACAAAATTAACTAACAAGCGGGCTTAAGAACACTGCTTTTTATGTACAGGGCACACAGGACAGATATCATACACTATGAAGTGGACTCCACTGACAGGTACTGAAGTAGATAAACAGGACTTGATGTGGGATGCATGCAGGACAGGTATCCATACATTGTAAAGTGAACTTCACTGACAGGTACTGAAGAAGTTAACCCCTTGACTTCCCGCACCCTATCCACCAACTGCAAAAACTGAACACATTGACTCCCTCACCCTATCTACCAGCTTCTTGCAGGAGGCTGGTGGATAGGGTGAGGGAGTCAAAAGGTCAAGTTTTTGCTTTGCTAGCATGGTTGACAATGCAGGATGCTGGTGGACAGGGTGAGGGAGTCAAAAGGTCAAGTTTTTGCTTTGCTAGCATGGTTGACAATGCAGGATGCTGGTGGACAGGGTGTGGCAGTCAAAAGGTCAAGTTTTTGCTTTGCTAGCATGGTTGACAATGCAGGATGCTGGTGGACAGGGTGTGGCAGTCAAAGGGTTGAATAACGCTGGACTCTACATGTACATCCAGTGGACCCAGGCAGACATTCATACACCATGTGGCGGCCTCCACTGACAGTGTATAGTTAAAACAGTACTGGACGTCATGGAGGATACACACGCAGTACATAGTCATACACAATCAGTTGTGGTCCACTGGGAAGGTTTAACCCTTTGACTCCCGCAGCCTATCCACCAATTGCAAAAAAATTAACCCTTTGATTCCTCCCCCTATCCACCAGCATCCTGCAGGAAGCTGGTGGATAGGGGGAGGAAATCAAGGGGTTAAGTTTTTGCTTTGCTCGCATGGTCGACAATGCAGGGTGCTGGTGGACAGGGTGCGGGAGTTAAAGGGTTAAACAGCACTGGACTTCATGAAGGGAACACACAGGATAGGTGTTCATACACAATTGTGGTCCACCGAGAAGGTTTAAACAGCAGTGGACTTCATGAAGGGAACACACAGGATAGGTGTTCATGCACAATTGTAGTCCACCGGGAAGGTTTAAACAGCAGTGGACTTCATGAAGGGAACACACAGGATAGGTGTTCATACACAATGAAGTGAGATCCACTGACAATATACAGTTAAAAAAAAACAGCACATGACTTCACGGATGGTACACACACACGGTCAGTATCCATACACCATGATGTGGATTCGACTGAAAATGTTAAAACAGCACTGGGCTTTATGGAAGTGCATGCAGGGTCGATCGGTATGCATACACCATGAATTGGGGTCCACTGACACAGTTAAAACAGCACTGGGCTTTATGGAAGTGCATGCAGGGTCGATCGGTATGCATACACCATGAATTGGGATCCAGTGACACAGTTAAAACAGCACTGGACTTCATGGAGGGAACACACAGGTGTGGGATCCACTGACACAGTTAAAACAGCACTGGACTTCATGAAGGGAACACACAGGTGTGGGATCCAGTGACACAGTTAAAACAGCACTGGACTTCATGGAGGGAACACACAGGT